>CM052546.1:69877242-69925139 GCA_028533065.1 Trachops cirrhosus
GAGGACAGGTAGTCAGTGACCAGAGGGGAGAGGGGAGCGAATTTCAGGGGAGAAGGGAAGGGTTCACAGGAACAAATATAGAGGACACATGGACAAAACTAGGGGAGTTGGAAAGGGGAGGGAGGAGGGGAGGAATTGGTGGGCAGGCTGGAATGGGAATAAAGGATAGAAACTGTACTGAATAAAATAAAATAAAAAAAATTAAAAAAAAACATATGAAGGTCCATGAACAGAGGGTCTCTCTGCATAGACATTCTAATAAACTTAAAGAAGATAATGTAATTGAATAATTTATTAAATAAATGTGAATCATAGTATCTACAATCACTCAGGTTGGCTATGGTTGTCTGAACTCTGCTTGGTAACTGACATTTTTTATGTCAAAGGGGCATTTTTATGTCTGAAATTTGGAGATCTTGGGATTCAATGATCTTCCAGGGTAATATGTGTGAGTACTAAGATGATAAATGTGTATAACAGAAGGAGAGATAGGCAGATTAAACTACAGGACAAGAAGGAAATGATGTGACCACTGATGCCAAGTGATGTATTCCAGGATATGGGGAAGGAGGAAGAGGCCTTGGAACAAGGAATGCAGTTCTAGAAGCTGGATAAACAAACAAACAGACTCCAAGATCTGAGGCTGTTCAGACTGCTGTAACAGTGTGCCATGGCCTGGGAATCTGATATACAACAACACTTATGACCCACAGACCTGGAGGCTGGAAGTCCAAAGTCCAGGTGTCAGTGTTACAGAGAATAAGCTTTGTACTACTCTGACTTAACATGAACTGGGGTCACGATAAGCTGTACTAACAAATGGGTAAGAGTAACTGGCATACGGTCAGTTTCTTTGTAAGCATACTGCAAATGCCAGTAGTTCCAGTCCTCCTTGTACAAGAAATGGCCTTGACCACAATGCTGTGTGATACTGGTCACCAAGCTGCAGGAATTTTGCTGACCACTGACCACTTCCAAGATGTTCTAATTAAAGACACATGTTGAGACCAGTGAGGACACTACATGCACATACACAGCCTCTCTGCCTGATATCCTTGGTCTCCTTGCCTCTCCCCTTCCTTATAAGCCCTCCTTCATGCAGTGTAATATTAAGAAGTGCCTTCAGACAAGACCTGCCTTTGGTTACAGTTTTTGCTGAACTGAATAGGACAATGCAGATCCCTGGTAAGGCGCAAATGGCCCTGGTTAAGGTCCCAGCTGCTTGTGACAAGCTGGCCCCATGGCAAGGATTACAGCAATTTCCCCACAGCTACCCAGAGTTCTTTATCTCAGTGACTCTTCTTGCTCTCCCTCTCCAGTCATCAGCTGCCTTTGAAAGCTTTGATGAAGAAAGGAAATTGATCTCTGGGGAGTTCATTGGCTCCAAACTGGATAAAGTCCCTCATGTGCACAGACATGAGCCCTGACCCGCACAATTTGTATTCTCTGAACCATCTTGAACTGTGTATGAATCAATACATGTTGCATGGTGGAAACATGGGTCAGTGACTAAGAAAAATCCTGGTTCCCACATGTGGGATTTTGAGGATGCTTTTGGCGTTCTGGTGAATGGATTTATGGGTTATGAGTATTTGTTCTGTGTGAAAGCTCTCATCTGTTCTGTTTGGGACCTCTGTGAGATCTACTGTCTTTCTCAAGTGAAACTTTGGTTACAGTTGTTCTCAGTTTACCTTCTTATCTTTTAAGGACTTCACTTGCTATTTGCTGTTTTCTTAACAGAGAAAATTTATGTTTATCATTTGGGTGTTGTGCTATTAAAATTTTTAAGGTCATTCACGGTAATGTCTCAGTCTCTTTTAGAAGATTTAGTTTGAGAATACGTTGTGGTTGAAGTTTGTCCTTTTCTACATTTTGTGTGTTTGTTTGTTTGTTTGTTTCAATTTGTAAATGGGTGATCATGTCTTGATCCCATCAGAGAGCCCATTAAGTCACATTTTATCTGACTGGTCAACTTACAGCTATAAAAAATGACTAATTAGAATTATTTTGCCAAAATTGAGTAGTTAGAATAAGATCTCTTTGGTGCAAGCTTTCATGATGTTACATAAGAATTCTACTCAGAAAGTATGTAAACGATGGTTCAAAGAGAGGGAACGTATCACTCCCTTCCAAGATTGTAAGCTCAGAAAGAAGAAAAATTAGAAGAAATATCTTTTAAACACTCTGAATCATCCTACTGGAGGGATGGGAGCAGTGGTGGTTCTGGAAACAATGGGATAGTCAATTCAATACCCCAATGTCTGCACAGGTGCAGACACAGCAGGGACAACAGCCCAATTTCAATGTGAAGAGAAAAAAAAATAGTACTTTTTCAGTCATGCCACTCTCCATTCAGGTTTGATATCTATCCCACATCTCCTCCAGCCTCCTTAACATTGGCAAGGACAAATGAAAAAAGAAAGACTTGACTTCACTATTACTATTAATTCTATTGTTTATCTGTATGGTCAAAAAGAATTATCTAAAATGTTATTTTTAGTAAGTTATGGCCTGGAAAAATAACTTATATTAAGGAGCACAGTCTTGGCTGGTGTGGCTTAATGGCTGACTGCTGGCCTGTGGAACAAAGTGTCACTGGTTCTATTCCCCAATCAGGGCATATGCCTGGCTTGATGGTCAGGTGCACAGTAGGAAGCACTCGAGAGACAACCACATATGGACTTTTCTCTCCCTGTTTTTCTCCTTCCCTTCCCTTCTCTGAAAATAAATAAAGTAGCTAAAGAAAAGAAATTAATGTTGTCAAGATAATGGCTTGGTTAATAATTGACTTCAAAATTTTGTAATTGTTAAGAATAGTAAATAGAGCTAATTAAAATGATAAGTTTTTAATAAAATTTTTCATATTTTTTTTCAGTCTTTGGTGACTTGGAGCTTTGGAGTTTTGCTAGTATTAATGCTGAACATTATTAAATATCTAGATCATTTGAAGTAACAGGATACTAAATATCAATTGACCTTGTTTTCTACTTTGGCTTCTTAAAATGCAGAGAAGCTGGAAAGTGGATTTGGGTCTGCTAACAAATATACCTTGCATGTTATTTGAAATGTCTCTTGAAAATATGAATATTTTTGCCAGTGGAGAAAAGACTGTTCCCAAAAGTTATGTAATGTCCATGTAAGTATCAATTTAAAAATGCTAATTACTTATTTTGAGTTGTCACTAAAAAGCATGGTTTTTAAGAATTAAAAATTTTAATTAAGTTGGAAAGAAATTGTTTTTATAGTAGAAGCTATATGATATGGAAACAGAAGTTGAAAATAATTTGTTCTATTGTTGGTTATTTCTGTCTAAATTTAAAAATAAATACAAGGACTGTGTACATTGCAGAAAGACTGTGTATATCACACAGAGTTTATACAAATTAAAGGTATGTTAAAAAGAGATATTGAGAGAAAAATAAATAGTTCAGCTGAATCATGAATTCAATTAGGTAAATGAATCTGAATATCAAAAGTAGGTACATCAAAATTTGTTTGGTTGTTCTTCAGTCTGTTAAAAGGGAGTAAAGTTTTTCACTTTTGCCTAGAAAGAAGAGTCTGTAGCTTTTAAACAGATTTATATGCTATGTTAATCAGGTAGTTGATTATATATAAACACCTATTTTTATTGTAAGAAGTAAATTGTCCCTCAGGGAAGGGTCCTGTCTGGGTTCCTGGGGCATATATTGTCAGCACCTCTAGTCTAGAATTAAAGGTTACATTATGACTTTCGGATGCTCCCTCAGGGACATCTTGTGTTTAGACATCTAAGCATACTGAGATTTAGTATTTCTAAACCCCAGTGATTCTGCACCTACACCAGGGACTGTGGAGCAACCAGGGAGCCTTTTTGCTGGACATGCCAGATGCACCAACTCAGTCAACACCCTTGAGTCCAGAAGATCTCAGGGGGTTTTAGGAGTTGATGTCCTCAGGTTCTTCTGCTTGAAGGTCCCATCTGAGTGTCCTTGCATGGGGTTCTAATTCACTGCACTTCCACTGCTCAACAACTCACACACACATAGACACACACACACAAAGATGATTTGCATGATAAATAACTATAGGTCTCTCTTCTCCCCTCTTCCTAGTACATGGACAGGATCCCCACTCACATTCTGAGTGAGTGACCTACTTTGACAACAGGACAGAAACAAACACAGTTGATGTGAAGACTGGAGGCTGCCCATCCTGGTTGTTTCCTAGTCTCCCAGCACCTGGAATCTGAAAAGTCCACAGTGAGAAGGTCCTCATTCATTTTGCGGGGAGGTCAGTTCAAGAATACCCTTGTCTAATCAGTATAGACAACTCTGGCCTGATTTGTAGGGGAAGGTCACTGACCTACAGCCCACAGGCCCACATTTTCAGAGCTCACAGCCAGGAGCTCTGAGGTCTGAACCATGGGTGTCACTGGATCAGTATCTTCCCAGGAGCACAAGCAGGGTCTGATGCAGGAAGAGGGGACTCAGAAAAGTGGTCCTGGGATGTCAGATTCTGTTGACCAGGGTCAGTGTTGTTTTCCACTATGTGCTGCCTGCTGCGTGAGCACCCACTGGTGTCCCGAGCGCTCCCTGTAGCCCAGCCCTCCTGTCTCCTGCAGGAAGGTTTCTGTCTGAGCTTGCCCAGACTTCCCCTCACTGTGTCTCTTGCACAGCGATAGACAACTGTGTTCTCAGTGGTCACAGATCTCAGCTGCAGTGAAAACTGGTTCTTGAACGTGTCTCTGGAGATGGAGGTGTGAATCTTGAGGGATGCCCTGTAGTAAGTACTTCCACTGTAACTTATGTACCCGATCAATCCAGCCCCCTCCTTGGGAGCGGGTGGATACAGGTCCAGTAGTAACCACTGGTGATGGAGTAACCAGAGACAGTTCAGGTGAGAGAGTGTCTGTGAGGGCTTCACCAGTCCTGGGCCCTACTCCTGCAGCTGCACCTTGGAGTGGACACCTTAGGACAAGGAATATGTGATCCTGTCAGTCTTGTGTAGTCACCACCATCCCATAGACCTACATCTGACACCCAAGGCACTCACACTGGGGAGCTGTCACCAGGCACAGGAGAAGACCCAGCATTCTCATCTTCTTCTAGAGCACAGCTCTGCCTTCTGCAGAGACCTCAGCCCTGTGTGAGGAGAGAACTGTGAGCCCACACAGCCTAGGAGAGGATGTACCCTGGAGGAGGGTGAAAAATTTGCATGTGTGGGTTCTGTTCTCATAAGTGAGGAAGGACTGAGGTCACCACCCATGTCTTTCTGGGTTCTGAGCACATTTCTTCTACTGGACATGGGTCAGGGATGGGAGAGTAGTTAGTTTATGAGACTCCTTGAACTCAGGACAAGGGACTCCCCATTTTTCTATGTTTAAAAATGAATGCTGATCAAGATAAGAGGATCACACTATTTTAATCTTGTGGCTAATGAAACTGATTAACATTATCCTCAAATATCTCCCCAGTCCTAGGAAACACATCAGTATAGACATATACTGATGAGGAAGTAGACTCATCATTTCCAGACTGGATAATCATAATTTCATGTCAAATATTTGATGTGGTAATTATTACAAAGTGAAGAAGAGTATTTCCTTTAACCAAGCTGAGGTGTCCATGGAATGCAGGTGGTGGTGCAGGTGCAGCCTCTGTGTCTCAGTCCAGCTGCAGGGAACAGGGCACTCTGGTAAGGGCCTGGTGCCCAGACTCCAGCCCTGGCCCTGCAGCTGTCACAGGTGCTACACATGCTGGGTCCTTCCTTTAGGCTCACTTCCCCCAAGGGCAGTGCAGCCATTTCCCTCAGGTGAGCCACTCAGGAGGTGTCCAGGGTTCCTAGACCAAATGAGGCTCTGAGACCCAGGGGTCACATTCTCCCAGAGATGCAGGTACTGACACTACCACCAGGTGTTCTGAGATGTGTGTGGATTATCTGACCTGACTCCTAGTCGTAGGTTGTCAGTTTGGAACCTTCCTTCCCCCATTCACCTGAGGTCCTGAGCGAGTATCTGGAGGCTGATGTCCTGGAAACAGGACTGGGAGCTCATGATGGGCCAAGGTTACAGATGGAGAAAAACAAAGTGCAGACTAGTAGCATCTTTCATTAAGTCAAAAAACTGAGTGGAAATGCGTGACAGGATTTAACTACCTGGTAAATGCTTTAAACAAGGTCTACTTCTCCCAGTTTTGCTCACCCTCCACACACAGAACATTCCCATTGCTATCTCCATTATTTAACAGTGCACAGTGAAGACTGGAGCACAACTGACAGACTGGGGACACCCAGAGACCAGACATGAGATTTCTGTAGGTGACAAAGTTCTCAAGAGACTGCTCCTTTGTTGGCAAGAGAGCTGAGAGTGAGGGGTTGGTATAGCCACATGGAACCATGGTGAGGTCTGTGATGGGGATGACATGAATGCCCTGCAGGTCCTCGGAGACACCTGTGAGGAGCCCTGAGCACTGACCAACAGTGACTAGCATAAAGGACAGTGAGGTGGATTCCTAGGAAGAGAAGTAGTGAGAACAACTCCTTCAGTGAGGAGCACACTATTTCCCCAGAGAACAGCTGTGCTCTGTAACCCACTCCTGTCCCCTCCACCAATGTGGGGGAAGATACTGTCTCCTGCCAAGGCCCTAGATGGCCCAGTGATGTCTGACCTGACCTAGACCTGGGGTCCTTCAGACTGGACATGCCCTCCTCCCCCTCACCTGTCCCTGAAATGTTGCCCAGAGATGCATTCCAGGTGACACTGGGGCATCTCTGTGTCCCAGTTTTCAAAGGGCTTTAAGAACTATGACCACAGATATGGGGAACCAATAGAAAGTCTTGTCATTTTTCTCACTCTTATATCAGGTGAGAACAGAGGGAAGTGTTGGGTACCTGACTCAAGGACACTGAACAGTGGTGATGCATGGGGGCAAAGTGTTTCCTGAGAAGGGAGGGTCCACATTGTGCAGCATGGTCCTGTGTGTGATAAACTTCTTGGACAATTGTGCATCCCCACTGTCATTTTTGTGACACCTGGAGTCAGAGAGTGCTGGGACCTAATGTCACACCACACACATCGCATCTCCCTTGAAAAGTCGTCTGTGTCCTTGAAATGTTCTGCACCCTCTCAGGACATGACTAGCCCCCTTTCCCCATCCCCACACATCCATCTAACACATGATGTGTTGCGATCATTCAATGCCAGATAGTTTCATAGGATTCAGACATATGTAAATCACAGAGATGTTCAGATGTGTTACATGCCTCTATTCAAAGGTTGACAATCCAGGCATGCTGCTAGTTGTGTGTCTCCCTGCTTATCCCTGCATGCCATCTGTGTGTCTCCTGCTCTCTCTCTGTGTGGCCCGCAGAAAGTCCCAACTCCCTTATATACTTAAATGTAGACAAAGCTGACTGGGAGACAACAGAGTGTACAACAGAGCTTCATTGTCTGCATACAAGCCCACTCAAGGCTATGGGAACCATTTATCAGATACAGTCTCAGGGCTATGAGTACACTGCTTATCAAGCCTGTTCTCAAGGTTATGGGAAACTGCCTCCCTTAAACACAGTGTGATCCTGATGCATTCCCAAATATGTTACATGTTCAGAGACAGCCATGGAAAGGACTATGACTTCTTGTATATTCCATCTTTCTGAGAATACATTTTCAGATCATATTTTTGAACAGGAAAAGATAACTGAACTCTATGGAATAACTGGATTTATAGAAACATTGGTCAATAATCAGCACACACAAAATTGATAATGAGGCAGTATGAACTGAAGACATTTGTCGTTTTGTAACTGTTGCTGAATATATTGCTGATTTTTAATCATGTTGTTTTTCAGACATAAGAAACCTAGCATTTTTCTTAAAGCAGTTTGGTAAGTTATACTTTAATAATAAATATTGAGGTATTCATAGTTTCCTCCTGTTTGACCCCTCTGGAATTTGAACAGACTTAATGAATGATTGTTATTATTTCCATGGCAATACACTTATTTCAATAAGTCAAGCAGGGATTGTTTATTCATAACAGGACACATAAAGCCACTTTCCAGTTGTGTTTTTATCAACTAAGACTTTGACTGGAATGTCATGTCTGAGAGAGACATGCCTAGACTCTGGATGCCAGCAAAAGCTTTAAGGATGTAGAATGACTTTGAATCTAATTAAAATAACTTGGAGTAAGGGCCTGGTACCTTGCTTAATGGGAAGGTTGAGGGCAGTGTATCCAAGCAAGGAGTGGGGTTGCTTTCCCGGGAGATGGCAGTGGGGAGCTCAGGACATTTTGGAAGACCTCAAGAACTTAAGGAGCTCACTAAAAGTTACAGGTGTAGCAGGTAAAACCTAATAGCAACAGTGTGGCTTGACATCGCTGCTTCATGGGGTGAATTAAGTCTCATCCTGGCAATCTCTTATAAGAGCCCAGCAAAGTGCATTTAATAGTGCCTACATAATCAATTGTTATTCCTGTTATGTTTATGCAAATAATGAGACAGAATTCAAACTTACTGCTTTAAATGAATTAGCCTTTATTGACCTTTTGAACAAATGAGTGTGATTCTATGTAGAGAATTTATGTTTCAATAGACTATGTACCACACAATTATGGACATTAAACTCTAGTTCAGTAAATTGCCTTCAACTTTTTAAACTTATAAACAGAACTGGATCCCAACTTTTTCTGGCTTCTTCAATAATATTGAGATTAGTCACACAATTTGACTCCTCTATGTTAAAGCCCCACTCCTACTCAGGAAATACCACTTCAGGCACCTTCTGCACCTTCTTCTGTGCCCAGGCCTCATCTCCCTTCTAACAACAGCAAGGGTTTCTTGGCTCTGAAGAAAAATGCCATCCCTCTTCAGCAGGGAGCAGTTGCAGAAATCATCTGACACCACTTTCCCTAAAAGGAATCAGAGGCAAAATTCTTGAGTGGGAAAGAAAGCAGGCAGGTAGATAAAATCAGAGCCAGAATGAAAGGCCAGGTACCAATGGTCACAAAGACAGAAATCTCAGGTGCCTGGCAGCAGGCATGTGAGACAAACGAGTAAAAATGGCACATAGGCAGATGGTGAACTGGAATGTTGACTAGGATAATGGATGTGAGGGCCTAGGGGCTCCTGTAGACACCACCCAAACCATCATTATTTCTCCACAGGAGCCAAAGATACACTTGAGAACCATGTAGTCTGTATAAAACACCAAACTGACTATTAAAATTCAGTGTTGGTGAAAGGGGTAATGAGACAAATGCAGCAACAAGCATACCTCAAACCATTAAAATGCCAACTCAGAGATGGAAGTTATCACACCACTTTCTGTACTTGCATGAATATTCCATCCTTCTGATGGAACTAGTATTGTTTTATAAATTGCTGACCCAAGGAACTTTTTTCTCTTAAAAGGAAACAGCTTTTTCTCAGGTCCCACAGGAGCATGTACCCCATCTCCACTTGCTTTTAACTTATTCAGGGAGACAGAGAGGAGACCTTCTCCTTCCTGAGATTTACAAGCAAGTTGCTAAAATGTTTTGGGCAGTTGGGACTACAGAATGATCAATCAACATGTACACAAATGGCCTGAGATCTCCCTGGAGAAATACCAGATGATGCACATGCCTTTAGATGTACTGTATTACCCTGCTGGGGAGCAGCTGCACATTGGTATGTACTTCAGAATCTCTCCAAGACTTAAATCACTGTAGCCAATGAACAAGGCATCTCACTTCCTAAAATTTGGAAATCTGGACTCTCTAGCTAGAGTTGTTTTAGATAATCAACTTGCCTTAGACTACATACTAACAGAAAAGGGAGTTTGCATGATCAACTCTTGCTGTTCTTACACTGAGACTTAATTTCAGATGGAAACAAGCATCACCAAAATCAGGCAGCAAGCTGCCTGGTGCCAAGAAACATTGGACTATCATACCACCTTCTTTGAAGCAACTGGATATTGGTCAATGAGTCTATATTCATGAATACCACAGGGACTCAGGCCCATACAGGAAGGATTTTTGTTTTACATTAAATATACTTTCCTTTATAATGCTTGTCTTTATTGTTTTTTAATAATTTATTATTGTTCAGTTACAGTTGTCTGCATTTTCTCCCCACCACTCCCCACAACCCCAGCCAAACCCATCTCCCCCCTTTGCTTCCACCCTCCTTTGTTTTTTCCATGTGTCCTTTATAATAGTTCCTGAAAACCCTTCTCCCCACAGTACCCTCCCCCTCTCCTCTATTGTTAGATTGATCTTAATTTCAATGTCTCTGGTTATATTTTGTTTGCTTTTTTCTTTTGTTGATTATGTTCCAGTTAAAGGTGAGATCATATGGTATTTGTCCCTCACTGACTGGCTTAGCATAATGCTCTCCAGTTCCATCCATGCTGTCACAAAGGGTATAAGTTCCTTCTTTCTCTCTGCTGAATAGAATTTCATTGTGTAAATGTACCATCGTTTTTTGATACACTCATTTACTGATGGGCACTTAGGTTGCTTCCAGTACTTGGCAATTATAAATTGTGCTGCTATGAACATTGTGGTGCATAGGTTCTTTTGGATTGATGTTTTGGGGGGTCTTAGGATATAATCCCAGCAGTGGAATTGCTGGGTCAAAAGTCAGTTCCACTTTTAGTTTTCTGAGGAAATTCAATACTATTTTCCACAGTGGCAGCACCAGTCTGCATTCCCACCAACAATATACTAGGGTTCCCTTTTCTCCACATCTTCTCCTACACTTTTTTGTTGATTTGTTTATGATGACCATTCTGACCAGTATGAAGTGATATATAATTGTGGTTTTAATTTGCATCTCTCTGATGGCTAGTAATGCTGAACATCTTTTCATGTTTCTCTGGGCCCTCTGTATGTCCTCCTTGGAGAAGTGTCTGTTCAAAACTTTTGCCCATTTTTTATTTATTTATTTATTTATTTTTTGTCTTCCAGGGGTGGAGTCATATGACTTCTTTATATACATTGAAGATCAAAGTCTTGTACAAGGTATCATTGGCAAATATGTTTTCTCATAGAGTTAGTTCTCTTTCAATTTTAATGCTGTTTCCTTTAGCCATGCAAAAGTTTTTTTTTTTTTGTTTTAATTTGATGAGGTTCCATTTGTTTATTTTTTCCTTTATGTTCCTAGCTTTATGGGACATAACAGTGATGCCATTGCTGCATGGAATGTCTGAGATTTCCCTTCCAATGTTTTCCTGTAGGACTTTTTGGTATCACAACTCATATTTAAGTCTTTTATCCACCTTGAGTTTATTTTGTGCATGGTGTAAATTGGTGATCGAGTTTCTTTTTCTTTTTTTTTTTTTTTTGCATGTAGCTGTCCTGATGTCCCAACACCATTTGTTGAACAGGCTATTTTTACTCCATTTTATGCTTCTGTCCCTTTTGTCAAATATTAATTGACCATAGAGACTTGGGTTTATTTCTGGGCTCTCTGTTCTGTTTCATTGGTCTGTCTGTTTTTATGCCAGTGCCAGACTGTTTTGATTACAATGGACTTGTAATACAGTTTGATATCAGGTATTGTGATCCCTCCTACTTTGTTCTTCTTTCTCAAAATTGCTGCTGCTATTCAAAGTCATTTATGACCTTGGTTCCATAGAAATATGGAACCTTGGTTCCATAGAATATGGTTCCATAGAAATTTCTGAAATGTTTGTTCTATATCTGTTAAATATGTCATTAGTACTTTAATAAGGATTGCATTGAATCTATAAATCACTTTGGGTTGTATGGACATTTTGATGATATTAATTCTTCCAATTCATAAGTATGTACATGCTTCCATTTGTTTGTGTCTTCCTTAATTTCTTTCTTTGGTGTTATGTATTTTCTAAGTATAGTTTTTTTTTACCTCCTTTGTTAGGTTTATTCCTAGGTACTTTATTTTTCTTGTTGCTATATCAAGTGGGATTTTTTTCCTGAATTCTGTTTCTGATATTTCATTGTTAGTGTACAAAAATGTGTTTGATTTCTGAATATTGACTTTGTATCCCGCTCTTTTGCCAAATCCATTTATTAGGTCGAGTTGTGTTTTTTTTTTTTTTTTTGAGTCTGTATGATTTTCTATGCACAGTATCAAGTCATCTGCCAAAAATGACAGTCTTACTTCCTCCTTTCCAATTTGGATGCCTTTTATTTCCTTTTCTTGTCTGATCGCTGTGGCTAGAACTTCCTGTACTATATTGAATAGAAGTGGTGAAAATGGGCATCCTTGTCTTGTTCCTGATTTTAGTGGGAAAAATTTTAGTTTTTGCCCATTGAGTATGATGTTGGCCATAGGTCTCTTATATTTGGACTTTATCATGTTGAGAAATGCCCCCTCTATTCCTGTTTTGCTAAGTGTTTTCATCATAAATGGATGCTATACCTTATCAAATGGTTTTTCCACATCTATTGATATGATCATGCAATTTTTGTATTTTGTTTTATTTATGTGGTGTATTATGTTTATTGATTTGCAAATATTGCACCACCCTTGCATCTGTGGGAGGAATTCCAGTTGATCATGGTGTATGATCTTTTTTTAATGTATTGGTGGATATAGTTTGCCAATATTTTATTGAGGATTTTAGGGTCTATGTTCATCAGTGATACTGGCCTGAAGTTTTCCTTCTTTGTTATGTCTTTATTTGGTTTGGGATAAAGCTGATGCTATCTTCATAAAAAGAGTTTGAAAGTCTTCCATCTTCTTGAATTTTCTTAAATAATCTGTGATAGATGGGGGTTTGCTCTTTCTCAAGTGGTTTCTAAAATTCTCCTGTGAAACTGTCTAATTAGGGCATTTGTGTGTTGAAAGATATTTGATTACTGTTTCAATTTCATCAGCTGTTATTAGTCCATTTAGCCTTTCTGCTTCTTCTTCATTAATTTTTGGAAGATTATATTTTTCTAGAAATGTGTCCATTTCACCTAGGTTTTCAAATTTCTTGGCATATATTTCATGGTAGTTATTTCTTATTATCCTTTGTGTTTGTGTGGTATGAGTTGTAATCTCTTTTCTTTCATTTCTGATTGTGCTTATTTGGATCTTCTTTTTTTTCTTGATGATCCTGCTTAGAGAACTGTCAATTTTGTTTTTTTCTTTCCAAATAACCAGGTCCTCCATTTATTGATCCTTAGAATTGTGCTTGTGGTCTCTATGTTATGTAATTCTGCTCTGATCTTAGTTATTTCCTTCCTTCTACTTGATCTAGTCTCTCTTTGTTGTTCTTCCTCAAGTTCTTGTACGCATAGAGTTAGGTTGTTTATTTCAAATGTTTCTATCTTTCCTAGGTAGGCCTGTATCACTATTAGCTTCCCTTTCAGTACTGCCTTCACTGTGCCCCATAACTTTTGGATTGTTGTCAGTTCATTTTCCTCTGTTTCCAGAAACTTTTTAAAAAATTTCTTCCCTAATTCCATTTTTTACCCATTCATTGTTTAATAGCATGCTATTTAATCTCCATGAGTTTGAGTGTTTTGGGTTTTTTCCCTTGAAATTAGTTTCTAGTTTCAGTTCCTTGTGGTCAAAGAAAATGTTTGACATGGTCAATTTTCTTGAATTTGTTGAGGCTAGTTTTGTGTCCTATCATGTGGTCTATCTTTGAAAACTTTCCATGTGCATTTCAAAAGAATGTGCATTTTGTTTTTTGGGGATAAAGACACTACCCATATATATCACTTAGGATCACCTGATCTAGGACATTGTTCAATGCTTCAATATCTTTACTGATATTTTGTTTGGAAGATATGTCCATTTTTCACAGTGCTATGTTAAAATCCTGTACTGTAATTGTGCTGCTGTCAATATCTGTCTTGGGTCTTTATTGTTTTTTAACCCTTTGTGCTTACCTTTTCCTTGCCTTTTGGAAAACAGAACCTGCTAGACATGCACCTTTAAATAATATACATTATTTTAACTCATAAGATCTTCCTTTCCAAAAGGCTCAGGTTTTCCATTCATCCAGAAGATTCACAGGACATCAATAGCCCCATAGATATGGAGGAAGAATTGACATAAAAAAGTTGAAACATGACATAAAAATGTTATACTGCTTAAGTCTATGAAATAGAACTAACTTTAAACAAACTCACATACTGACAGTTTTCTGTAAGCATATTGCATGTGCTACCAAGTCCCATCTTGCTTGTACAAAAAACCTCTTTACCACAGTTTCAAGTGACACAGGTGGCCCAATGACAAAAACTTGGTTGCCACCCACCAATTCCAGAATTGTGACAGTAAAGGTCAGTATCTGGACCAGCAAAGATACTACCTGCATGTCCACAACATGTCCCCATGATCTCAATGTTCTTTCTGTCGTTCTTCCTCCTAATAAAAACCTGCTTGGTCCGAGATATTAATGGGCTTTCAGATGAGAGTCTCTCATCCTCCAGCTTTCCAGCACCTGAATAAAAACACTACCCTTTGCAACATCACCTGACTTCGATCATTGGCTTTTGAAGTGGGGGGCAACCAGATTTGCCTTTGGTTATGTCATTCTTTTGCCTTCTGGTGCAGGCTCCCTTCCTGGGAAAGCTTTTTTATGGGATGTTAGTCCAACTTGGCTAATGCTACACCCAAGTGGCATTGATTCCCATGCATTCAAGCACACATCAACCTTCTTCCTGTAACCTGGTAACTGGAAGAACTACATGCATTTATGGATTTTTCCTCCAGTGAAACATGGACCTCCATCCCTGCTGATGTTGTAAATATTGAAAGGGTTCATGCATTACACCTACTTCTAATGCTGCCTTCTCACTCCATCTGTTTAACAGCCTCCCATGACTTTCAACCAGGGAATATTGCCTATAAAACACCAGAGAAAACTGCCCTTGAACATTATTGGAAGGACACTGATGCTGTACTTTTAACAGCAGGTATATTGCAGCTAATCTCCAGGAAGGCAGCCCCTGTGGTCATGTCACTCTACAACTCTACTACATTCTTGGTGCTGTAACAATCTACTGTAAACTGGGTCATCGGCCCATGACAGAAATTTATTTATCAATAATCTGGATGTGGGAAATGCAGCAACAGCTGCTGGCAGATGGATGTCAGTTACAGAACAGATTCCTACACAACTGTTTGCTCACTGTAATCTCAGTAGGTGGATGGGGCAAGGGAGCTCCCTTTGTCCTCTGTTACAATGGACTTGATCCCATTCATGACAGCCCCACCCTAGGACCATCACTTGTCAGAAGACCCCATGTCCTAACACCATCACATGAGCTTCAGGTTTTAATAACCTGGGAGTTTTGTAGTGACACCAACACCAGCTCAAAGCAACAACAAATGAATCAAATCCTGACTCCACCCAATTGGAAGCCTGCTTCAGTAGAGCTCCCCAAACTGAGGATCCACATAAATCTGTGGATGCTACTCTTTTTGTAACAGGAAGTGGACACAAGTCCTTCAGAACAAGCTGATAAGCTTGTAGAGTTGACAGGTTCCACCCTACACTTCGAACAATGATGTTCATTTAATTTATTATTTCCCCCTTTATTACATACATATAACCATTATTCTCATTTTCTATGGACTAAATTTGTTTTTCTATCCATAATTATAGTTGGCTCTCTGTTCTCATTCATGTTTCCTGTGTGTTCAGTGAAATAAGGAGTCAGGCTGTCATTTTTTATGTCTGATGCTGACATATTGAGGTTCACCCCTCTCTCTCCTCCTGTGCACACATGGGAAATCTGATGTGGATGTAGGGATTCTCCCTGGTTTGATGCAGCTGGGAGATGGAAACCACACAAACCCCTCCTGTGAGCAGGACCTTGCTCAGGGGTGAAGAATAAAACCTGGACCACACTCATTATTTTGTGTGATGCAGCCATTCCTGACTTGCTGAAAAGTCTGTCCTGCTCTCACCAGACTCCTCAATGAATGGACAATCATTTTCACAGTCCCTCAGTGTTTGTGACATCATCACCCTGGATATCCACTCCAAGGTATGGTGGGGGTCCATCTAAGTCCACATGTCAACTGCTATTGATGCCATGGATGTGGAATTAAGTCAATGACCATCATCACAGGGTTTTTTGTCCACTGGCACTGGGTTCCTACAACTCTGGTACCCAGTGTCCAGCATGCATGTGTCCTGCTGTTGGTCGGCTTGGACTCTGAGCTGTGTGGGCTGGGCTCCTTGTGGTATCTAGCTGAGCCTCTCATTGGATTCAGCTGATTTGGGTCAGTTGGTTTCGTGATTCATTAGGATAGGGGTAAGGAAACGTATGTGGCACTCTGACTTAGGAGGATGTGAGAATATTTTCCTCTGGTGACAACAAGTCTCTGTAACTCAGATACCAAAGAGGTCAAACAAGAACCATGAAGGGAGGGAGGCTCCTAGAGGGAAACTTCTGTGTGTAGAGTTAACACACACCTGCCAGGAAACAAGCCCTTAAACTCCATGTGCTGCTGCTCTTAAGCTGATCCCCGTGCTCAGTGTGCCCTGATTGCCCCCTGGTGTCCTGAGTGCCCCCTGCAGCCAAGCTCTGTTGTTTCCCACAGGGAGGTTTGTGTCTGGGCTCACACTGACTTCCCCTCACTGTGTCTCTCGCACAGTAATACAGGGCCGTGTCCTCAGCTCTCAGGTTGTTCATTTGCAGGTACAGCGTGTTCTTGCCATTGTCTCTGGAGATGGTGAATCGGCCTTTCACAGAGTTGGCGTAGTATGTGCTACCACCACTACTACTAATGTATGAGACCCACTCCAGCCCCTTCCCAGGAGCCTGGCGGACCCAGTTCATTTCGTAGCTACTGAAGGTGAATCCAGAGGCTGCACAGGAGAGTCTCAGAGACCCCCCAGGCTGCACCAAGCCTCCGCCAGACTCCACCAGCTGCACCTCACACTGAACACCTGCAAACACAGAGATGCAAGGTCAGGAAACTGTCACATGCCCACTGTTTCTCTCAGTCATATCCATTCACATTGTCAGTGTCTTTCATTCTCCATAAATTACCTCTTAAAATAGCAACAAGGAAAACCCAGCTGAGCCCAAACTCCATGGTGAGTGGTGTGTGTTCTGTCCTGAGCAGGGGCAGGAAACACCTGGGAATCCTGGGCTGGGCTCCTGTCCCAGAGCTACAGGGTCAGGGCTGGGCTGCTTTTCATGAGCACAGGGGCCCTATTTGCATGTTCTCCTGCTATATATGGAGTGCTGGTGCTGGATGTTGACATGAACTACATGGTCCCAGAGTGTGATATGTCAAAGAGTCGACATGCTGCTTGACATAACAGAGTAAGTGCTCATAAAATAGATGGATTTAAAATAAGGGATGCCTCTGAAAGTCACCAGTGGTGAAGTCACCAAGAGTATTCAACACGCACAAGTAGAGGGAGAATTAAAAGAGCAAGAGGTTGATGTTCAAGTCACAGGAAGTTCCAGTTGACCCCATTTACCCTACAAAGTGATCAGAGTATGAACTAAGACCAGAGTGTGACTCTAGAGAACGTGGACCCAGAGTTGGAGGAGGTGGAGCATCTGTGTGGATCATTGGAGACAGAAGAGTGAACTCTACAGAGAAGACAGTGCTTCTGGGTCATGTTCTTACAAAAGAGTTCGGTGCTAAATGTGCAGCAGCCTCACTGCCTCATTTTTTTTTTATTCTCTAGACTCTGTAGTATAACCAGATTCAAATATTTAGACACAGAAGAAACTCAGTCATGACTGGATCTGCTTTGTTGAAGATGTAGGTAGAAATTGGGTAGTAAATATGTTGGCATTTTAAGAATTGGATTATGGAAACCTTGACACAAACCACTAATAGAAAATAACTGATGTAAATAAAGTAATAATTGATATGAAGAACAGTATTTTTATTTATTCATCAATTACAGGAAGAATAAATCATTTAAAATCTTCTCATTATTGGAGCTGGTGAATCTAACATTATATTAAAACTGTTCATCAGTGCTGGTTCAGCCTGATACTCTATATTAGGATCTGTGTTTGCATGCACATGTGAAGTAGCTGTAATCAGAGAGCAGGAGAGGGAGTAGATTAGGCCCTCTTGTTCTTCTGTAGTTAATTTCAGAAGAGCCATCTCATCTTTATCTCTCTGTCCCTATTCATGTCTGCATGGGACCCATGGGAAACTGTCACTATGGTTGTACCTGGTGGGTGTCCACTGAAGTTGAACCCAATGCACTGAATGTGCCAATGTACAACATGGGCAAAGGGACTCCATGCATGGGGATGAATTACTAGGGATGGTAAATGAACCTCATTTCAGCTGACACATTCAATCTGGCTTCCAGACTCTGCAAGAATAAATGTATGTAGATGGCAGTGCCAGGTGTGCAACTGGTCCAGTTGTAATAGGAACATAGTGCAGGTTGGATGTGGTACTTCCATTGTCAAGGGTGTCCCCACACTGCTCCCTGCCATGTAATGACATTACTAGCGGCCAAGGTACAGGGACACTCACATGGCTTTGGTCTCAGGTGAGGAAACTTCCTAGGATCTCACCCTGAGTGAGGACTGAAGGAACACTGAGATGTCACAGACTGTGCTGGAACCTGGAACACCTGCCAATCCTCAACTTTGCTGACACAGTGTAATCTGTGTGATGCTTGGCCAGAAGCAAGAACAGAAATGTTTTTCTTGACTTTAAAGTACTTAGTTTTTCCCAAACACATTCCATTGTTCAGACATAGGATAGGGTCCCAGAACTTTCTAGG
Source organism: Trachops cirrhosus (assembly GCA_028533065.1). NCBI lineage: Eukaryota > Metazoa > Chordata > Mammalia > Chiroptera > Phyllostomidae > Trachops > Trachops cirrhosus. The sequence goes on from CM052546.1 coordinate 69,895,916, forward strand.
AGACACTACAGTCCAATCCCAAAGCCGAACACACCAAGGATTCCCTGATGACTCCTCCATGAACACTCCTCATTCCTAGGACAGGGAGTCTCCCAATGAGCCCCCTGCACAATCACAGTAAATATATGGGTCCTCTCAGGAGCATCTTCCCGGACACTTGTTCACAGTGAATCTCACTCGTGAAGTGTCTGATGTGCATGTGGCAGCATCAGTCCTGGTCTCAGAACCTTTAAATCATATACATTCATTTAACTCACAAGATCTTCCTTTCCAAATGGCTCAGGTTTTCCATTCACCCAGAAGAAGATTCACAGGACATCAATAGCCCCATATATATGGAGGAAGAATTGACATAAAAAAGTTGAAACATGACATAAAAATGTTATAGTGGTTAGACTTACTATGAAATAGTACTAACTTTAAACAAACTCACATACTGACAGTTTTCTGTAAGCATATTGCATGTGGTACCAAGTCCCATCTTGCTTGTACAAAAAACCTCTTTACCACAGTTTCAAGTGACACAGGTGGCCCACTGACAAAAATTTGGTTGCCACCCACCAATTCCAGAATTTTGACAGTAAAGGTCAGTATCTGGACCAGCAAAGGTACTACCTGCATGTCCACAACATGTCCCCATGATCTCAATGTTCCTTCTGTCACTCTTCCTCCTAATAAAAACCTGCCTGCTCTGAAATATTATTGGGCTTTCAGATGAGAGTCTCTCATCCTCCAGCTTTCCAGCACCTGAATAAAAACACTACCCTTTGCAACATCACCTGACTCTCAATCATTGGCTTTTGAAATGGGGGGCAACCAGACTTGCCTTTGGTTATGTCATTCTTTTGTCTTCTGGTGCAGGTTCCCTTCCTGGGAGGGCTTCATTTGGGGATGTTATGTTGTGGAAGCATCAGCAAGTTCTCTGAGCTTATTGATAAAAACAATAACCCTTTTCCTGGGCCATTCTCATTATGTAAGTATCTCCAAAACACCATTTTTAACACTATTCTCTTTGGGGATGAAGAATTAAACATATGAAGGGGAGGATCCCATGTTCTGAGACTACAGAACTGCCCTGGAGACTCTGGAGAAAGGGTGGACCTTTCACCACCTTGACCTCAGTCCAGCAAAGTGATTTTATACACCAACCTGTAGCTTGTACAGGAATAAATGTGTAGAAATGGCATCACATGGTGTTTGATAATTGATTCCATTTTCACAGGAACATAGAACATGTTGGATGTGGGCCTTCCATTGTCAAGGGTTTCCCCACACTGCTCCCTGCTGTATGATGACCAGTACTGTGCAGGAAGCAGGGCACTTGCAATACTGTGATCTCAGGTGAGGAGACTCCTTAGGATCTCACCCTGATTGAGGACTGATAGAACACTGTGACATCATAGCTTGTTCTGGAGCCGGAACTTTGTAAACCCTCAACTTCACTTCCAGAATGCATCTCTGTGATGATTGTCCATAGACAAGGACATATATATTCCTTCTTGACGTTCATGTAATTTTCACCAAGCTCTCTTCTATTGTTATGAAATGTGGAATGCCTTAGAACTCGCAGGGGACTCACGATGGTCCAAATCCTCAAACTTTACCCTGAACAAGATTCTCATTACACCCTCATGAATATCCATCACTCAGAGGACAAGGAATATCCCAGTATTCCCTCTGCACAAAGTAAATAGTCCTTTTAAGAGCAATTTCTTGCCTCTTCCTTGCAGTGCATCTGGTCCCTTGAAACCTTCCCTGAATTTCTGATGTTCCTGTGGCTGCAACAGTCCTCGTCTCAGATCCTTAACCCTGTGCAAAAATGTCAGGAGGCTCACTACCCTCCATATCTTCAGCACAGTCCATTTGTTCTGCTCTCAGTGTTTGTGGCACACCCAGGATGTGGGTCATCACACTAAGACTCTTGCACAGTAATGCAAGGTTTTATACTTGGACTTCAGGCCATTAATCTTCAGGCAGGCAATGCTAACAGAAGTGTCCATGGAGAATAAAAGTCATTTTGAGAAACATTGAGCATACTTGGGTTTCCCAGTGTTTGTGTTGATCCAACCCATATTGCAGGATCACTCATTGGCAAGTCACACCCAGAGTATAGCATAGCTGGAGAAGGTATATCCAGAAGCCTTTCAGGAGATCTTCACTGAGGCCCCACTTTCCTCACCTCAGCCCCAGACTACACCAGCTGCACCAAAGAGAACACACCTGAGGAGAGAAGGCAGTGATAGGTGGAAATCTGCTTTGACTGTCCCTGGTCCCTTCCTCAACCCATGGCCTGGGGAACTTCTTATCTGTAGCCACTGTCACCAGGAGGAGGGCTCTCCAACTCAACCATGGTTAGAGACTGTGTAATCAGGGTTTCCAAAGGGGAGAGTGTGGTTGTGGGAGATGTCAGGACACAGACAGATCCATATTTAACCTAGTCTACCTTTTCTCATTTGCATACTCATAAGTCAGAGGACCTTATAACTGATTATTTGACTCTACCTAGGCGAGGGTAGTGAACAGAGAGATCATGATTTTTGGACACTCAGGGTCCAAGTACTAATCAGTGTTATCTGGTATAAGCCCTCTGCCAGGTACCTGAGGTCTATGCAGATGTAGCTCCGCCCACTGAGGAACAAGCCTCCACATGACTTGTTCCTCATTGAAAACCCACCTTTGAGTAACACAGTGATTACCTGGGTCAGTTGTTCCCTTTAATACCTATAGGTGTTATTCTTTGCATCAAAATGTTTTCAAAGTGCAGAACTGAATAAATTGTAGAAAACTCCTGTCTGGAGCTCCTTAACATTCAAATATAAAGAAGGACTAGAAGTACCCTCACTGATTGCCTTACCATGAAATCTTCTTTTGTCTTACCATGTTTGGTAAATGCTGTGATGGAATAGGGTGTTTACAGTCATCTTCTGCCCAATCCTTATTTGAGATGTTTTTATGAAAAGAAGACATCCCTCCCCAGTGCTCTCACCATCTGTACCTGAAGCAGCAGCCTGAGATCATGGGTCCTGTGCACCCCCTGCTGCCCAGAACAAGTTCTGCCGGAGAAAGTCCTGAATTGACTCACAGTGAATGGACCTCTCAGTGGCTCTAGTGCAGAATTAAAGGCTAATCCTTGAGTTCAGGATGCTCCCTCAGGGACTCTATGTGATTAGACATCCCAGGATAAAGATAATGACACTTACTGAACCCCAGTGACTCTGCAGAGAGCCCCAACACAGGGCACTGTGCAGCCAATAGGGAGTACCATTAATGGAATTGACAGATATGCTGACTCAGCCAAAATCCCTGATGTGAGAAGCTCTCACAGGTTTTGGGGGACTCTGAGGTCCTCAGGTTCTTCTGCTTGTAGGTCCAATCTGAGTATCAGTATATGTGGCCCTATTGTCACATGCATTCTACCACTCAATAAATTACACAAAAACACATACACAATGGTGATTTTCATGGTAATGGCCCTAGGTCTCCCTTCTCCCTGCTCCTAACACATGAGCAGGATCCACACACTGAGCCGAACAAAGTGAGTGGAAAACTTTGATGGCAGAACAAAATCAAACATGGTTGACATGAAGATGGGATAGTTCCTGCCTTTGAGGATTCATTTGGTCACAGCACCTGGAACCTATAGATGGGAAGGTCCTGGTTGTCCTGGACAGGGTCAGAGCCAGGTTACCCTTTTCCAGTTAGTGCAGGAAATACAGACCTGATCTGTGGAGAGGGGGGGTCTCTCTGACTTACAGCCACAGGTGCTCATTATCAGAGCTCACAGCAGGGAGCCCTGATGGCAGTACCATGCAGGACACTGGATGGGTTTCTTCCCAGGGACAGAAGCAGGTGATTATGCAATAACAATATAGAAAGAGATGGCCCTGGGTTGTCAGAGTGTGTGGAGCAGTGTCAGTGTAGTTTTCCACTGTTTCTATTGTTGTCTTGAATGCTCCCTGGAGTCCTGAGCACAGCATGCAGCCAGTAACCCTGTATCCTGACAGGAGGTGTGTGTTTGGGCTTACACTGACGTGCCTTCACTGTATCTCTTGAACAGTAATACACAGCTGAGTCCTCAATGGTCATGGAGCTCAGCTTCAGGAAGAACTGGTTCTTGGATATGTCTCTGGAGATGGAGGTGCAGCTCTTGAGGGCCAGGCTGTAGTAAATGTTTCCATCATTACATATGCACCCAATTCATTCCAGCCCCTTCCCTGGTGGCTGGCAGATCCAATTCCAGCAGCTACCACTGGTGATAGAGTAACTGGAGAAAGTGCAGGTGAGGGAAAAGGTCTGCAAGGACTTCACCAGTCCTGGGAATGACTCCTGCAGCTGCACCTGGGACAGGACACCTGGGGACAAGGGGCATCAGTTCCTGTCAGTCATATTTGGTCAACACTAGCCCATAGACCCATTTCTGACAACAGAGACACTCACCTGGGTTACTGTCACCAGGCACAGGAGGACACCCAGCATTTTTATCTTCTTTTAGAACATAGCTCTGCCTTCCCCAGAGACTTCTGTCCTGGGTGAGCTCCACAGGGCAAGGGAGGATTTACCCTGGAGATGGGAGAGAAATTTACATGTGGGACCCTCTGATATTATAAGTGGGGAGGGGCCGAGGTCACTGCCCCATGTTCTTCTGGTCCTGAGCACATTTCTTTTCTTGACCTCGAAGGTGCTGTTCTAAAGGAGGAGGCAGCATGGGTATTGAGACACCTTTGAGTCATGTCAATGGACAGCCCTCTTTCTATGTTTAATGTGGAAACTGGAATAGATTAGTGGTTCACACTATTTGAATCTCATGGGTCATTCAGTTCATTAATAAAATGGATTAATATTATACACAAACATCTTCAGAAGTACAAAGAAACACATTATGTAGACTGATATTTGCCAGATTGGATAGTCATAATTTCATATAAAATAATATGCAAATTTTGTTGTAAAAATAATTGTGATGTAAAGAACAGTCTTTTCATTGATCTGGCTGAGACTCCTGATCCTGCAGGTAGCAGTGCAGGTGCAGTTTCTGTCTCAGTCCAGCTCCAGAGAATGGACCACACTGTCTAGGACCTGCCACCCAGAGTCCATACAATGCACTGAAGCAGAGACAGGTGGTAGGTACGTGGTGTCCTTCCTTTCCCCTCACTTCCCCCAGGGCAGGGCATCCCCTTCCCACAGGTGAGCATCTCAGGAGGCCTCCCAGTTATCTAGACACACATGGGATGCTGAAACCCTAGAGTCTCTTCTTCCCAGGGAAACCCAGGCACTGAGTCTAGGCCAGCAGGAGTTCTGAGATGTGTGTGGACTATGGGACCTGCTCCCTGCTCATAGAGGATCAGTTCAGAATTTGCCATCCCTGTGTTCACCTGAAACCAGGATGGAAGGGGATCTGGATGCTGACATCCTGGGATGGGGACTGGAACTCATGATGGGACAAGGTTACAGATGGAGGGATTCTGTGTGTGCATATACAAAATTATATATAAAATATGTAATGTAAGTGGGGAGGGTCTGAGGTCAGAGTATTGTGGTTTTCTGAGACCTGAATGGGAAAAATCTCTCTTCCTACACTTCCTCAGTATGTATGTCAAGGATGGGTGTTCACCTAGTTTATGAGACATATTGGAGACAGATAAATATATGGCCTTGCTTTGGTATCATAATAAGAACTCGTGGACTAGATGAGTCAATTGCATTTAAAATTCTTATGCATTTTCGAATAGATTTAAATGAAATTTGCATTTGTTAGGTTTGTGTCTGAACCATAACTTTATATTAACATACAACTGCCTGAAACACACACACATACTCATGCCTCTCTTGACCACTTATATATATATCATATATAAATTGTATATACTTTGAAATTATATATATGTGTGTATATATATATATATATATATAATATCTGATTTGTATAAAGATCACAAAATAAAGGACAGTAATTCTTAGTGTTTTATTTGCTTAATTTATGATGTCATTTTCATTTGAGATCTTCCTCACAAACTCCGTGATTTTGTATGTATACAACTCAGAAATCTTCACATGTTGAAATTATTGTGGCAGCAGAATAACTGACTTTCGTTTTCAGTCCAGTGTTGCCAGTGAGCCTGGGATTCAAAGGGAGGGAAATAAGAATTCCCAGCTTAGATTTGCTCACAGAAAGGGAACTTCTACCCTGATAGGAAACCCTCACTCCCAGCCTCCATCAGCCCTATTTCTGGGGATGGTCACCATGGTCAGAAGCTGCTGGACTGTTCCACAGGGCATATAACATTCTTAATGTTTAGTTAAAATTTTCTTCCTTCAGACACATGGTTTTAAAATATATTATTTGTCTTGGCTTGTCTTTTAATTCTCTCAATGGAATTTTGGTAGTTTGGTAGTAGTTTGGTGAATTTTAGTAAATGAAAATGTTATCACTACTTCAGTTAATAGGTGTTTTATAGTGTACTTTTACATAAAATATCTGCACTAAAAGGCCAGCCTCTGTTGGGAACCATCCTGCCTGGTTTGAGGGATGGTAGCCTTCTGTCCCTCAGCTAGAGCTGAGTGAAAAGGCCTTGGGGACATGAGCCACTGAGGAGACAGAACATTACCTCCTGGCAGGAGCACAGCCCCTGCCTCCCTCACTTTCCCCCTCTTGGCCCAGGTGAATGACAAGTCAGCCAATGACAGGTGCGCTCCCTCAAAGGAGTTGGTACAACCTAAGACAGGCACTGTCATGATGGTTCATCAGGGAAAGACTTGGGGGTCTTCTGAGAAGGGGCAGGAAGACCCTCACCTCTTGGCTTTGTCATAGCCTGAGTCCTCAGTCTTTCTGCCAAAGTCTCCTCATCTCTTGTCTCCTTTGCTCTCCCTGCCTGACTCAGCCTGGGAACTAGGTCAAAGACCTGGTACTGGATCAGAAGGCTCCCAGGGGAGAATCTGGCCAGAGAAAGAATATACATTGTTTCCTTTGAGATGTGCTCTGCCCTGTTGCTATGAAACAGATACTTGAGCAAAAGCTAACCCTGACCAGAGACAAGCCCTGTGTTTCTAAAACTAGTATCTGTAAATGATGTCAGTTTTTCACGATTGCAGCTTTTTAGACTCTGGTTGGTGAGCTTTATGTGCATACTATGTATCTCTGTGCTAAACGACCCCCCTCCAAAAAAAAAAAAACACACAGGGAAGAATGTATTCAGGACCTTTCTCTTTTGAGGGACTGGTCACCTTTATTCTCCAAGCAAATCACATGTTGGGCATTTTTATTTCCCACATGGGATGATCAGAGGAGTTCTGTGGGCAGAGCACACCCATCAGTCCTCCATTGTCCATGTTCATCAGTTACAACAGCCTTGGTGACTAGAACAGGCTCTGGTACCAGGAGTGGAGAGCTGCTGGAAAAATACCCACAACTGTGGAATTGCTTCAGAACTGGGTTAGGGGAGGGTGTTGGACTTCTTTTAATCACATGACAGAAAAATGTCTGATTTTCATGAGCAGAGAAATAAAGGTTACTGGAAATATGAGTTTAAAGAAGTGCAGAGCAGGGTAGAGATGGCTTATATCATCTTGGAATACAAACAAGTGCTTATGGACAGGTGCTGTTAGAAATAGAAATGTTTAAGATTCTGTAGGTGGAGCTCAAATGAAATCAGAAAAGGTAATTCCAAATGGGTGGGAAGGGGATTCCTTGTGTCCCACATTCACATTTTCACTGTGTCTCTGTTGTATCTGGTAACAAGGTCACAGGTAAAGACATTATTTGTTGGACACATTGAAGGTCATTACTCATCTGGTGAAACCCAGACTCACTGAACCTGCATATAATCATCATCATTATCACATCAGCATCACCAAAACCATAACTATGATAATCATCATAATTGTTCTTCCCATGCTTTGTAGAAATGGTGCTTGCCCATATATAATGACACTTTGTTTTATTTTTTGCTCATTTTTTATATTTGATAAGTGGAATAGGCAGTCAGACAGTATTTTATTTTATGTCATAATGATAACAACTGATGTCTTATTCCTGCCACTTGCCCCATATTGGAAACCTGATGGGAAAGCCTGGGTCTTCTCTTTAGAAGTGGGTGCTGCACAGGCCCTTTTGTCCAGCCCATTCCCTGTAGTGGAGCATCCTCTCTGGCTTCACAATGCAAGGACTTCACAGCATCTTCAGTCTAGAATTTAAAGCTGCACCCTGACTTCTGAATGCTCCCTTGGGGACACCATATGCTTCCACATCTCTAGGCATGGAGAAATGGCCTTATTAAGCACCTATGACTCTGCAGGAAGCACCAAACCAGAGCTTTATGAAGCCCCTTCCCAGGAGCTGCCAGATGCACTTACACATCAGATGCCCCTGCGTCCATAAACTCTCGTGGGCTTTGGGGACCTCTGATGTGCTCTGGTTCCTCTATTTGAAGTTCCCATCTGAGTATCTCTGCATGTGGCCCAAATCCCACTGCAGTTCTACTGATCAGTAACTGACACATGCACACAAACACACAAACACTGTGATGGTTTTCAAGGTAATGAACTCCCAGTAGACTTGCTTCTATCCTGTTCCTAGCTCACAGGAAGTGCCCAAAGATGGATTCAAAGTGACTTCTTAGGTGTTGGGGTCAGGTCTGTGAGGGACATGGTGGCTTTTCATCCATTTTGGTGCCCCATCTTGCTGCTTATTCTCCCTCTGACCACTTGGTTTGTGCACCTCAGACCCCAGCATCCTATGTGGAGACAGACTCACTTCTCATTGACCCACAGCTGCACCTGTCAGAGGCTTCATGAACCACCATCTCCACCTGCAGCTGGGATTTTTGTTCAACCCTCGTTGACATTCCTGCACTGATCAAGACATCACAGGTGAGAACTCAGACACTTGTCATTACTCAGACTCCCTTGCCAAGATGGTCTTCTCTGGGGTGTCCTGGAGGAGCTGTGGTGATGTTCCATGTGTGGACTCCCTGTCATCCAAATCCATCATCCCAGAAGACACTGAGCTCTTTCTCAGTTCCAGGGACAGACACGAGTTTTAGTTTTCACTGTCTGTGGAATGTTCCATATGTCTCCTACCTAGGAGAGTACTGAGAAAGCCCACATTTTCACAGGACCTTAGACCTGTGCTGTATATTCTCAAGCATGTTTCAGTTATATGTGCCACCAAGTCACTTCAGGCACTACATATTTATCCTCTAAGTAGAAGTTGTCATCCTGTATTATCACACAGGGAACTACATGAAGTAAACACCCTTTCTAAAGAAGCATTCACAATAATATGATAAATCAAATAAATGTCTGTCATCTAAGTAAATGTATATCACTAACGTGTGCACTAAGCCATCAGTAAGGACCAGCACTCTGTGACACACAGAGGTGAGGTCTCTTAATTACCAAAACTAATGGACAATTATCAGGATGGTGCTTGCAGCACTGGAGGAGAAACTTGGGAAGCAGGAATTTTCCTGATGGAAACTTCCAGCATCAGAGTCAGGGCTGGGGATCTGCTCTAGAACTCAAGTATTTAATGAGTTACACTGTGTTGCCCACTCATGATTTGTGTGGAGCACATCACATGTGAAGGGATCTTATCGTAAGAAAGTGACAGGAAAGGGACCATGTAAACATAGTGGGGAAGGAGACATTTCACACAAACCACCTTCAAGACTTCCTTGTCCAACTTGTTCAGGGTATGAACTCAGCACACTCGCCTTTGCACTGGGCCCCAAACTGCATTCCACACAACTGTTTGCACAGCTGACAGGGAAGATGTATCCTGACTACAGGACTGAATATTGCAGATGGTCTTCTGAATCTTCATCTCTACATGCAGATAAAAACTAAATTAGCTTGTCTGCAATGATAGTTCTTGACCTCTAGTCCTGTATCTGCATCCTTCCCTTTCTCACAAACACCCCTTGCCTTCACCCCTACTTAGGGCAGTATTGGGGCTTGTTCCTGAATCCCTGTTTCCCAAGTAGCTTTACTTTTTGACCTCAGATAAACATTTGTTTTCACTCACTTTGTTCTCTTATTTTTACAGTATAATTAAAAGGCAATCATGCTGAAAACAAATAAATGGATTAACCTTGAGGACACCATGCTGAGTGAAGGGACACAGGCACAGCTGAAAAAACACTAAACATTCCCTCTTACATCAGGACTCTCAAATAATCCAGATGCAGCTGCTGAGGACAATATGGTGGTTGCCCAGAGCTCATGAGAGGGGCACGGTGAGCTGTCTTCCCAAAGAGGCATCTTATTTTGCAGGGTGTTGGGTTCCAGAGGTCAGCTGCTCATCAGTGCACCTGGGGTTATCAAGCAGCATATGCATTTAGTTTGTGTCAAGAGTAGATATCATGTGGCATTTTCACCACCACCACAACAACAAAATGGTAGACAGGACTTCAACTCCAGTGTGAGGGCATGGAGAGCTACAAGGGATTCAGTCCTGGTCACAATGCAGAAATTGTTTTTAAAAGTCCCACCATAATTGCAGATGGTCCCAGTAGAGCACCTATGATAAAGAAGCATCTAATCCAGATAAGATGCCAACAGTGGGAACAACTAAACAATATATACTAAGGCACACACCCTCACTTCACTGCCCTGCTGCAGCAAGCACATGCATTCAAGACAGGCACATTCAAGAGAACAGTCTCTGGGCTTCCAGCTTCTTGCCACAGGTTCTCTTTTCCAGAAGAGAAGATATGAGTGCCCTGCATTCATCCTCAAGCTGCTGTCCACTAAGGTTGAGATCCATGCAGCTGCCACCAAACTCCTGGCCTCACTCTGTACAACTGATGCCACTCCTGGGATGGAGGCCTTCTCCTGGGCACAGAACCCTGGGACACTGGATCCCTGACACTCTCAACCTGACTTGCCAGCAGGGTTCACCCACCTGGACAGGGGGCCATGGAGACAAAAGCTGCCATGTAATCATACCTGAGCACTCAGCTCCTTACTGAGTGTGGAGCACAGCCATCTTTGTCCCAAGCAGCAGAAGAAAAACCTGTATCAGAGTTTTCTCAGGAAAATGGCAAGAAATCAACCATCAAGTAAAGTCCAGATGTATTCTCATGGTAATGAAGTCATTCCCACCAGAGTGTGGAGGTGCTTGAAGCCTGGGTGTGATGAAAAGCCATTGCAAGAAATGGGGATCAGTGGAGTCTCAGCTGCCATGGGGTCTTGTTCTTCTGGAAGAACCAAAGATAGAGGCACCTGGAGGAGAGAACTGTTGGCAGGACAACAGCAGACCTGGTGGTAGACACTGCATTTACAGTAGCCTGGAAGTATCTGCTTCTATATGTGGAGCCATCCATTCATCTCTGATGAGAATGAGAGTGCAGTCAGTATACACAGAGTGCAGCTTCCTGCCTGATAACAGTGAGAAAGGGACAGAAAACCCCACCTCCCACTGTCCTTGTAGGGTGGGCTTATGAGCACCAGGACTTACCCCTTTGGAGTCTCTGACCCTGGCACATTTCATGCTGAGTGATCCCAGAGACTCGCCAACATTGATTACTATTATCAGCAAATCATTATTTTCATTTCTGAGTAGATTCCATTCATGCATGTTCCCTAGTTTGCTTACTTCAAAATTAGAAAAAAAAATCTGGATGTCTGTAGCTTCTTTGAACACAAAATATGTGCGTATGTTTTACTATGAACATAGAATTTGTTCTTCTGTATCAAACACTTCTCAGTCACATTTTAAGTATAATTTCATAACAAACTGTGATGTACTTTGTTAAGAAAGTAAAAAAATAAGAACTTGGTGAAGAAGATGTCAGTGGTCCTTGGTGATATTTCATCTGCAAATATGTTTACTTTCTTTTTTTTCTAATTACTTAATTGTTGTTCAATAAGAGTTGTCTGCATTTTACCCCCACTACTACCCCCACCCAAACTAATCCCACCTCCCTCCCATGCTTCCACCCTCCCCCTTGATTTTGTCCATGTGTCCTTTATAGAAGTTCCTGGAAACCCTTCCCTCTACTGTCCCCTACCTTCTCCCCTCTGGCTATTGTTAAATTGTTCTAAATTTCAATGTCTCTGGTAATAATTTGTTTGTTTTTTTCTTTTGTTGATTGTGTTCCAGTTAAAGATGAGATCATATGTTATTTGTCCCTCGCCACCTGTCTTATTTCACTTAGCATAATGCTCTCCAGTTCCATCCATGTTGTCACAAAGGGTATAAGCTCTGTCTTTCTCACTGCTGAGCAGAATTCCATTGTGTAAATGCACCATAGTTTTTTAATCCACTTATTTACTGATGGGCACGTCGGTTGCTTCCAGTACTTGGCTATTATATATAAATTGTGCTGCTATGAACATTGTGGTTCATAGGTTCTTTTGGATTGGTGTTCCAGGGCTCTTAGGGTATAATCCCAGCAGTGGAATTGCTGGGTCAAAAGGCAGTTCCATTTTTAGTTTTCTGAGGAAATTCCATATTGTTTTCCACAGTGGCTGCACCAGTCTGCATTCCCACCAACAGTGCACTAGGTTTCCATTTTCTCCACATCCTCCCCAACACTTGTTTGTTGATTTGTTTATGATGGCTATTCTTCCAGTGTGAAGTGGTATCTCACTGTGCTTTTAATTTGCATCTCTCTGATGGCTAGTGATGCTAAGCATGTTTTCATGCATCTCTGGGCCCTCTGTAGGACCAGTCTGGAAATACAACTAAATGGTGGAGACATTACTCAGAACACACAACTGAACAAGAGTTAGAGAGAAACCTCACAACCTTGTACACACAGAAGAACCAGCTTCAATACAACCTGACCACACCTGAAAAACAAAATACAAGATATGGTGGATGAAGTAACCCTCAGTTAATCAGCTGGATGGAAGGACCTGCCAAAGAAACACCCAACAATAACCAAAACCCAAAAACATACAGACAGCCAACAAGTACAACAGTCCAAGACCAACAAGTTCAGGAGATCAAGGAGAATGCACCATTGAATCTCATAGACCTTCTGCCATTAAAAGTCCACACCATAAACCCAGGGAGTCAGAACAGATCAATTTAGGAGGCTGAGGCAAATAAGAAGAGTCTCATAAACAATGCAAAGGCAAAGAAACAAACACCAAGTGAAAGGAAGCTTCAGAAAGAATGTTAAATGAAGTAGAGGCAAGTCAACTATCAGATATTGAGTTCAAAGCAATGGTTATCAGGAAGTTCAATGAACTCACAGAGAATTACCAAAAACTACAGAGAAACTACATGTTTACTTTCCTGTTTATTGACTGCAGTGAAAACCTCAGAAATCAGATTCACAGATGAAGGCAGGGTCACTGGATGCAGCTGTAAGCTCTGAGAGGAAATCTCTGCTCCCAAGAGGAAGCTACTTCAGTTCCCACCAGATCCACACCTGCCTCTGGGGCTGTTCTCTATGATTGGTGAGGGGAGAGGTCCCCTAGTGTCCTGATTATCCAGTGTAGGCCAGCCCTCTTTCCGCCCACAGGGAGGTTTGTGTCTGGGCTCACACTGACTTCCCCTCACTGTGTGTCTTGCACAGCAATGCATAGCTGTGTCCTTGGCTGAGACTGCTCAGCGTTAATTAACTTGGCTCTTTGAGGTGTCCCTGGTGAAGCTGAGCTAGCATTTCAGCACTGGGTTGTAGTTTGTACTTCCACCACTCCATATAACACTGACCCACTCCAGCCCCTTCACTGGAGTCTGGTGGGTCCAGTGCACACCATTACTTGTTATAGAGAATCCAGAGACAGTGAAGGTGAGGGAGTGGGCCTGTAAGGGCTTCACCAGCCCTGAGACCATCTCCTGAAGCTAAACCTGGGACAGGACACCTGGGGACAAGGGACATCAGACCCTGTCAGTCATGTGCACTCACCACCATCTCATAGAACTATTTCTGACACCTGAGAAACTCACCCTGGGGGTCTGTCATCAGGCACAGGAGGAGATCCAGCATTCTCTTCTGTAGAGAACAGCTGTGCCTTCTGGAGACACCTCAGCCCCCTGTCAGGAGACAGTTGTGAGCCCCCACAGCCCAGGGGGAAATTTCAACTGGATGTGAGCAGGAAATTTGCAAGTGGGGGACTCTGTTCTCATAAATAAGGAGTTACATAGGTCACTGCCCCATGTCCTTCTGGTCCCTGAGCACATTTCTTCTATCAGACCTGATAACATGGGTCAGGGATGGGAGCATAGTTGGGTTATGAGACAACTTTGAATCATGACAGTGGACAGCCCTTCTTTCCATGTTTAAAAATTGAAGCTGGCCTGGATGAGGGGCCACACTCTTTTAATTTCATGTATTATTCAAGTGGATATTAAGACAGATTGAGATTATGCCCAAACAGCTGCCCAGTTCCAAAAAATCACATGAAGTAGATTCATTTTTGCCAGATTGGAAAGTCATAATTTTATAAAAGATAACAGTTGATGTAAATTTTGATGGAAAAATAAGAGTAGAATAAAAAAGTCTTTCCTTTGACCTGGCTGGGGTCGCTGGGCCTGCAGGTAATGGTCAAGTGTAGCCTCTGTGTCAGCCCAGCTCCAGGGAATGGGCTACACTGGTCAGGTCCTGCTGTCAGGAGTACAGCCCTGGTCCTTCAGCTGAGACAGGTGGTACACATACTGTGTCCTTCTTTTTGTCTCATTTACCAAAGGACACTACAGGCAGCCCCTTCCCATAGGTGAGGCACTCACGAGGACTCCTAGTTTCCTAGACCACAAGTGGAACTGAGACACTGGAATCACCTTTACCCAGAAACATATGCACTCACTCTGGGCCAGTAGGTGTTCTGGCATGTGTGTGGATAACACGACCTGTTTCCTGTTCATAGAGGTTCAGTATGGATACTGCCATCTTCAAGTACACTTGAGACCCTGGGTGCGAGTAAATCTTGTGGCTGATGTCCTGGGGAGGGGATTGGGAACTCATGATGGGCCAAGGCGACAGATGGAGGAAAACCAAAGTGCAGAGCATGTATACCTTTCATTAAGTCACTAAACTGAGGTGAAACACATAATGGAAAATAACGGCCTGGCAAATGCCTAAAACCAGGTGTGCTTTGCCGAGTCTCACACACCTTCTATACAAAGAAAATTCCCACTGCAGTCCGCATTATTCAACAGTGCACAGCAAGACCTGGGGCACTTCTGACAGTCTGAGGACATCAACAGACCAGTTGTGAGATTTCCTCAGGTGACAAATGTGTCAGAAGATTTTGTCTTTGTTGACAAAGAGCTGAGAGTTAGGGGTTAGTGCAGCCACATGGGGTTGAGGTGACATCTGTGATGGCATTGGCAACACTGTCCTGTAAATGCTGTGGGGCACCTGTGACATTCCCAGGGCACCAGCTAGCATGACCACCATGAAGGAAAGAAAGGTGGATGCCAAGGGAGAGCAGTGAGATCACCTCCTCCAGGAGCAGCACACCTGTGCCCAAGGAAACACCTGTGTTCTTTAACCCTTTCCTGTCCCCTCCCCCAATGTGGAGGAGGAGAATCAGTCCCTGCCCATGTCCTTAGCCAGCCCAGCGATGTGTGTACTGAACTGTCCCAGTGGGCCCTCAGACTAGACATGTCTTCCCTTGCTCACCTGTTCCTGTGACATTGCTCTGAGATGCATTTCACGTGACACATAGGTGTCTCTTGCCCCAGGTTTCCAGAAACTTTAGAGACCAGGAGACACAGATAAGTGGAAACTACTGGAGGTGTTGTATTTTTTTGTCAGTCCCACACCAGGTGAGAGCAGAGGGATATGTTGGCTACCAGCTCAGGGGGACACTGCAAAGTGAAAATTCATGGTAACAACGTGTTTCCCGAGAAGGGAGCATCTATCTAGGCAGCAGCGTCCCATATGTGGTGAGCATCATGGAGGCTGTGAGTTCCCACCATCATCCTGGCTGCACCATGACATAGAGAGTGCTGACCCTAAAGACATGCCACCCACATTGCATCTCCCTCAAAGAGACACTCAGGTCTTTGAAATGCTCTGCCACCTAAGGACATGTATCACCCTCTGCCCTTGACCACACATATCCACCTCACACAATGTTCTCATCTCATGGATGCTGTGGCTGAGAATACTGGACAAGGCTCCTCCTGTTCCCAGATTCCATTTCCCTGGAAACACCCATAGGACAGGCACACTCTGTCTAAGGTTCTTTCCAAAAATGAGCTTCTGAGAGCAACCTTGCATGCCTGCATCAGTCCAGACTCCATTCCAACTCTGAGGGGTCAGGAGGCACCACCTCTTCTGGAAAACACACGCAAACCTCTCATTACTGCTGGTGCAACATTTGTGGCAAAACGTATGTTAGCCAACATTCACCGTGCTAATCCATTTTAAATGGGCGCACAGTGATGTCAAGTACATTCACACCATTTGAAACCTTCATCACCATCCAGACACAGAAATGTTCACTTTCCCAAACTGAGTCAGTACCAGTTGCATAATAACTCCCCGTTTCCTGTCCCCACCCCATCCACTCTTCTGGTGCTCTGCCTCCATGACCTTGACCACTGCATGTCTTGCAGACATTAAAAAGGTACAGCTGTTGTAATTCTGAGAATGATTTATTCTTGGGGCATTTTGTCTGCAAGGGTCTTTCATATCCTTGCATCTGTACATTTTTTCATCTTTTTTTAAAGGGGGAATGGCATTTTGTGGTGAGGATGGAGCACATTTTGCTTCTTCAATTTCCTCTTCCATCTCTATTGTTTTCACAAGATTTCAGTTGACTGTTAACAGGTGTTTTTGCTGTTCTCTTGATCAGGAAAGAGGTGACACAGCACAGGGAAGGTGGACAACAAACTCAGGTAAAAAGGGTCTACATGTGATCACATGAAATGGACAGGAAGCACCCACGACGAGAGGCTATGCTGAGTTAGGACAAACAGCAATAATTTCCATAGAGTTGCCTAAGGTCCTCTGTCATGGTCTTCTGTTTATCTTGGAAGCAGCAGATGAGGAGAAAGGGGGAGGTGGAGACACAACCTGAGTGATGGGGACAGGGTGGATGGGGCCCTGGTGTCTGACAGGGACCAGGTCCACCTCCAGGTCACACCTGTCTCAACCCTCTGTTCCTGGGACAGGGTCACACATCATGCCCCTGCATTGTATCTCTGAGGAAATCAGACAGTATGACAGGAAGAAGGTTCAGGGGAAATTGAGGAATGACAGATATGAGGAACACAGAGGAGTCTCAAGGTTACTTACAATCAAAACCTTTCAGGCCTGAGGTTCAGGAGGAGCCCTTGTGCCCTGAGTGCTGGAGAAAAGGCCACAGCTCTTGTGGACACTCCAGTTCCAGGGACAGCAGAGAAGAGAGTCACATTGGTGCCCTGCATGATTTCTACATTCCGACACACCCCACACACACACTAGGTAGGGCAATCTGCTTCACCAAGTTCACACATTTTAAACACCCTCATGGGAATACCCAGATAACATGGGAACACCAATTTCCTATGAAGTGGACCTCTTAAAGTGATTGTCCCATAACCCATGTATCCAACCCCCTCAACAGACTCAGGCAACCTTCTGCCCACATCATCCTCAATAGTGTCTTCATAATCATGAATCTAGGAGATTTATTTGCTGAATAAGGAATCAGTGGAGATGGCTGATGAATCTCACAGATGAGACCTTAGAATGTATGTCAATGAAAAAGGCCACAGTCAAAATTCTGAGAAGGCTGTGCATTTACACCCCACTGCTCAAGGAGGAAATGTGAACTCCACATATTTAAGAATGGCTCCAGTGCAGGGCATCTAACTCAGGACTATTTGACCCTCCAGAATCTGCAAACCGTGGAAAAAGGCAGCTGATCCAAAACCTTTGATGCAATGAGAAAAGTCTCAGACAGTAGAAACTGCCACACTAGTTGTCCCACCAAGAGCCCTGTCTACTCCTAAGTGTGACCTTATCTGCTTGCTCATAATCCTGGATCGCTGTGTACCCAAACACACAACTATCTCCCTTTCCCTTATTATTGTAATTCTTAGGTAGACTCAGGACTCTGAACCCAGGTTTTGATAATAGACGTCTGGGAGTTTTAAGCCTTACCCATTTTATCCACATCTGCCCTCACCTGGACACATTGGTAAAAAAAAAAGCCTGGAGTATCACTCCTTTGCCCTTGGTGGAACAGTCAATCCACCCAAGTCCCTGCTCAACATGAGAACCTTCACTGGTCCTCATCCAGGACAACAACACACCCAGAGAAAATTTCCTGGCCCAGCTCATAGGCCAACTTACTCCTGCTGAAGAAGCATACCCAGCCCTCCCGAGATCTCAGTAATATCAGAACTGAGCTCCATCTGGTCCCATGGTGTGAGGGCATCATCAGACTCAACATCTGAAGCTACTTTGCATGGGAGCACCACTGAGTTTGCACAGGGGCCACAGTCATAGGTCATACATCCAGGGGGCTGGGTCACTGACCACCAGCAGCAAGTTTTTCTTCTCCTTCAGAATTGACCACTGCTCTGCCAGCTGATGGCATGTGAGTCCTGGGGGATGCTGTTTGCTGCTTAATAGTCTCTCCTGTGAGTGTCCCCATACTGACTCAGGGGTAGGTGTGGAAGCAGATGTCAGAGGAAGCAGAAACACCAGACTAACAGAAACCTAGGGCTCACACTGACTCCCCTCTCTGTGTCTCTCACACAGTGATACATCACCATGTCCTTGGTGGTCAAGGAGCTCAGCTGCAGGGAGTGCTGGTTCTTTGATATGTCAGCAGTGATGGAGATGTGGTTCCAGAAGCTGGACTATACCTCATGTCCCTTGTCCAGTACCTGATCTACCCCAGCCCCAGCCACATCCCTGGAGACTGGTGGATCCAATCCAGTAGATAATGCTATTAATTATCCCCTGGATAACTGAGAAGGAGAGGGTCTAAAAGCATTTCTCCAGTCCTGGGCCCAATTCCTGGAACTACATTTGGGACAGGACACCTAGGGACAAGGGGCATCAGTCCCTTCCAGTCACATACAATCATCAACATCCAAGAAACCTGTGTCTGTCACCTGAGACACTCAAACCTGGGGGCTGTCACCAGGCACAGGAGAAGATCAAGCAGCCTGTTATTCTAGAGTACAGTTCTGCCTTCCCCAGAGACCTCAGCCCCATGTGAGGAGACAGCTATGATACCCCACAGACCAGAGGAGGTTTTACCTGGAGCTGGGAGAGAAAATTGTATGTAGGGAACTCTCTTCTCATAAGTGGGCAGGGACTGAGTCAGCATCCCTACTCAGCATCTTCTTCTGATCACATAACCTTTGTGACCTGTGATGAGAGGGAACCTGGGTTCTGAGGTGCATTGCAAAAAGGTCAAAGATAGCCCCATCTTTCTGAGTGTAAGGGGACATTTTGAATCTCATTGGTTTTTGTAAATATTATAATCAATTAGCTTTATGTCTATACACTTTCCAGAACCTAAAACATGGAAATATCGACCATAGGGAAGATTTTATAATCATAACTTTTAAGTTTAGCAATGTATTGATTTCAAGGTAGTTATAAATATGATCTGAACATATAGAACTGTTTTCCCAAAACCCCATTTTCTCTAACTGAAACACATATCATCATGCCTATGTGAGTAACTGCAAAGTGTGGGCAGGTGGGAGCCCCTTAATTTTTGCTGTGTAAGTCTTGTATTTGTGTCCAAAGTTCTCTGTGCTAAGTCTCCCTTAAGGATCCATGGCCTAAAACAGGGAACCCTAAAAAATTACATCATACAGAAACACACACTTATATACAGCAGAGGAAAAACAAGGCAGCCACTATACCTCTCTGTAATGAAATGTTGTGCAAATATTGAAGAGTCGATGTGAGCAGAGTCCTGACAGACCCACGTTCTCAGATTCTGGTACTAGTGATGTATTGTGTTCAGAGGCAGGAGAGTAGGGAGGGACATGCCATAGCTTTGAGCAGAGGGAAGTTCACTGTAAATCTCAAAGGAACCCTCTCCATCTGCATCCTCCATGAGAGGGCTGGGCCATGTGGCCAGAGGTCCTGGATTCTTGCATTACATGGAATGTCCTTTATATTCAGGATACAATATTTTTCACATGTATCATTAGAAAATATGCTCTGTAGTCTATGTTTCCCTTTTCATTTCCATTACCAGTAACTTTGTGGGACAAAGGATTTTAATTTTAGCTAAATTTAATTCATCAATATCTTATCTCAATATTTCAACTCAGAATTCTCCATACAGCTCACTCTCACAGAGACTATATCCTGTATTTCCCTGACATTTTAATGCAGAACTCTGTGGCCCTGTGATTGAGGAAAGGAGGACCAGTGCTGGTTCCCACATGGTGAGAGTCATGTGCAGAGAAGCAGCTCCTGGTCTGACAGGTGCCCCACAGAGACCAGGCAGGTCTTCCCCCAGAGTGAGGCCCCAGGGGACTTCCATCTCTGTGTTCATAACAATAAATGCCAGAAGGCATGGGCCAGTCACCATATTCCAATGACATAGATCTTTCAGGTGTCATACAAAAAGATGAACATTTTGTCCAGAAATGTTTTTACATCTGAAGAATCACATTAAACACATCAGCTCTTGCCAAATTCTATGACCATGCTTTCCTGTGCAGTCATGTTCACATAGGGATCTGCGTGAACACCAGACCTCATATATGACAATGTTCCCATACAGTCCTAATGGGGCTCAAATATCCCTATCACTTCAGGGCATCATCGGTGCTGGTGCTGTAATGTCATAGTGCCTCACATAGCTCACATGTTCTATGTGTTGACTGTTGTGCCAACAAAACTACTGCACTGCCAGTCCTGTAAAAGCACAGAATCTGTGATCACAGTGGAGGCTGAACCATCCAGGTCTGTGTGATTACACTGTGACATTCCCACAGGCCAAGCAGGCACAGTGATTCATTTCTCAGGCCCTATGTGTCCCTACCTGCACAGAACTATAAAACAGTTTGTGATATCAGCCTTGCTGTTAATATAACCTTGTATAAAGACAGACATTCGTGAACCCACATTCTTTTGCTTTAAGTAATAATGATGTTCCTTGTATTTGAGCTCCTGCCTCTAAATCACAGGGACACTTAGAGACCCTGATTCTTGACGTCGAATGTTTTATAATTATGTCACTTTTATAGCTCCTGTGTAGGGAACATTTGTTGTATCTCCTGATTCAACTTATTTGTACATATACATCTTAATTATATTCTTACACTTTTTACTTTTCTGTGAATTTTCATAAATGAATCTTTCAACTCTGTAACTAATGAACATTTGGATGGGAAGCAACGTGTTGACTTCCTCAGTCCATGCTTTCTCTGTGAGTCCCAATAGAACCAGGTCTCCTCTGAGGCCATGTGTACCCTGTCCCATTGACCTGTGTCCATCCCTCCAGCAATGCCACTCAATCTTGTTCATTGTGGGTGTTGACAGGTCTCCATTAACTTGTAGAGAGTCCTCGATTATATATGAAAATACTAACATGTGTAATGAGATGGATTTCTGGGTGTTCTTGAAAAAGGCTTCAGCCAGAATCTGCATCATTCTAAGGTCATCACTGGAAGTCCCAGGCACATACACCCTGGGAAAAAAATGCTAACCCTCTGTCTTCACTTAGCCATAGAAATGCAAGCCAGTTCACAGAAACTTGGGAGTTAGAGATGCTGTGGACATGGGTGTGAGGTCGAGCACAACTTGTGTGTCTGTGCTTCACACTCACCCTGTGTCATACCATCATCTGTAGAGACCCCCACTACTGGACTGATATGGCCACAGGCTGAGAATCCATGGAGTGGAGGGAAGCACAGTCCACCCCAGGACATGGCTAATCTTGTTCTTGGTTCCCACAAAGGAGCCCAGTTTCAATGTCACATCCCTGATACTGGGCTGCACCTTCTTCACCTTTGTGAATCAAGGCCCCAAGGGAAACAAGAACCAATGGAATGTGATTTGTGTGAACAGAAGAGGGCAGAGCTTATCTTCACTTTTTAACATCTGGTCGACCCTGGAACATGCAGATGAAGAGCAAATATTTCAGTTCAACAAGAAGGATTTCCACCCACTTTTATTTTTCAAACCTGTAAATAGCAACATTCCATTTTACACTTATTCCCAAACTAAAATATTGTTAGATAATCTTGCTCTGCACTTTTCTATGCCCCTTTGACTGTACAAGATGGGGGTAAATGCACAGTCAACCCTCTCAATCCAGTATGAACTCTGACATGAAAGTGAATTATGTAGCTCCCTGGCCTTGGCTGATAAGAGAAACATCCTTCTCACCTCTGCAGGACCAGAGACACTGCATCCTGTGGGAAAAGAGAAGGAGAGATGATGTGGGGAGACCTGTATTATCTTACCAGCATCCTCCCACACTCCTCCATTCCCAACCCCCAGGACAGTGGTGAAATCTGTGCACTGGAAATGTCTTCCTGGTGAGTGTGAGCACACACTCGTGATTCCTAAAAGCAGCCTTTACACATTTTTCTCTTTTTGTTCTCAAAACACATGTTTCAATAGATCATTTCATTTTTATCAAAATAGAACTGTGAATATGGTATGGAGCACAGTAAGTCCACCTGATATGGTGCCTTTTTGATCATTGTCAGAAGCTGTAGGAAGGACAGTGTGTCCTTCAATGTGACATAATGTAAGTCAGCTGTCCATGTGGTGTGGTGTCTGCACTGGATTTGTTTGATAGCCCCCCAGCAGTGGTACTTGCCACAGGATTTGTGAAGCTCAGAACAGAGCAAGCACCTACTTCTTGTGGGACACATTCACAGCTTCCTTGGGCCATGAGACGTGGCTTCACATGTCCGCAGTGAACCATGGTGGCCATTCCCCAAGGGCATCAGTCCCATGACCAGCTGCCATCTCAGACTGGCAAACAATACAGTGAGTGGTTGCTGGCACTTGTCTACTCCATGGATGCAAGAGGAATAAATGGATTAGAGCACATCATGGCCTTGCACAAGCTCCCTATGTGTATCCAGCATAGGGTCCCAGGTGGACACTTCAACAGGGCCACTGGGAAGTCCCCTTGTTTGCTCCTGTTTCCTGGGTGTTTCTTTCAATGGGATATGGCAGGCTTTACTCCATGTACCCTTATACCCCAGGGTATTCTGTGGGCTCAGGCTCCATATAGTCATTTCTATAGTGACCAGGTTTCCACTACCATCTTCCTGACCCATGGATACTGCACTGGATATCACTCATGTGTCTCTCACACCCAAGTACTGTGGCTGTTCATGCCAATCAGAGAAATTAGCCCATGGTTCAGGTGACTGAGTTTATTCGCACTTACATTATGCCCCAGTATTTTTCAACATTAACAGTGTGGTGGTTTTCCACACAAGAGGCTGTCCATCCATCTACAACTCCTGCCTGTCCCCCAGGCAGCATCTTAGTGGTCATTTGGTAGAAGCTCAAGGACAAGTAGCTACATGGCAACAGAAACCAACAGAGCCTCCTGTTCTCCAGGGTCAGCCATGGGATAAGACTTTCTCTCTGGTCAAGAACATGAGGAGCAGCCTCCAGTGTTCATCTGATGGCACAGACCAGCATAATTATTTCCATTTTAATACAGAGCCATTCTGGACACTGTTGTCCTTAGGGAATTGCTTGTCTCTCAGGTCCATGGCTTTATGGATATTTTAGGTTCCAAATTACTTCATGTTCTTCAGTCACAGGGAACTGTTCATGGCAAATACTCAGCATACAATTGTCTATACCAAGTATTCCCACACCCCTTTATTTGGGAGTTTCTGTGTTAAAATTCCAGTGCTTTACACAGTTGAACTCTGGAACTTCATCACATGGTCAAGTCTGTGTCAGTGCAAATTGTAGAAACATCCTCAGTCATGTCCAAGTGTGAATATTGGTGGCTGAACATACAGATCTAGGCATCACAGCTCAGAATTTAGACACCACTGGTCATTATTCAGGTCCACTTACAAAGGGGTCTTCTCTGGTGTCGGTCATGGAGGAGCTGTGTGATGTTCCATATGTGGGCTCCACGTCCTCCACATTCAGCAGCCAGGTAGGCACTGAGTCCTCCTTAGTTCCAGGCAAAGACACAACCATTTGCTTGGCTTTCAGTGTCTGGGGAGTGTCACAGGTGACTCTTACCAAAGAGTATTGAGAAAACCCTCATTTCTACAGGGCCCTGTACCTGTGATGGATTGAGCAAGCATGCGTTATTTCTGTGTGCCACCACTTCATTAAAATCAGCATATTTATCTTCTCTGCCGTGCATGCCATTATAATGTATCATCACACGTAGGACTTTTGTATCAAGCAAACATCCTTTTGACATTCATGGTAATCTAATGAATCATAGAAATATCTATCATTTCAGTAAATAGATGACACAAACCTTCCCCCATGAAAACAAATTACCATTGGTTATTGTGCAAGACAAGATAAAGAAAAACCCTTTGCAAAGCTCAATCACTGTGGGTCCTGAGAACCCCCTGGTGTCTTGGGCACTCTGTGCAGCCCAGGCCTTATTTCTCCAGCAGGGGGGTTTGTATCTGTGCTCACACTGACTTTCCCTCAGTGTGTTTGCAGTGCAGTAATACATAGCCATATCCTCAGATCTCAGGCTGTTCATTTGCAGGTATGATGTGTGCTTGCATTGTCTCTGGAGATGGTGAATCAGCCTTTCACAGAGTCTGCATAGTATTTCTGACCTCCATCATACCATACAACTGCAACCCACTCCAGCCCCTTCCTGCAAGCCTGGCATGCCCAGTTCATTCCAGACCTACTACTGAAGGTGAATCCAGAGCCCACACAGGAGAGTCTCAAAGACCCTCAGGCTGCATCAAGCCTCCCCCAGACTCCACCAGTTGCACCTCAAACTGGACACCTGCAAACACAAAGACATCAGTTCAGGAACTATCACATGTCCACTGTTCCTCTCATATCCACTCACATACTCAGTGTCTCTCATTTTCCACAAATTACTTCTCAAAACAGCAACAAGGAAAACCCAGATGAGCCCAAACTTCATGCTGAGAGTTTGTGTTCTGTCCTGATCAGGAACTAGGGACACTTGGGAATCCTGGGCTGAGCTCTTGTCCCACAGCTGCAGGGTCAGGGCTCAGCTGTTTTCATGAGCAGAGAGGCCCTATTTGCATGTTCTCCTTCTATATATAGAACTCTGCAGTTGGATGGTGGCATTAAGGACATGGCCCCAGAGTGAGAACTGTCCAAGGAAATATGTCTTTAAGAATTTCTCCCTATGCCTTACTAGTTTATCTCAGTTGTTCAGAGTTTCCTCCTATAACCGAAAGGTTGCAGGTTCAATCCCATGTTTGTGTGTGTAGGGGGAGCAACCAATCTCAATCTTTCTCTCTCTCTCTCTCCCTCTCTCTCTCTTTCATCTATACCTATCTGTCTTTACCTCTCTTTCTCATTCAAAGTAATGATTAATACCCTCCTGTGAAGATAATAGAATAATAATATGAAAAAATGAAATAATTACTCCTTTTGTTTGGCTCTGTGGCCTCTCTGAAGACCTCACAGAATGAGGAGATGGGTGCAAGACCTAGGAAAGTGAATTAGAGGAAATTGTCATAGAAAGAGAAGGTTTTAAAATGAGAGATCCCTTTGAAATCACTAGTGATGAACACAGCAGTAAGTCAACCCTCACAAGCAGAGGGGCAATTCAAAGTGTAGGAGGTTTGTGTTCAGTAGTCAGGTAGTACCATCTGACACCACTTCCTATACAAAGTGATCAGAAAATGAACTAATAATGGAATGTGACCTTAGAGTATGTGGATTCAGTGTTGGGGAGGTGGAGCATCTGTGTGGATCACTGGGAGACAGATGAGTGAACTCTACAGAGAGGCAGACAGTGCTCCTGAGTCATGTTCCTTCAGTTGTGTTTGGTGTTGAATGTAGAGCAGTCTCACTGCCTCATTTTTTTAGTCTGACTTTGTGGGTCAGATATTGGGGACAGAGAAGGAACTCACTCAAGACTAGATCTGCTTAGATGAAGATGAAGCTAAAGATTGTAGAGTAAGTGTGTATAAATTGTACTAATTTGATTATGGAAAACCTAGATTGAATCCATAACAGGCTATAACATAAAATAAATGAAATGACAATGGGTATGAAGAGCATTATATTCCTTCATCCATTGATTACAGAATAAATAAATCCTTTAAATAGCCTCCCCCTGACTCAGATACTGGCCTGCAATATCTGCAGTGCTGGGGATGGTGGAGATACGAGAGAAATTCACAAGGACTACCGAGTCCTGTGGAGGAATAGGGAAGGCAGGGTTACCCTCTCAAGAGGAGAGCGCCTCCTAATGGCCTGGCCACTCTGTCAAAGGAGAGCGCCCCGAACCACTGCCTGAGTAGGCTTTTATTAGGTAGTTTTGAGTAGGGGTGCAGATACAGCTTATTAACCATTGTCTGGCATTGAAGATCAAACAGACAGATAACATTCAAAGGGCTAAAAAGGGCTCACACTGAGTTGGGGTCTTATCACCTAAAAACTACAGAGCTTAAGGGGATAAATTCATTTCCTGCCCTGGCCTTCATAAACTGATTAAGAGCATCCTCAGCAAAGCAGGTTTCACAGGATTTTACATATCCTTTTTTCAGATCTAATCATCCTGGGAAGTCTGCTGATCCCAGTGTGGATTGCACCACACCTTGTTATTGTCACAGGCTTGAGTCAGGCCAGAGGAGACAAGGCTGCCAAGAGATAGGACACTTCTCACAGGCAGAATGAGGACTCAGGCTTTGTCAAAGAGGAGGGGGAAGGGTCAATCACCCCCATTTTCCACAGCCCTGAGCCCTTCCTTGAGGGCCTTCCCACATGATCCCATCTGTCTTAGGTCCATCCTCCTCTGAGGAATCTTACCGTCATTGGCTAACCAAACAAGCAATGGGGGCCAGGCAAGGAGCAGGCAGTGCTCCTGCCAGGGAGATAAGCTTGTCTTCTTAGTATCTCCTGATCTGGAGGTCTTTCATTCAGTCTTAGCCATAGTGGGTTACAGCTCCTGAAACCAGGCAGGGTGGTTCCCAACATCCTCCTCTTGGGCTGCTGGGTCTAACTTTATGTAAAATGGCCAACTTTTATGGGTCAGTCTTATTTTCACCATCAGCAATTGTGCTTCTGTGGACTTGTGATATAGTTCTAATCAGAAACACAAGAAACATGGTCACCTCTGATTCATTTGAAGCAAATTTCAGAAATTTCATCTCCAACCTCTTCCATCAGTTTTCACATCTGCACTTGACACTTGTGCATGCTGTCACCTCATCCAAACAAGATGGGTGTCACCTGGGCGTGAAGTCCCATGCAGTGTGAATCAGTGTGCAGAACTGGGAAGAGATCCTCCTAGGTGCATGGATGGTTGGATTAAGCAAGCCTGGTCCTCACACTTCCAGGGTTCCTGTTCCTGTCTTATGTAGTCATTTTCATTCTCATGTAGCAAGTTCAGTTTGTCTTATGCTACTTTCCTTAGAAATTACCTCAAACCATCATCCAGATATTAATATATTGGGTTTGCCAAAATGATCATTTGATTTTCCAGTAAGATACTTCTAGCAGCTATCATTTACCTTTAACTTAATTTGAAACAATTTAGTTAGAATACATGGTGGCAGAACTTATATCACCATGCATTTAAAAAGTCATCAAAATTGGCGAATTTTGTGTACCATTTTTATGTTGATAACAGAATAAAGAACACATTTTCAGCCTATTACACTGTATTATGTCAAGAAAGGTAAAAATGCAACAAAGATGGGAGAAAGGGATTTATGCAGTGCATGGAGAAGGTGTTGTGACTGATAAACTATCTCAAAGTCATATGAGAAGTTTTGTGGTGGAGATTTCTCACTGAAAGTAGCACCACAGTGAGGTAGACCAGTTCAAGATGATAACAATCAAATCAAGACATTAATTGAGAACAATAAATCTTATACCACACAAGAGATAGCTAAAGAACTAAAAATATACAAATCAACAAAGTTATGGATGTGTCTGTTATTTTAAACAAAAGATGTCTTTAATTTTACAGAAAAAAATAACAGAAATTTTACTGAATGCACTGATTTGAAAATTAACCCATCTTCTTTATACAGCTTTTATAAAGAAGAAAGAAAAGAAAAGAAAGATTAAACCATTGTCTGATGTATCATTGGAAAATATGTTCTCACATACAGTTGCTTCTCTTTTTATTTTAATACTGTTTTCTTTAGCCCTGCAGAAGCTTTTTATTTCGATGAGATCCCATTTGTTTATTGTTTCCTTTATGTCCCTTGCTCTAGGGGATGTGTCAGTAAAAGTGTTTCTGCATGCAGTATCTGAGATTTTCCTGCCTATGTTCTCCTCTAGGACTTTAATGGTGTCACGGTTTATATTTAAGTCTTTTATCCACCTTGAATTTATTTTTGTGTATGGTGTAAGTTGGTGTTCGAGTTACATTTTTTTGCATGTAGCTGTTTAGTTCTCCCAACACCATTTGTTGAAGAGGCTATTGTTACTCCATTTTTTGTTGCTGCCCCCTTTGTCAAATATTAATTGACCATAGAGATTTGGGTTTATTTCTGGGCTCTCTGTTCTGTTTCATTGACCGATGTTCCTGTTTTTATGCCAGTACCAAGCTGTTTTGATTACAGTGGCCTTGTAATATAGTTTAGTATCAGGTATTGTGATCCCTCCTACTTTACCCTTTTTTTCTCAAAATTGCAGGAGACAAGAAACCCAATTAAAAATGGGCAAAGGACTTCAATAGGCATTTCTCCAAGAAAGACACGCACAGGATCCAGAAACACATGAAAAGATGCTCAATATCACTAGCTATCAGAGAGATGCAAATTAAAACCACAATGAAATACCATATCACACCAGTCAGAATGGCCATCATAAATAAAACAACAGACAACAAGTGTTGGAGAGGTTGTGGAGAAAAAGGGACCCTAGTGCACTGTTGGTGGGATTGCACACTGGTACAACCACTGTGGAAAACAGAATGGAACTTCCTCAGAAAACTAAAAATGGACCTGCCCTTTGATCCAGCAATTCCACTGCTGGGATTATATCCTAAGAACCCTGAAACACCAATCCAAAAGAACCTATGCACCCCAATGTTCATAGCAGCACAATTTATAATAGCTAAGTGCTGGAAACAACCCAGGTGCCCATCAGTAAATGAATGGATCAAAAAATTATGGTACATTTACACAATGGAATTCTATGCAACTGAAAGAAAGAAGGAGCTC
>CM052546.1:69925639-69942191 GCA_028533065.1 Trachops cirrhosus
CAGGAGAGAAGGGAAGGGTTTACAGGAAGAAATATAGAGGACACATGGACAAAACTAGGAGGTTGGAAATGGGGGGGGAGGAGGGGAGGAATGGGTGGGTGGGCTGGAATGGGAATAAAGGATAGAAATTGTACTGAATACACTTAAATAAAAAAATTAAAAAAAGAAAATAAAAGAAAGAAAGAATTCTTACCATTTGGGATACAGTGGAACAACCCCAGGGCATTATGCTAAGTGAAATAAGTAAGACAGAGAAACACAAATACTGTAGGATCACCCTTTTATGTGGAATCAAAGAACAACATAAAGAAACAAGGAAAATTAGAAACAGACCCATAGAACAAGAGAATAGACTGGTTATCTCCAGGTGGGTGGAGTTCAGGAGTATGGCTGAAAAGGGTGAAGGGATCAAGAAGTAGAAACTGGAAATTAGAGATTAAATACTGGAATTTAAAGTATACACAATCAATAAAGTCAATAATATCTTAATAACTATGTGGTGACAGGTGAGTACTGTATATATTGGGCCATCAGATCACAGATAGTGTCAATGACCGATGACTCTGCTGTAGGCAAGAAGGTCAATTAAATTAACATATAGAACCCTGGCTGGTGTGGCCCAGTGGACTGAGTGCCAGCCTTCAAGCCAAATTCCCAGCCTGGGCACATGTCTGGGTTGCAGGACAAATCTCCAGTAGGAGGCATGCAAGGGACAACTGGTCATTGATGTTCTGCTCCCTCTTTTCCCCCCTCTCTCCCTCCTCTCTAAAAATAAATTAAAATCTTAAAAAATAAAATAATATAGCATGTAGAATGTCAGCTGTAATTTAAATAGAAAGAGGAAATTTTCTCAAATCCCAGGGAGCTAAAGATAAGGGTGTGAGGCAGACTGGCAGGCAGGAGAAATGGCAGGAGACATTTTTAGTGTAAAAATTCTGAATATCTGTAGTTTTGTTAGAGACTCCCATTGTGAACTTTGGCCTAGTATTATTCCCTGGTGGTTCCTACCTCAATAACAAACTGGGGGATGCTAACCATGAGTTAGTATAATAATCTTATTTACTGAAGGGCCTTTTCTTTTTCTTGTATTGATTTCAACTCTGTGCAAGATACACGTTCCATGTCCCTTTGGGGAGTGTGTGTGTCATCAGCTTGGGCATCCACACCTGGCTGTGTGGGTTCTTTTGTCTCTGCGTGTGTCACCTACACTTGGTGTTGTGATGCCAAGTCTATGGGCATCATCACTGGGGACTATGACCTGTTGAGTTGGTTTCATACACTTCTGGTGCCCACTGTCCAGCAAGCATGTGTCCTGCTGCTGACCAGCTTGGATGGTGAGATATTTGGGGATGGCTGACTGTTGGGTCCAACAGAGCCTCTAGTTATATTCAGTCAACGTGGGTCTAAGTTTGATGATTCATTGAAATTGGGCACAACAGTGTCTGAAAGAGACTCAGTCTTCTCTCCATGGGAGAATATCTTCTTCCTTTACGACAGCTTGTCTAACTCAGAGACTTCAGAGGTGTGCAGAACGATGAGTCAGAGAGGTTCCCTGAGAGAAACTGTTACTGGAAGAGGAAACCAGAAAAGAAACCTCCAAAACCTCTGACCACACCTGCTCCTTTGATGGTCCTTGTGTTCATGGACCCTGAGCGCCCCCCAGCGGTAAAAGCCTTGGTTGTGCCCAAGAGGCCACATCTGGTAAGAGGAGCATCTAAGCCTGTGCCCTCTACACTGTCCTCCACTGCTTCCCTGACCCTAACCCAGGGCAGAGTGGGACATACTCTGTGAGGTCATTGGACCTTTTTTCTGTAATGAATGAAGAAATGAGACACCATGAATGGATGTCTGTATCTAGTGTTATCTACACTCCAAGACTGTATACACCTGAGGACTCAGAGTCCTCAATATAATGAAGAAGCTTGTGCATCACCTGTAATATGGTCCTAGATCAGCTAACGTGAGTCAGATGAACATAGAGCTGTCACAGACAACTGCTGCTAAAGTCTGTTGTTCCCCAGTCAACTACTGTGGATCTACACAGTTCCTGTTCTGTCCCTTCTGTGATCAGTTGCATTTGTCTCTTTCCCATGGCTGCAGGGGCTAATTTCACTGGGGACCCCAGGTCTATGTCCCCATAATGCAGCCACAGAGCCCAGAACTTGCCCATCTGGCTCCAAGATGGAAGTTCACATGGGAGTCACAGTCCAAAATCCCAGCTCTGTGTGTCTTGTTGGCATCTTCACATCCCCTAACCAAGCTGAAGGGGATCAAAACAAAACAAAGCAAAACAAAAAACAGACCCACTTAGTACTCTGAACTTGTGAAACCCTCCCAGCCTCCAAAGGATCAAGAGCCAAATGACCCTCTCACCCCTATGCTGTCTATCAGGGATTTTTGGGACAAATGTTCACTCAAAGCAGTATCCCTTGGCCTTGGAGGCCTGCAGGACTAGGACAGGGCAGGCATACCAATTCAGCAGGTGGGGGCGGGGTACTGTCCATGTACATAAGTTGGGCTACACTAATTCTTTCCCTCAAGCCAGACTGTAGAGACTCCCAGCACTTCTCTGCCCAGAGTACTTGCAGAGAATAGAGGGCTCCTCAAAGTCACTACTGGGTGTACAAAGGAGGCATGTTCTCAGCTTGGAACTGCTTCAAGGACCCTCCAGCAGTCACAGATCCTGGTCTTGTAACAATGGGGTCACTCCCTCCCTGGAATGCTGCACTCAGAGTCTCCCAGGTGGACAGAATCCCCACAAATTCCCACCACCCAATGCTACATAGGCTCCCAATTCCATCTCTACTGCTGTGGATTGGGGACCCCTGCATGGGCTGAGACCCCACAGTCCCAGGTGGAGAGAGATCTCTGCCTCAATATCCCTTTGACTTCCCACTTACTGCATCTGTGGGAGGGGGCTTGCCCTCTCCTTCTCTCCTCCCATCTTCTTCCCTGCTCCTCTTTGTTAAGTTTCAGAGCAGCTACACTTCACCTGGTTTTTCATATTGATTGTTCTGGGTCTATAATTGAATACAGATTCAAGATTTCTTCTCGGATAATGTTTCTCTAACATGAAATGCAATCTTTTAACAAACATTGACTTTGTGTTTAATTATATTTTGCAACTTGGAGGGAAAGGAGTCCATGAAAGAGTCACATCCTGCGGGTCACACTTTTGTCCTATGTAACTGACCCTGTTATGTTGAATGTTCATGAAACAGAACTCAGCATATCCCCTGTCTTCACCACTAACAAGTATGTGGGTCTTCTAAGGAAAGAAAGAGAGATGGGGCTCTGAGCCAGTGGGAGTCAAGTGGAACCCCCAGAGCCTGGCAGGAAATGACATCTCCCCATGTTTTCCTGTTCTACAGACATGGGACTCAGCTGACACGCATCCAGGTTCTGGTACAGGAGGACCCTGGAACGTGTCTCTGTGCCATCTGTGCACAGTATTATGTGGCTGTGTCTGCAGGGCCCATGCTGGTCATTGTGAGAACCACCTCATTTGGGGGGTGTCCTTGGAGATTGTGAGCTTGCTCTTCAAAGATGAGTTGTATTACTTATCATTGTTCCACCAAACATCTGAGAGTCACTCATGTGTCTTCCCAGTGGTGCCACAGATCCAGCTGATACACATACCAGTAGTGCTCAGTGAGATCCCAAAGAGGGATCAGGTCAGTGTGAGGGTCTGGGAGTGTCTCATCAACCCAGGGAAGACTCCTGAAGGGTTATGTGAGAAAGCCCCTGTTGACAAGAGGGGTCAAGCCACTTGAAGAGGAGAACAGCAGTGTTTTAATCTCTATGGGTGGGACTCACTGGAATAATCACAAGAATGGATGGTCAGCAGCAGGATAGTGGACCACAGTGGTGTCCATGTTGAGGAAAAGGAGTAATTGTCTCAATCCCTGTGCTCAGCTTTTCAACCCAGCGAGGGTGGTGCTGGGTGAGATTCTCAGTTACTCCCATGGTCTTGACCCCTAAGGGACCACAGGGCTCTGCAGTAGGGGAGCAAGTCTATGTTCGTTGAGCAGTGAGACATGAGTTCTTGGCTCCACGTCTGCTCTTCCTGGGGCTACTGTCATTCAGTACCAGGACTCTCAAGGAACAAAGGCCTCAGAAGGGACCTGTGCTATGGAAGAGGCAAGGCAGTGCAGTCCCATCCAGCAGACAGCATCCACTCCTGGGTGTTCATCCAGGTACCCATTATCCTGTGGGTGCTGTCCTAAAGAGGTAGACACAGAGGACTGGAAATACACAGAAATGTAAGCCTGGAAACGGGGGCATGCAGTAAATGAACCCTGTGCACCGTTAGTGGGAATGTGAATTGGCGCAGCCTCTGAGGCAAATGATATGGGCATTTCTCAAAAACTTAAAAACAGAACCTCTTTATGACTCAGGTATTCCACCTCAGGGTGCGTTTCAAAAAATCACTTTTTCAATGAGTTTTATAGTTCCATGTTTATTTAAGCATTGTATAGAATGCCAAGACATGGATAATGTAAGTGTATTTTATGGAATATTATTTGCCATAAAAAATGAAAATCCTGCCATTAGTGACAATAGAAATAGATCTTGTTGGCATATTGGCGGGCAAAGGAAGTGAGAGGCAGAAGACAAACACTGTATGTTATTGTATGTGGAGTCTAAAAAATCATTAAAAAGATTGTATTTGTGATTGCCAGAGGTGGGGTTGTGAAGTGGGAGAATCAAATGTTGATGATCTGAAGGTACTAACTTCAGGATAAGTAAGTGCTGGGGGTTTGATGGACAGCATGATGATGAGAATTAACAAGGCTCTATGGTACGCGTGAGTGTTGTTAAAGAGAGTAGGTCCTCAAAGGCCTCAGCACAAAGACACTCACATTTCCCCTTTTTTATTCTATTTTCTTCTGTTCACATGCCTGGGTTGATGGCCAGGTCCACAGTAGGTGGTGCTCAAGAGGCAACCACATACCAACTTTTTTCTCCCTGTTTTTCTCCCTCCCTTCCCCTCTCTGAAAATAAATAAAATTATCTAAAGAAAAGAAATTAATGTTGTCAAGATAATGGCTTGGTTAATAATTGACTTCAAAATTTTGTAATTGTTAAGAATAGTAAATAGAACTAATTAAAATGATAAGTTTTTAATAAAATTTTTCATATATATTTTTCAGTCTTTGGTGACTTGGAGCTTTGGAGTTTTGCTAGTATTAATGTTGAACATTATTAAATATCTAGATCATTTGAAGTAACAGGATACTAAATATCAATTGGCCTTGTTTTCTACTTTGGCTTCTTAAAATGCAGAGAAGTTGGAAAGTGGATTTGGGTCTGCTAACAAATATACCTTGCATGTTATTTGAAATATGTCTCTTGAAAATATGAATATTTTTGCCAGTTGAAAAAAGATAACTGTTCTCGAAAGTTATGTAATGTCTGTGTAAGTATCAATTTAAAAATGCTAATTACTTATTTTGAGTTGTCACTAAAAAGCATGGTTTTTAAGAATTAAAAATTTTAATTAAGTTGGAAAGAATTGTTTTTTTTATAGTAGAAGCTATATGGCATGGAAACAGAAGTTGAAGAAAATAATTTGTTCTATTGTTGGTTATTTCTGTCTAAATTTAAAAATAAATACAAGGACTGTGTACATTGCAGAAAGACTGTGTATATCACACAGAGTTTATACAAATTAAAGGTATGTTAAAAAGAGATCTTGAGAGAAAAATAAATAGTTCAGCTGAATCATGAATTCAATTAGGTAAATGAATCTGAATATCAAAAGTAGGTACATCAAAATTTGTTTGGTTGTTCTTCAGTCTGTTAGAAGGGAAAAAATTTTTCACTTTTGCCTAGAAAGAAGAGAGTATATAGCTTTTAAAAAGATTTATGTGCTATGTTAATCAGGTAGTTGATTTTATATAAACACTTATTTTTATTGTAAGAAGTAAAATTGTGCTAGCCTGTATTTATGTTTGATACCTTTATTTTCACACTGTATAAATAAATATCCAATAATTTAATATTGTTTCATAATGATGTGTATAATCTCTTGGTCAGATATGTTTAACATACTTGCCAGGGTTTAATTTTAAGAGACTTTCTCTTGACCTAAAATTGGCTTTTAGTCATTACAATGAGTTGCTGGAACACTGCATGGATTTTACATTCTTCTTAAAAAGAAGTTTTGAACCAGTTATGCTCATTTGATATGCGTCAAGTGCATGGGAAGTTTTGTCAAATAAAGAAATATGTTGTATTTACACACACATATTTTATTAGTAATATGGATGTTTAGCGATTATATAAAAACATCCAAGAGTCTATAAAGTCCTGATATACCCTGATTTATAATTTTAAGTTATTTAAAAATGTTGATACAGAATGGTAAATTCATCAATCAATTGCATTATAATCACATCTATATCCATGTCATTTTAAGTTTCTTTTTCTGTCACTTAGGGGCAGTCATTGTTCCAT
Source organism: Trachops cirrhosus (assembly GCA_028533065.1). NCBI lineage: Eukaryota > Metazoa > Chordata > Mammalia > Chiroptera > Phyllostomidae > Trachops > Trachops cirrhosus. Next base: position 69,932,099 of record CM052546.1, read on the forward strand.
CCTAATGCATTAACAACCATGTTACATCTTCAGAAAGACCCATGGGCAAATCTATGGCTTATTCTAAATCCTGTATGTCTGAGAATAAATTTTCATATCATTTTTGAATGAGATAAAGATTACTACAACTTTATGGAATAAATGGATTTGTAAATATACTGGCAAATTATCAAACAAAGAAAATTGATTATGAGACACAATGAATTGAAGATGATTGTAGTTTTGTGAATTATGTTGAAAATATTGCAAATTTTTAACCTTTTCATTTTTCAGGTATAAGAAAACTTGCTTTTTACTTAAAGGATTTTGGTAAATTACACTTTCATAAGCAATACTGAGGCATTTATCTTTTTCTCCTTGTTTGATCACTCTGGAATGTGGACACCCTCATGAATGAGTTTTATTACTTCCATGGCAATATATTACATCAGATCGAGCAGGAAACTGATTCATTTATAACAAGACACATAAATACATTTTCAAATTATGGTTTTATCAATCAAGACTTTGACTTGACATAATGCTTTACTAAGCAAAATAAGCCAGGCAGTGAAAGACAAATACCATATGATCTCGCCTTTAACAGGAACCTAAACAACAAAACAAAGAAGCAAGTAAAATATAACAAAAGGCACTGAAATGGAGGACAGATTGTCAGTGACCAGAGGGGAGAGGGGAGGGAATTTCAGGGGAGAAGGGAAGGGTTTACAGGAACAAATATAGAGGACGCATGGACAAAACTAGGGGTTTGGAAAGGGGAGGGAGGAGGGGAGGAATGGGTGGGTGGGCTGGAATGAGAATAAAGGATAGAAACTGTACTGAATAAACTAAATTTTTTTTTTAGATTTTATTTATTTATCTTCAGAGGGGAAGGGAAGGAGAGAGGGAGAGAAATATCAATGTATGGTTGCTTCCTGTGCATTCCCTGCTGGGAACTGGCCTGCAACCCAGGCATGTGCCCTGACTGGGAATCGAACCGTGATATCTTGGTTCACAGGCCCGCGCTTAATCCACTAAGCTACACCAGCCAGGGCTGAATAAACTAAAATTTTAAAAAAAGACTTTGACTTGAATACCATGTCTGAGAGAAACATGCCCAGAGTCTGGATATCAGCAACACTTAAGGAATGAAAAATGTTTTTAAGCCAAAAAAAGCAGCCTGGAGAAACTATGTGGTACCCTTCTTATTCAGAAGTCTATGGTGGTCTTTACAGGCAAGGAGTGAAGGTTGTTTTCTTGGGAAATGGCAGGGGAGAGCTCAGGACAGTTTGGAGGACCTGAGAACTTGTGGAACTCACCCAAACTTATAGGAATTGCAGGTAAAGCCCAAGAGCAAACATGTGGCTTTGACTTCTCTGCTCCATGGGGCCAATTAAAGCTCAAAGTGGCAATTCTCTATAAGAGTTCCACAAAGCATGTTGAAGAGAGCCAACATAATCAATTGTTAATACTGTTATATTTTTGTAAATAATCAGACCAAATTGAAAGTGAACATAATGCAGTCAATGAACTAGTCTTAATTTGTTTTTTTCATAAAAATGTGGGTAATTCTACCCTGGCCATTGTGGCTCAGTGGGTTGAGTACTGGCCTGTAAACCAAAGGCTCATTGGTTCAATTCCCAGTGAGGGCAGATGCCTGGGTTGAAGGCCAGGTCCCCTGTTGGGGGCATGCAACAGAAAACCTCACATTGATGTTTCTCTCCTCTTTCTCCCTCCCTTCCCCTCTCTCTAAAAATAAATACATACATAACTATTCTTAAAAATGTGGGTGATTCTACGGAGAGAAATGAAGTATCAACAGATGCTGTACTACACATTTATGGACACTAAAGTCCAGTTCAGTGAATTGTGTGCGAAGTAATAGTGTTCTTTTATGAACAGCACTGGGCCCTACCTTTTTCTGGAATTTTCTTTTATAATAATGAGGTTAGAGACACATTTGACTCCTCCGTGTCACAGGCTCTGCTCCTAATCAGGGAGTATGATGTCTGGGCACCATGGCCACTGCATTCCCTGCCCAGGGCTCATGTCCCCTCTGACCAAGCACAGGGATCCATTGGCTCTGAAGGAAAATGACACTCCTCTTCACAGCAGTTGCAATAAATATCTGATGCCATTTTCCCATAAAAGTATTCAGAGCCAAATTCTTGAGCAGGAAATATAGTAGGCAGATAGACAAAATGGGAGCAACAATGAAAACCAGCTACAGAAGATCACAAAGACAGAAAGCTCTGGTGTCTAACAAGAGGCATGAGAAAGAGAAATGAGTAAAAAGAGACACACCGGCCAATGGTGCACTGCAGTGGTGACTCAGGTAATTAATGATGGGCCCAGGGCCTTCTTTGACATCTCACAACCATCATTTCTCCACAGGAGCCAAAGGTATGCTTGGGATCCACGTACTCTGTATCAAACACCAAATTTAATTTGACTTAAATTTTAAAAAGAGACTTGATTATCAGTGTAATGAAATATAAACAGCAACAAGCCTCCTTCAACCCATTACAATGCTATCTCAGAGATTTAAAGTCATCACACAGTTTTCTCTCTTTGCCTGACTGTCCCATCCCTCTGCGGGAACTGGGCTTGTTCTGTAAATTGCCTACCCAAGTACCCTTTTTATCCTAAATCACACCAGCTTTCTCTCAGGTCCCATTAGAACACGTATTCTAATTCTAGATGCCTTTAACCTGTTAAGGGGGACTATAGGAGATGTATTCCCTCCTCAGTACTACACACAAGTAAAGAAAACTCTTTGGACTCCAGAGTTATCAGTGAACAACCACAGAAATGCCCTGATATGTCCCCAGACTAATCCCAAGTGTTGAACATTTCATCAGATGTACTCTATCACTCTGGTCGGAACAGATGCACATCAGCACATACTTCAGAATCTCTCCAAAACTATAACCACCATTGCAAATTAAACTAACACCTCATCTCCTAATATTCAGATATCTCTAGACTCTCTAGCCAAAGCTCCCTTTGATAATCAAATAGCTTTAGACTACACACTAGCAGAACAAGCAGGGTTTGGCATGACCATAAACTCCTCTTGTTGTTCTTACATTGACACCTCAGCTCAGGCACAGGCTACCTGGTGTCAACAAACATGGCATCACCACACCCCTCTGAGGAAACTCAAGATTGGTTTATGAGTCAATTTTCATGGACACCACAGGGACTCAGGTCCATAAAGAATAATTTTTAATTAATTTTAATTTTCACTTAGACCAATATTTTGTCTAAAATGCTTGTCTTCTTGTTTCAAAACTCTCTAAGACTTGTTTTTTTTTCCTAAGTCACAACAATACAATCAGCTCTGTAGTGGCCTGAAAAGAAATATATCTGCTTTTATTGCACACAATTTTGCTTTACAACAGACTCAGGTTTATAATTCCCACAGAAGTTTCAGAGCACATCAATAGCTCCATAGATATGGAGGATACATTGACAGTGGGGAATTGGAACATGGAATAAAAATTTTATTCAGCTATGATGTACCATGAAATAGAATTAAAATATATACTATCCAACTTATAAGTTCACAAAATGATAGTTTCCTTGTAAGAATATTGCAAGTGCTACCAGTCCCAGTCTTGTCTGATAAAGAAACAACCTCAGCCACAGTTTTGGGTGACACAGATCCCTCAAAGGAAAAAATTGCCTGTCACCAACCAGTTGCAGAATGATGACAGTAAATGTCAATAATAAGAACAGCAAGAACAAAGCCTACATGTCCACAACATCTTCCCACAATCTCCTTGTACTGTTTGTCACTCTCCAACCTGTAACAACCCTGCCTGCACTGAGATGTTAATGGGATTTGAGATGAGAGTCTCTCACCTTCTTGGCTGCCTGCACTTGAATAAAACCTCTCTCCTTCACAGCATCATAAGACTCTTGAGTATTAGCTTTTGAAGTGTCAGCCTCACCTGCATTTGATTACATCTCATGGTGCCTTCTGAAGAGGGTCTTCTTCCTGGTTCACTTCTAACAATTACTTTCTGGGACCTGAATGATGGAATGCAGGCCAGCTCTCTAAGCTCATTGATATAGGTGCTGATCCCCTTCATGGTTATGACCTTAAGCTCATCACAAAGCCTAACTTTCCATTACTGTCCTTTTTGGGGATGAGGGATTAAACATATAAACTTGAGGAAAGCACACATATTCAGACCATAGTACTTCCCTAGAGCCTCTGGAATAATGGTTTCCTGTCACCTCCTCAACCTCAGTCCAGTGAAGAGATTTCTTACTAAGACCTGCAGATAGTATAGGAATAAAGGAGTAGAGAGTGCAGCCCCAGGTGCTGGGTAAGTGGTTCATTTGTCATAAGAACATAGAGCAGGCTGTTGTGGTCTTCCATTGTCAAGTATGGCCCTACCCTGCTCTTTGTGGTGTAATGCTTATCAGTACCATCCCAAGGATGGGGGCATGTGTAGAGTTCTGGTCTCAAGTGAGGAGGATCTCACCTTGAGAGAGAACTGAAAGAATATTGTGATGTCAAAACTGTGCTGGAGCTGGACACCCACCAAACTTTGACTTTGCTGCCACATTATCATCTCTGTGATTCTTGGCCAGAGACAAGGACATAGAGTTTCATCCCTGACTTTTATGTACTTTGTTTTCCCAAAGAATTCCTCCATTGTTCAGAAATAGGTGATGTCATAGAACTTGCTGGGGAGTCACTACAGTCCAAATCCAAAAACGTGACCACAACCAAGTTTCCCAGATCATGCCTCCATGAGCATCCCTCATTCAGAGGACAAGAATACTCCCAAAGGGCCCCCTGCACAAATCACAGTAAATAATAGGGGCCCTTTTAGGAGAACCTTCCTTCCCTCCACTTCACATTGTATCTGCTCTCTTGAGAACTTTCCTTGAATTTTTGATATACCTGTGGCAGCATTAGTACTGGTCTCAGGTTTCTGAGTGTGTGAGGAAGTCAGGAGTCTCATTACCCTAGCACGTCCTCACCCCAGTTCAATTGTCTCACTTTTGGGGGTTTGTGACACACTGAGGATTTGGGTTGTCATACTGAGTCTCTCACACAGTAATGCTTGGGTGTATCCTCAGAATTCAGGCCATTGGTCTTCAGATAGGCTTCACTGACCAAGGTGTCCATGGAGAAAAAAATCATTCTGAGAAGCCCTGGACATATGTGTATTTCCCAGTGTTTGTGTTGACCCAGCCCACATACTGCAGGTCATCTCCTGGGGCCTGACCCACCCAGAACACTGCATAGCTGGTGAAGGTGTATCCAGAATCCTTGCAGGAGAACTTCAGTAAGGTTGCAGGCCTCCCTACCTCACCCCCAGACTGCACCAGTTGTACCAGGCAATGAACCTGTGAAGAGGAAATAGAAATAGTGGAAATTCCTCTTGACTCTCCGTGGACCCCTCCTCAACCCCGGGTCTGAGGAGCCCCTTACCTGTAGTTCCTGCCACCAAGAAGTGTGCTCTCCTGCTCCAGTCCATTGTGGGGGACTGTGCCATCATGTCTTCCATAGGGGAGGGTATGTGTGTGGATGACGCTCTCAGAGCACAGATAGAACCACCTTTAACAATGTCTACTACTTTCATTTGCATAGTCATGAGGCAGAACATTCATAACTGATTATATGACTCAATCTGTGAGAAGTTAGAGCACATAGAGACCAGGCTCAGTGAGATGATCAGGGTTCAAGTGCTAACCAGTATTATCTGATATAAGTCCCCTGTCTGGGCCCTGATCTCTGTGCTAACATTTCTCCTCTAACTGAGGAGCACATGCCACTGAACATGCTGCTCATTGAGATCCCATCTTTGAGCAGCACAGACACTACCTGCATCAGTTATGGGCTTTAATATCTGTCATTTTTATTCATTTTATCAAGATTTCTTCAAAATGCAGCACTGAATAAATTGAAAAAAAATACCTGTTTCCAGCTCCTGAACATTCAAATATGAAGAAGCCACAACAATACTAAAAATGACTGTGGTTCTCTTGTCTTATTGAGTTTGATAAATTCTCTGAGAGTATAAGATATTTAGAGCCACTTTATGCACAACCCTCCTTTTAGATTTTTTTTATGAAAAGAGGAAGTCCTTTGTCTTCAGATGAAATCCCTCCTTAGCTTTCTCTCCAAATTCTCCTGGTGAGCATCCCTGAAACTGTGGGTCCCGCATGCCACCTACTGTCCAGCCAGCCCATGCCCTGCAGGAGAGGGTCCATTGTGGGCTCACAAGGTGTGGACTTCTCGGCATCTCTAGTTCAGAATTAAAGTCTACACCTTGACTTCAAGATGCACCCTCAGGAACACCATATTTTAGACATCTCAGGATAGATAGAATTGACCTTAATAAACCCCAGTGAGTCTGCAGCAAGTCCCAAACCAGGACACTGTGAAGCCAAAAGGAAAGCCCTTTACTGGAGATGCGCAATGCACTGACTCAGCTGACACCCCTGTGACCAGAAACTCTCAGGAGTTTTGGGGACTCTGATGTCCTCAAGATCCACTGCTTGTAGGTCCTGTCTGAGTATCTCTGCATGTGGCCCTAATTCTATTGCACTTGTACTGCTCCATAAATCTCACATAAACAGGTACAAGGTGGTCAGTTTTATGGTAATGTCTCCAGTCTCCCTTCTCCCCTGTACTAAGTATATGGGCAGGATCCACACACTGACCTGAACCAAGTGAGTGATGTGATTTAACGACATAACAAAACCAAACACAATTAATGTGAAGAGAGGAGAGCACCTGATCTTGTGGTTTCCTGCTCTCCCAGCTTCTGAAATCTGGAAAGGCTATCTTGAGAAGCTCCTGGCTTGCAATCCAGAGGGTCAGACCCAGGGTACCCTTTTCCAGTTAGTGTAGCCAACATTGACCTGACTTGTGTGTGGAGGGCCACTGTGATCTACAGCTCACAGGTGCTCCTTCTCCAAAATCACAGCCAGGAGCCTTGAGGGTAGTAACATGGGGGACACGGGATGGACATCTCCCCAGGAGTAGAATCAGGTGCTGATGCAGGAACAGAGGAGCCAGAAAAGTGGTCCTGGTGTGTAAGAGTCTGTGGAGCAGTGTCAGTGTAGTTTTCCACTGTGCCCCATGGTGTACTGAGCACTTCCTGTTGTCCTGAGCACTGCCTACAGCCCAGCCCTCCTCTATCCCTCAGGGAGGTTTGTGTTTGGCTTCATGCTGACTCCCCCTGACTGTGTATCTTGCACAGTAATACACAGCTGTGTCCTCAGTGGTTGTGGAGCTCAGCTGCATGGAGAACTGGTTCTTGGACATGTCTCTGGAGATGGAGGTGTGGCTCTTGAGAGCCAGACCATAGTAAATACTCCCATCATAACATATGTACCTGATTCACTCTAAGCCCTTTCCCTAGGGGCTGGCAGATCCAGCTACAGCAGTAACTACTGGTTGAGATGGAGAATCCAGAGACAGAGCAGGTAAGGGAGAGGGTCTGTGAGAGCTTCACCAGTTCTGGGCCTGACTCCTGAAGCTGCACCTGGGACAGGACACCTGGGGACAAGAAGCATCAGTCCTTATCAGTCAAGTTAAGTCACCACCATCCCATAGGTCAGTCTGACATCTGAGACACTCACCCTGGGAGGCTGTCACCAGGCAAAGTATGACACCCAGCAGTCTCATCTTCAGAGGTGTAGGGCACACCTCTGCCTTCCACAATAAAACCAGCCCCTTGTGTAGAATGAGCTGTAAAACCCCAGAGCCCAGGGGAGGATTTTACTAGGAAATGAGAATGAAATTTGCATGTTGATGACTCTGTTCTCATAAGTGAGGAAGGGCTGTCATCACTGCCCCACGTCCTTCACTGTCCTGAGCATATTTATTCTCTCAGACTCTTTGTTGGGGGTCAGGGATTGGAGAGCAGTTGGATTATGAGGCAACATTGAATCATGTCAATGGACAGCTCTTCTTTCTACATTTAAAAATTAAAGATGGAAGGATAAGGGATCACACTATTTTAATTAGAAGCATTATTCAAGTGGATATTAAAACAGATGAACATTATGCCCAAACATATCAAGTCCAAGGAAACATATAAAATAGGCTCATTTTTTCCAAGTTGAAAAATCACAATTTCATATAAAATATCATATGATATAATTTTTATGTAAAAGTAAGAGAAAAAATAGACAACACTCTGTCCCTTGACCTGGCTTAGGCTCCCCGGTCCTGAAAGTGGTTGTGCAGGTGTGGCTTCTGTCCCAGTTCAGCTCAGGTATCAGGACATTCAGGTTAACACTTGGCACCAGAGGTCCAGCCCTGGCCCTGCACTGAGCCAGGTGTTACACACACTGTCCTTCCTTTTGTCTCACTTCCCACAGAGCAGTGCAGCCACTTCCCTCAGGTGAACCACTCATTACATCGCTCATGTTCTTAGACCACATGAGAAACTGAGACCCTGGAGGGACCTTCTCCCAGAGACACACAGACACTGACTCTGGGCCATCAGGTGTTCTGTGACATGTGAGGACTACGGACCTACTTTCCAGTCATAGACCTCACTTTGGAATCTGCCATCACCGTGTTCACCTGAGACCCTCGGGTGGATCTAGAGGCTGATTTTCTGGGAAGGGGACTGTGACCTCATGATGGACCTAGGATACAATTGGAGGGAAATTAAAGGGCAGAGTAGGTGTATCTTTTACCAAATCACTAAACTGAGGTGAAACACATGATGGGGTTTAACAACCTGGTAAATGCCTAAAACCAGGTTTGCTTGCCTGAGTCTCACACACCTTCTCTACATACTGAAAATTTCCACTGCAGTCCCCATTATTTAACAGCGCACAGTGAGGACTGGGGCACATCTGACAGACTGAGGACATCCATGGAACAGACATGAGATTTCCTCAGGTGACAAATGTCTCAGGAGATTCCCCCTTTTTCAAAAAGAGATATGAGAGTGAAGGGCTGGTTTAGCCACATGGGGTCGAGGTGACATCCATGATGAGCATAGGACCTCTGTCCTGCAGGTGCTGGGTGACATCTGTAAGGAGACCTGGACACCAGCCAGCTGTGACCAGCATGAAGGAAAGGGAGGTGGGTGCTAAGTGAAAGAAGATTTAAGAACACCTCCTCTGGAGAGCAGCATGCCTGTGCCCCAGGGGACACATGTGCTGTGTAACCCTGTCCCCTCCCTCAACATGGAGGAGAACGGTGTCCCTATTCATGACCATAGCCAACCCAGTGATGTGTGTCCTCACCTGCCCCAAAGGCCTCAGACTGGACATGCCATCCCCTCCCTCACCTGTCCCTGTGACACTGTCCAGAGACACATTTCAAGTGACAGCTTGGGGTCTCCATGTCCCAGCTTTCCAGAAGATTTAGAGACCATGAGACACAGATAAGTGGAACCTGTTGAAAGTCTTGTCATTTTTCTCACTCCCACATCAGGTGAGAGTAGAGGGAAGTGGTGGTTACCTGCTGAGAGGACTCTGAAAAGTGAAAATTCATGGGGACAAAGTGTCTGTCAAGAAGGGAGTGTCCATTCTGGGCAACACAGTTCTGTGTGTTAAGAGCTTCTTGGGTGGTCTCATGCATTCCCTTTGCCATCCCTGTGGCACCTTGAGTCAGAGAGTGCTGGGCCCTAGTGACACACCACCCACAACACATCTCTCTGAAAGTGACACTCAGGTCCTCATAATGCCCTGAACCCTCTAAGGGCATGACTCACCCAATGTCCTTGTTCCCCCATACCTACCTAACACACTGCTCTTAGTCCAGTGTCCCTGGGGCCCAGAATCCTGGAACAGGTTCCCCCATTTCCTAAACTCCACTTTTCTGGAAACACCCATAAGACAGTCACACTCCATCTCAGGTTCTTCATCAAATGCGAGCTCCTCAGAATGACCTTCCATACCAGTCACCCTCATTCAGTCCTGTGTACATTCCAAACTGGTTGTATCAGGGGACAGAACTTCTCCTGGAAAACACATGTTACACCTCTCATTAATGCTTGTGTGACATTTCTGGTAAGACATACATTAACTAACATTCACCTTTTTTTTTTTTATTTTAGATTATTCAGTACAGTTTCAATCTTTTACTCCCATTCCAGCCCAACCACCCATCCCTCCC
>CM052546.1:69942691-69972680 GCA_028533065.1 Trachops cirrhosus
TTTATAGCTCTTTAGCTATCTGACCCTGACTCAAAATAGGCCCTCAGAGTTCTTTGTTATCTATTGTTTGATCCTTATTGCCTGACAATGGTTAATGAGCTTTATCAGTAATCCTGTGCAAATGAACCCAATAAAAGCCCATTGAGGAACAGGCTCCTGGCCCTTCTCCTTTGAGAGATTGGCCACTTTCCTCCCCAAGCAGATCATGTCTTGGTAGAGTTATTCTCATCCGTGGTGGCCAGGGGAGTGGGCCCTGCAGGTGGAGCCCCCCCCACAGAACACCTGGGAAATGTGGGCCAGGTTCCTGTCCCAGTGCTGCAAGGTTGGGGCTGACCTTCTTTTCATGGGCAGAGTGGCCTTATTTGCATGTCTTTCTGCTATATAGGGAGCTCCAGGTTTGATTAGTGACATGAGGAACATGTTCCCACAGTGTAACTTCTCTAAGGGCACATGTCAACAATTACTCCCTTCTTTTGTACAGTTTGGCTCAGTTGTTTGGAGTGACATACCATAATTAAAGGTTCAAGTTTCCATCCCAGGTCTGGGTGTTTATAATGTCTGGTCACATACCAGAAGCTCTCTCTCTCTCTCTCTCTCTCTCTCTCTCTCTCTCTCTCTCTCTCTCTCTCTCTCTCCCTCCCTCTCTCCTTTCCTTTCCTTTCTCTCTAAAATAAATGAAATTGTGACCTGTGGTGATGATAAAACAATAATAATATGGAAAATAAAACAATTGCTTTCTTCATTTGGTCCTGTGTCCTCCCCAGTGACCCAACTGCTCCAGGAGATGGCTACATGGCCTAAGAGAGTAAACTGTCATAAGTGTAGTGGGATTTAAAATGAGAGATGCCTTAGAGAGCCACCGATAATGAACTCACCAAGAGAATTCAACCCTCATGGAAAGAGAAGGTTTGTGTTCAGGATGCAAGAAATTCCATCTGACCCCTTTTCCCTACAAAGTGATTAGAACATATACTAAGAACAGAGTGTGACCCTACACCACAGGGACCCAGTGTTGGGAGGTGGAACATCTGTGTGGATCACTGGGAGACAGAAGCAGGAACTCACAAAGAAGCAGTGTTCCCAGATTACGTTCCATTAGCGGAGTTTGGTCCTGAATGTGCAGCAGCTTCACAACCTAATTTTTGTTATTATTCTCTAGGCCTTGTGGTTAAAACAGGTTCCAGCATTGGCAACACAGAAGAAACTTACTCAGGACTAGATATATTCTTAGGAGAAGATGCAGGTAGAGATTGGGGAGTAAGTATGCTAAAATTATAGATATTTTGTTATGGAAAACCTTGTTGCCAATAATTACTATAAAATGAGAGAAAATAATAAAATTATAATTGATATGAAGAGCATCAGTTTCCTTCATCCATTGATTATACAGTGAATAAATCATTTAAATAACCCCCTTTTCATACATCAGGTGGATCTAACTTCCTATCAAACTGTTCAGACATGGTGGTTCCATCTTATTTTCCCCATCAGTGTCTGTGGCTCTGAGGATTTTGACATAATTCCCGCATCAGGAATGCAATAGGCAGGTTCATCACTAGTTCATCAGATGTAAATATCATAAGCTTTGTCTCCTCCTTCTTTCTCATCTATTTTGTGTCTGCACATGACCCTAAGGAATGCTGTCACCTTGTTAACACAAGTTGGGTGTCACCTGGGCATAAAGTCACATGCTGTATGTATCAGTGTGCAGAACAGAGAGCAGATCCTCCCAGGTACATGTGTAGTGGGATTGAGGAAGCCTGGAGCCAACACTTCTAGGGCTCTTGTTCTTCATGTTGTCATTTTCATCCTCATGTAGCCAGTTCAAGTTGTCTTATGTCACTTTCTTTGGAAATATGTTCACATAGTCATCTAGTTATTAATATATTGGGTTGACCTAAAAGCTCACCTGGTGTTTTCTGTATGATAGCTCTAGGAGTGGTTAGTTGTGTTTAACTTCATTTGAAACAGATTTGTTAGACTGTATTCTGTCAACTGACATATCACCTGCATTTCAAAAAATATATCAAAATTGGTGAATTTGTGTAGCCCCTTTATGTTTAATATAGAAGAAAATGCACATTTTCATCATAATATGCTTTATTATTTCAAGAAAAATAAAAATGCAATGGGAAAAATAAATATGATTTGTGCTGTGTATGGAGATGTTGCTGTGACTAATGAAATGTCTGAAAAGTCATTTGCGAACTTTTGTGGTGGAGATTTCTCACTGAAACTATCTCAATGGTAAGGTACACCAGTTGAAGATGATAATGATCAAATCAAGAGTTTAATTATGAACATGCATGTTATATCAAAAATGGTCTGGCCAAAATGTACAAAATATACAGATAATAAAGTTATCTATGTGTATTTTATTTTATGGAGAAAAAAACCTAAATGGACTTTTTTACCAACCCACTCATTTGAAAATTAGCCCAAATTCTTTACTCAGCCATAGAAAAAAGGAATTCTTACCATGTGGGACTACCTGGATGGACCTGGAGTGTATTGTACTGGGTGAAGTGAGTCAGACAGAGACACACAAATGCCATATGATCCCACTTGTATGTGGAATCTAAAGAACGATATAAAGAAACAAGCTGAATTAGAAACAGGCAAAAAGAAACAGAGAACACACTGGTAGTTTACTGTGGGAGGGGAGTTGGGAGCCTGAGTAAAAAATGTAAAGAGATTAAGAAGTACATACTGGCAGTTACAGATTAAACACTGGGATGTAGAGCACAGTGAATAAAATGAATAATATTGTAGTAACTATGAGTTGTGTCAGGTGGGTACTGGATATACTGGGCCATCACATCACAAATCGTGTACATATCTGACCACTCTGCTGTAAGCTATAAGCACATTTAAAATGATATATAGAATGTCAACTGGAATTTAAAAGAGAAAAGGGAAATTTTCCCAAATTCCAGGGAGGCTAAGGCAAAGGTGTGAGTCAGAGTGTGACAGACAGGAGGCATGGCTGAATTCCAGGACTGTGTTCACATGCTCCATCTTTATTGGGAAATTTCTAAACATCCTGTAGGTTTCTTAGATACTCCTATTTAGATTCTCATCTTTGTATTATTCGCTGGGGGTTCATAACGCAGTAAAAAAACTGTGGGCTGCTAACCAGGACTTGTTATAATAATCTGACTAACTGAAGGGCCTTTCCTTTCCCTCCCAGAGATTTTAGCTATGTGCCTGATACACGTTCCATTATCTGCATGGGGTGTGTGTTTGTCTTCAGCCTTGACATCCTCACCAAGCCATGCGGGTCCCTCTGCCTCTGTGTGGTGTCAGCTACACTTGAGTGCTGTGAGCAGGAATCCAAGTCAATGACCATCATCACTGGGGATCTTTCTTTTCAGGAACTGGGTTCATATACCTCTAGTGCCCACTGTCCCACATGCCCATATGTTGCTGCTGGCTGGCTTGGACACTCAACTGTGTTGGGCTGGGCTGTCTGTTAGGTCCAGCAGAGCATCTGGTTAGATTCAGCCAATGTGGGTCAGATGGTTGTGCAATTTATTAGAATTGGGCACAAAAGTGTCTGAAGGAGACTCTGCTTTTTGTTCACATGAGAATATTTCCTTCCTTCACAACAGACTTTTTCTCACTTAGAGATTTCAAATGTGAGTGCATAATGAGGAATCCAAGAAGTTCCCGGAAGGAAACAGTTACAGGAAGAGGAAACCCAACAGGAAACCAGCATAAACCTCCAAATGCTCCTCATCCTTATATGGTCCTTGTGTTCAGGGATGCTGAGCACCCTGTGGTCACAGCCTTGGTCTTGTTCAAAAGCCAAATTGAGTAACTTTGAGCATCAGTGGGGTCCTTTCCACTGGCCCCCACTACTCCTCTAATCCTAATCTAGGGAAGAGTGGTGTTTGGTCAGTAAGTTCATAGGACCCCTTTTCTGTAATGAGGGCATGAATGGATGTCTGTATCTAGTGTTACCTACCCTCCAGGGCTCTATACATCTGTGGACTCTGAGTCCACAGTGCAATGGAGGAGCTTGTACATCACCTGCAATGTGGTCCTACATCAGCTGAGGTGAATCAGGGTCAACTTGAAGTGTCACATACACCTGCTGGTAAAGTCTGTGTTGAGCCCAGGGCATCTATAGTCAATCCACACAGTCTCTTTTCTGTCCCCTCTGTTCCCAGGGACACTTACCTCTTTACCATGCTGGCAGAGGCTAAACTCTCTGGGAATACCAGGTCTGCTTCTCTATAAAGCAATCACAGAGCCCAGAAGATGCCCATCTGACTCCGGGATGGAAGCCCACATGGGAGACACAGTCCAAAAATGCAGCTCTGTGTGTATTGCTGGCACATTCACATCCCCTAAATAAGCTGAAGGGGATCACAAATAATCAGAGCCACTTGGCACTCCAATCTTCCCAACCCCTCCCAGGCTCCAAAGGGACAAATGATCCCCTCACTCTGTGTGGTCTAACTACTATGACGGGGCCAAATATCCAGTACAGGCCATAATCCTTTGCATTTAAAGACTGCATGACAAAGTAATAATATATCAGGTGAGGGTGGGGTGCTTCCCATGTGCACAAGGTGGGCAATACCAATCCTCTCCCTCAAGCCACACAATCCTGACTCCCAGTGGTTTTCTGTCCATTGTCCTCCCAGAGACTAAAGGGCCTCTGAAAGTCACTACTTGGTGAACCAAGGAGACCCCTGCTCCAGGCTGGAACTGCTCTGAGGCCCCTCTAGCAGGCACAGATACTGCTGTAACAATGGCATCACTCCCTCCCTCGGATGCTGCACTTAGAGTTTCCCAAGTGGACCTAATTCTCACAAATTCCCATCACCAGGTGTTATGTGGGCTCCCATTTCCATATCTGTTCCTATGGATTGGAGACTCCTGCATGGGCTGAGACCCCACACTGCCAGAGGGAGGGAGCTCCCTGCTGCAATATACCTTAGACTTCCCAGTCACTGCACATGTGAAGGAGGCACACTCTCTCCTTCTCTCCTCCCATCTTCTCTGTTTCTTTTTATAGATTCATATGAGCTACACTTCATCTGGGTTTTCAAGTTGATCACTCTGGTCTGAGCATGTGGATGGAGCTTCAGGCTTTCTAATTAGCTAATGTTTCTCTAGTGTGAAATCTAATCTCTTTAACAATGGTGGATTTTGTGTTTATTTGTATTCTGAAACTTGGAAACACAGAAGCCTGAGAAACAGTGAAATCCTGTGGGTGATGTTTCTGTCCCAGTAACTGACTTTGTGTGGAATGTTTATGAATGAGAACTCAGCATCTTGCCTGTCTGCACCACAAACAGGCATGTGGGTCTTCTAAGGAGAGAAGAGAAAAAAGATGGGCCCCTGAGCCTGTGGGAGGTGAGAGGAAACTCCACAGTTCAGCAGGACAACACTATCTTCCCATAATTTCCTGTCTTCCAAGTGTGGGGCCAAGATGAGACCCACCTAGGTTCCTGTACAGGAGACTCTGGGCTGTGTCTCTGTGCTATCCACATGCAGTAACTAACATGTGGCTGTCTCTGCAGGCACCATGGTTGTCATTGTGAGAACCATCTGTTTTTTGGAGATATCCTTGGAGATGTTGGGCCTGTTCCTCAGAGATGAGTTACAATATTATCTTTGTTCCACCAAATATTTGAGAACCACTCATGTGCATTCCCAGGGGACTAACAGATCCAGCCAACACCTGTACCACTAGTGCTCAGTGAGAATTCAGAGAAGGAGCAGGTCAGTGCGAGGGTTGTGGAGGGTCTCATCAGCCCAGGGCCAGACTTCTGTTGGTTAACCTGAGACAGAAACCCTGAAGAGAAAGGACAAGAAAAGGTGAAATCACTTGAAGATAAGGAAAGGAGTATTTTCATCCCTGAGTGCATCCCTGAAAGGGGCACTTACAGGAAAGTACCATCAGCTTCAAGAGAGTGGACCACAGCGTATCTATGGTGGGCACAAGTGTCACTGATGCAAGGCCCAGTTCCCAGCTTTTCAACACAGTGAGGGTGAGGTGGATGGAATTTGCAGTCATCCCCTAGTTCTTGACCCATATAGGGACTCAGGGCTCTGCAGTGGGGGAGTGAGTCTGTGCTGGGGAAGCAGTGAGACTTCAATGTTGGCTCCACATCTGCTCTTCCTGGGGACACCCCCAATCAGGACCAGGACCCTCAGGGCATGAAGCCCTCAGAAGGGTACTGTGCTGTGGAGGAGACAAAGGCAGTGAGGCCTTGACCACCAGAGAGGGTCTTCTCCTGGGTGCTCACCCAGGGCCATTTTCCCTCAGGGTTCTGTCCTGGAGGACTGGGCCTAGAGCACGAGGCAGGCACAGAAGTAGAATCCTGGGTGAGAGGATGTGCAGTCAATGGAAAACTGCACTGTCAGTGGGAATGGGAGTTGATGCAGTTGCTGAAGAAAAGCAATATGGGAGTTCCTCAAAAAATTAAAACAGAACTGCCCTATGACCTAGAAATTCCACCTCTGGGTATGCATCCAAAGGAAACAAAATCAATATATCAAAGAGTTATCTGTATTTCCATGTTCATTTTATTTTTTAAATATTTTATTTATTTACTTTTAGAGGGAGGGAAAGGGAGAGGGAGAGAGAGAGAGAGAGAGGGAGAGAGAGAGAGAGAGAGAGAGAGAGAGAGAGAGAGAGAGAAACAATGTGTAGTTACTTCTTGTGCTCCCTCCTGGGGAACTTGCCTGCAACCCAGGCATGTACCCTGACTGGAAATTGACCAGTGACCCTTTGGTTTGCAGGCCAGTGCTCCGTCCACTCAACCACACTAGCTAAGGATCCATGTTTATTTTAGCATTGTTTACTGCAGCAAAGACATGGATAAAAAAGTAAACATAATGGGTTAGGGTATGATGACAACATAAATGGTCCTTGAGGTCATCCTGGCAGACAAGGTAAGTGAGGCACGGTAAGGCATGTACTGTATGATGATGCTTGTATGTGGAATCTTAAAAAAAATCATAAAAAGTTCAAATTCATGGTTTTCTGAGGTGGGGTTTGGCAGCGGGAGAATCAGTTATTGATGATCTGAATGGACAAACTTGCAATTGCAGGATAAGTAAGTCCTGGGGATGTAATAGACAAAGTAAAAAAAGAAAAATCCTGTTAGATTCTTAAGCATGGATGGACCTGGGGGACTATATCATGAGCAAAATACAATAGTTACAAAAAAGATAACCTTGTATGATACCACTTATGCACGGTGTCCATCTAGAGTAGGCAGTGTATCGACACAGGAGATAGAATGGTGAGTGCCTGAGCTGAAAGGAGAGGAAGGTGATTTATGTGTATAAAGTGTCAGATTTTGGAAAATGAAAGAGTTTTCAACCTGTTATGTGGCAATGTGAATATTCTTAACACTACTGAAGTGTATACTTCACATAGTAAGATGGTACTTTTTATTTTCTACAATTAGCAACTTAAAAATATATAAAACTAGATTTCACAATTTTTATTGTTCCCATTGCATCTAGTCTATGAGACATGACCACGCTCTGTAACAGGTGAGTCCCATCTCAGACACCACCATCATGCTGCATTTACACTGCACTGTGGTGAGGTTCCTGTTTCTGTCTTCATTTCCCTTCTCTCCTCTGCTAAGAGAAGCAGAGAATGCAGCAGAGAGTGAGGGACATGTGGGGCCACCAGTCAGAGCACGGTGTTCTCCCTCACTTTGCCCCCCTGTAAACACGTCCTGGACATCTCTTTCCAAATTTTCTCCCTATTCATGGGACTATGTTTCAGTTGTGCATTTTCCTAACTTTATAAAGATTATTAGGAAACTCAGTTACATGTTAAAATGCAAGTTCGTCAAGCTGACCTGTGGTTACGGAAATAAAAAAGTTATACTTGTGCATCATGACGTAGGAGTTGATGTTGTGTTTGCTCTGCTGTTACCTGGTGATATGGTATAATATTTTCCAATAGGTTCCATAAGGCATTGGTGCAAAGCCATAAGATTGCTCATAATTATACTCGTCTGTTATAGATCTACTTATTTATTCTCAGTAGTGCATCAACTCCAAAGATGTAATTTTATTTATGATAATCACTATGGTAAGAGGTAAACATAAAATACATACCAGTTAAGTCTATCTAATGAACATGCTGTAGCATTTATAGCAGGAAAACCATCTGCCCTGTGCATTTTGTGGACTAGGCATTGACATGTGGAAAAGACACTGACACGTTTTAGAGGAAATAGTGTGCAATGAAATGAGCAGATTAGTATTACAGCTTATGTGTGAATGCATATTTTTTTAAAAAATGAGTGTGTGAAAGTCTGTGATCATATGTGTATCAGTGTGCATGACAGTCAGTGAGGGTGTGTGTGAGGGTGTGTGACTTTTCTTGTGTGACAGTGTGTTACTCTGCATGGCTGTGTGTGGCCATATGACTGTGAGTGGCTCTCTGTGGCTGATGACTGTGTTGTCATTGTGTGTGATTGTGTGCATGGCTGTGTTGTTACTATGTGTGAGTTTGTGTGTGCCTGTGTGGTTTATGGTCAAGTGCTAAGATAATAGAATTATGTTGATCACTCTATGATATCAGATAAATTTACTCTGTACACATTCTGTTAGGTACAAAAGAGTTTAATATGAAGTTTACTTAAACTGGGAGAAGGTCATCTGTTCCATTCAAGAAGTTGTTTGGATTAAACATGTGCTCTCTTAGACAATCATGATCATGGATGGGGCTATTGAACTTCAGGGGCAGGGATTCGGGGTTCCCCTGGACTGCTCCTAGGATCCAACACTCTCCTAATGCAAATCCTACATGCAGGGAAGCTTGAAAACCTTGGATCCAGGAGGAAAATTTGAAGGAGTTCGATGAGGCACATCTGAGTCCTCAGAGTCCCATGTCCCCCCTGTGCTGTTAGCACTGCGCCCTGCAGGGAGAGGGACCTGTCCTAGAGATGGATGTGGGTGGGTCCTGTGTTTGGAGCACTGAACTGACAGCCTTTTCTTGGATCCATGTGGAGCCCAACTTGACATGTGGTCAACCATGTGTGAGCCTGATCAGGCTTGTCAGAATATGGAGGGCCCATGGGATCTTACACCAAGGCAGGATGAGGCACCTGGAGAGTCAGAAGCTGTGTGCAGCCATGTCTACCTGAGAGGTGGGTGTAGAGCTGCACCCAGGCTAATCAACCAGCATAATGCCTGAAGAGCTCAGACTCACAGGTGAAAAGGAAAAAAGTCACCGAGGAACAGCATGTATACTAAGATATACCATCAGATATATTTTTAGCAACTGAGCAGTTTGTTGAAAATTGGGAAATACTATAAAGAAACATTAAGCTCTTTTGTTCCATAAGTTATGTCAGTACTAAGAGTACAACACACTTACAAACACATACACAATCTTGCATATCTCAAGGTACACAGCATGTACACTCACAGACAAAATTGCACATTCAGGTAAACCACACAGTAACACTCACCAACACACACATATGCACATTAACCGACATTAACACATGGAGTGACAGATGCACACCTAAACATGAGAATAGGAGGGAAGGTATATGTGAAGGAGTTTTCTGCACAAGAAGAGAAATTAAAGGGTGATTCAAGAATCTTTTTCCCAGCCCCTCTCTGCACCAACTCACCAGGTGGGCCCCAGGCATCCATGTGTCCTGAGCAACAACTGGAGCCCAGTCCCACCCTTGCTCCCTAAAGATGGAATTTGGCATCTGGGCTGACACTGGCCTGCTCCATGTGCATGGTACAGTAACCTACAGCGATGCCCTTGGAGGTCATGTACCTCAGCTCCAGGGAGATCTGGATCTGAGACATGTCCCTTAGTCAAGATTCTGCTCCTTAAGGCAAGTTAGTGTGCGCAGTACCCCTGGCACCCATACATTCCATCCCTGCAACCCCTCTCTGGGTTTCACCAGTCCTGAGCCTGACTCATGCAGCTCACCTGGGACAGGACACCCGGGGAAATTCTGAGTAAGGAACGCCTCAACTTTCAGCCTCTTTACATGCATCATCTGAGACCCTTAGAAGTCAGTATCTATCAAAGAGAAGATCCCCAGGCAGGTTATGTCCATGATGCCTTCTAGTCCTTGGGGTCACACCCAACTGACAGAAAGGGAAACACAGGATTTCTAGTGGGCTGCACTCACCTTGGGAACTGGTCCTCACTGAAGTGTGGGAAGGCCCTTATTCTGTGAGCTGTGGGAGACTCAGAGCAGAGATTAAATCACACATGTGCACACACAACACATACAGTCACAAACACATGTGCCTACAGGTTTTCATGTGTGTGCACACACTCACACTCTCCCACATGACCTCCAGCACCTCTGGAAGGAAGACTGTCCCCAGATTTTGGAGCTGCAGCCAAGACCCTGATCCTTGGGGAGCCAGGATGGCTGAACACTAACACTCAGGAACATCCAGATTCCTGCTCCTGGAACTGCTGAGTGTTCCCTTACATGACAGGACTCTGCAGATGTGATTAAGTTAGGGGTGACTGAGTTAAAGGTGTTGACATGGGAAGATTATTCTGAATTCTCCAGTTAGGACATAAATGGAATCATGTGTCCTTTCCAAAAGGTAACTGAAGAAAATCAGAGTAACAATACAGTGATTGTTGAGATAGATGTTGGGGTGCATTTCCACATCCACCAAGTAAATGAGGAGCAAGAGGGTAATGTGTGGCGGGGGGACAGAGACCTGAAGGGTGGAAGTGCTGGGAGAGGATCACAACCCCTGTCGGGCGAGGGGTGTCTGTCAGAAGGAAAGAGACGTGTGAGGACATTGTGTGCATGCTGGGTGTGAGACACTCTGAGTTCAGCACACAGGGGCCTGCATGGGCCTGGGCACCACTTTGTGGGAAATGTTTCCAACCACAGGGAAGATGAGAGTACTCAGGGTGTTTCATTGTCAAGAGAAAAAAAGACACACAGGAGCGTGGAGAAGGAAAGGTCTCAGGCACAGTGTTGAATCCCATCTGCAAACAGATAGTATCACTTCTTCCTTTGCTGCCTGCAGTGAGAATGAGGAAAATCAGAGCCACAAAGAAGGAAGAGATATTCCTGGATGCAGCTGAGAGATTTAAGAGGAAATCCCTGCTCCCAAGAGAAAGCCCCTTCCATCCCCACCCAGGCTCACACCTGCTCCTGGGTTTGTTCGCTGTGGTCAGTGGGAACTGTGCACCCCCAGTGTCCTTAACACCTCCTGCATCCCAGCCCTTCTGTATCCCCCAAAGTAGTTTGTGTCTGGGCTCACACTGATTTCCACTCTCTGTGTCTCTCATACTGTAATATATGCCCATGTCCTTGGCTTTCAGGGTGCTCAGCTGCATGTAGGTTGTGTTCTTGTCTGAAGTTAGAGTGATTCTGCCCTGGAAATTCTGGGTATAGATTTTGCCACTATCGTTCAGGTTAACCACTCCCAACCACTCAAACCATTGCCCTAGGACCTGTTGTACCCACAGTGCATATTATAGCTGGTGAAGGTGTACCCAGAAACCTTTCAGGAGACATTCAATGAGGCCCCAGGCTTCCTCACCTCACCCCAGTCTGCACTAGCTGCACCTGGGAATGGACACCTGTGGAGAGGAGACGAGTGGATAGAAATCCCTCTTGACTCTTCCTAGTCCTCTTCTCAACCCAAGAACTGGGAAGATCCTTACTAGTAGTCCCTGCCACCAGGAAGAGGGCTCTCCAACCCAAGTCCATGGTGAGGGGCTGTGCTGTCAGAACTTCTATAGGGGAGGACGTGGTTGTGGGTGATGCTTTCAGGGCCCAGAAAAACTCACATTTAACCGAGTCTACATCTTCTCATTTGCATATTTGTGAACAGAGACTTGACCCAACATGACAGAAGGAGGAATGCACAAGGACCATGCTCAGTGGGAGTTTGAGGCCCCATGACTAATCAGTGTCATAGGATATGTGCTTCATGCCAAGTTCCTGAGGTCTGTGCTGACATAGCTCCCTCCAATGAAAAAATAAGCCTACACAGGACATATTACTAATTATGAGCCTTCCTTTGCGTGACATAGAGAATACCTGGGCCAATTCTGGCCTCATTACCTGAATGTCTTATTCCTGGATCAGTATGTCTCCAAACACTGCACCTAGTGAGTTTTTACAACCACCCTTGTTCCCAGCTCCTTACAATTCACATACAAAGAAGCCCTAGAAATAACTTTTTCATCTGGTTCCCATGTCTTATCGAGTTAGGTGAGTTCTCTGATATAATAGGATATTTACAGTCATCTTGTATCTAACTCTTGCTTTAGATGACATAATGAAAAGAGAAAAACCAAGGAACTCACAGGCATTCCCTCCCAAGCTCCTCTGCACTGGTTCCTGGGCAGCAGCCCTGGGCCTGTGGGTCCTACATGCCCCCTGCTGCCCATCCCATGCCCTGCAGGGGAGGGTCCTTTCTGGGCACACAGTGAATGGACCTCCCGGGATCCCTTATCTAGAATTGAAGACAGTACCTTGACTTTAGGATGCTCCCCAGGGACATGATGATCTTACATCTCTAGGCACAGAGAACTGGGCTTACTAAACCCCAGTGACTCAGCAGGAGCCATCAAACCTGGGGTCTCTGAAGCCATAAGGGGGCCCCTTCCCTAGCACTGGCAGATGCCCTGAGTCAGCCAATACCACAGAGTCCTGAAGTTCTTGGGAAGTTTGGGGTTCTCTAATGTCCTCTGGTTCCTCTGCCTGAAGGTCCCATCTGAGTATCCCTGTATGAGGCCCTACTCCTATTGCACATCTACTGCTCAATAAATCACACACTCACACACACACACACACACACACACACACACACACACACATGTATTTCTCTGTGAGTGTCCACTGTCCTGCACACACCTGCCCTGCTTCTGTCTGGCTTGGACACTTAGCTGTGTGGGGCTGGGCTGCACTATTGGCTTCCGGACAGACTCAGACTTTTGTCTGCAGGAATATATTTTCTTCATTTACAACAGACTTGTCTAACTCAGAGACTTCAGAGATGAGCACAGAACAGGAATCCAGAGAGGTTCTGAGGGAAAGTGTTACAGGAAGAAGAAACCAGACAAGAAATTTACTCTAACCTCCAACTGCACCTGCTCCTGGGAGTATCCTTGTGTTCAAGACCCCTGAACACCCCATGGAGGTCACAGCATCTCCTACAGGGAAGTTTGTCTGGACTCCCACTGACTTCCCTCCAATGTGTCTATCGTTCAGTAATACACAGCTGTGCTGTTGGTTCTCAGGCTATTCAGTGTTTACAATGCCTTGTGGGATGAACTCCATCCAGCAGAGCCTTACTGGCCACTGTGGATGATAAATAAGTCATCCTGGACACAATTTTGCTGTTCTGGTGGGAAAGTGGGTGTCGATTCCCTCTAATGGAGAATGCCCTTCTTCCTTCTCCCAAATGGCTTTTATTGGAAAGTGTGCATACAGCATACATGCATAGCTCATGAACCAATGTCAAAAGACTGTAGTCATCCAAAAACAGGTATTATCTATAGATAACAATTGAAGGAACACAGAGATCTGTCATAGGTCAGGGTCTGTCGGTCATGCTGACATCAGAGGGTCTTTAAGTCGTGTTTCATGACATAGAGAGTTTACTTCTTATGCTTTGAACTTAAACATCTGGTTTAAGGCTTACATCAATAGGGCTTACCAAGCAGAGAAAGCTTCAGAGGATACAATGTATTCTTCAGGCTTAATTCCCACAGGAACCCTTGTGTTAGACTCAGGTCATGCCTGCCACCTGCATTACCTGGTTTTCTAGGGATACTTACCAACCCCTTTCAGGGCTTGCTCTTGTGGGGCTACAGTCTCCAAAACCCCACAGAGAGGTCCCCAACATCGCCCCATTTTTGTTATGGCAGACACAATGGTGAGTCCCATGAGGACTGCTAGTTGCTTTTCACCTATATGATCCCGGGGAAAAATTTGTATATGCATTTAAAGGCACAAGAGACCACAATGATTAGGAGGTATCCTATAGCTCCCATGACCCAGACATAAAAGTTCAGTTCTTCAAACCAAGTTTATGTATTGAGCTGTTGTAAGTTGTTATGCAGGGTTTGAAAGACCTCCTGCTCAATGAGTAGCTCAATGTTCTGAAGTTGGTGACATAGCTCAAGCGGAAGTTGATCAATGTGTCCCTTGAGATTGAACAAAAAGGACCTTGGTAAGCAATGTTAGACCTCCTCCATGAGTGCTGACTGGAGTTCCACTTCAGGAGGGTGGCACACAGCTTAGAGAAGCCTGGAGCACAAGTGAGTAGTTGGCGAGTTAAAGAGCATCTTCATCATCCATACTATTTCTTCCTGGATCAGGGGAGTCCAATGGGATGGAGGTGGGTCATGGAGTAAGGTAGCCTTTTCTATGATATGGCTTCACCCTTTTTGTCAGTAGCTCCATAGGTCCTTCAGGAAAGGAGACACAAGCATACCTTTTTTTCCCAAGTTAGTAAATCAGCAGTTCCTATGTGGTTATTGGGGAGGTAAAGCCATTCAATGATTTCAAATGTTGGGGTTAACTGTCTAGTTTGAATTGCTTGATTGACAAGACTTAGCTTGGCTCTTGCAAGCAGGGAGAGATGCCTCCATGAGTTTAATCTGGTGTCTCCTCTTCTATTGGCTTTAAACCCTTAACCAAGAGATTAGGAGACTTTTTACAGATAGAATAAGGACTCGGGCTATAACAAAGCTGAGGGGCAAAAGCCCAACACCCCTTCTCTAAAGTCCCCTAATTCCTTCCCTGATGGTCTCTTTGTGACTACCTGTCTCAGGTTGTTCCTCCCTTGAGGAATCTTACCCATCATTGGCTAAGCAGTCATCTGCCCAAGCCAAGGAGGGAGATATGAGAGAAGGGATAGCTTTTTGTCTCCTGAGTGGCTTATGTCCCTAAGCCTTTCAACTCAGCCTTTGCAATGGGAGGCTATATCTCCTGAAACTAGGCAGTACAGTTCCCAACACTTGGCTGCCCAGTTTCCAACAGGCAGGGAGCAGTGCAACCAAGATTCCAAACAGTGATTGAAAAACAGCTTGGGTTTTAAAAGTGTCACCTTTTTTCCTCTGCTTGGAAAGACAGGTTCCCTGCTGTTTCTGCAAGTTATAATGAGTTTGAGCAGAAAGTTAATTGCCCTGTTGTTCTCTGGACCTGATAGCTACTAATTTTAGAATCTGCAAGGTTTCAAAAACTCAGATGCTTATTTTTCCTTCTCATTTTTTCTACTTCTACGTCCCTTCTTTAGTAATTCACTCTAATGTCATTCCTTCCCATGCCACATGTGAATGCGGCACATATCCTTTTTCTTCATTCCTTCTTACCCTTCTCATTCAGTCATTCACTCCCTTAATTTCATCTTTTTCTTTTCTTTCACTTTTTTGATTTACTTTTTTTATTTTTCCCTTTCCCTTTATACAATCCTCCTTTACCTTGCATAGATCATCTACGACTTACACAGACCCTCTTCAACTTAAACAATCCTTCAACTCTTCTAGCCCATTTTAGTTTGCCCTTTTAACTCATCCAGACATAACCAACTTTAGAATAGCCCACATTCAATCCTATATTATTTTCAAGATATGATGCCATAATTTTATACCTTTCATTACCAAAACCATATATTTTCCCACTTAAATTAAAATTCTCAACTTTAGTGACAACAAAATAAGTAATTAGCATGTTTTAGATTGACAACTTTATGAACACATTTCATAACTTTCAGAAAAAGTTTTTCCTCCACTGGCAAATGTATTTACCTTTTTAAAATTCTTGGTGATTACTGTATTCCTTGAATGTGCTCAAAAGTGAGCTGTCTCCTTATCTAGTGCCCTTGACAACTTCAGGGAGGCTGGAGAAGAGGAAGGGAGGAGACACCAGGTGTGGAACGGCTTGTTCTCAGGACCAAAGCAGTTTCTGAGCCTCCAGAAAGGGGATTCAGAATGTTTAAAAGACACGTTTTCTCAATGTTTTTCTTCCTGAGCTTTTTACTGTCTGAGAGGAGTGAGATCTTCTTCTCTTTTAAAAAATCACTTTAAATACTTTCTGTGTATAATCCTTATGATGTAACATTAGAGATCTCCTTCCATTTACCAGAGGTTTAGCAAAACATTTTGAGACTGAGAATGAGCCTTTCATTTCAAGACAGAAAAAAACCTAAAACAAAGACAAAATTCAAGTAAACTACTA
Organism: Trachops cirrhosus; assembly: GCA_028533065.1. Classification (NCBI taxonomy): domain Eukaryota; kingdom Metazoa; phylum Chordata; class Mammalia; order Chiroptera; family Phyllostomidae; genus Trachops; species Trachops cirrhosus. The sequence continues at coordinate 69,958,882 of CM052546.1, forward strand.
TTTTAAAATTAAATCCTGTCAAAAGAGGGAATGAGACAATACCCTTAGAATCATATCTCATACCACCTGGTGCTAAAAATAACCCAGACAAGATCTAAATGGCATGAAGCCCAAACAGCAGAGGCACTATCTCACACCAACCAGTACAGTGAGAAACCTCTAAAGGCCCAAATGGCACAGCCCCAACAGCAGATGCAGAAGATTCTAGAGTTTTACAAAACAACAAAGATCAAACCAAGTTTCCTGAAAGGTAAGAAAGCAAGCAGCCATGGCTCCACCTAACTAGTTCTGTAAGCATCTTCTGCCTAGTATATCTGGATGTGGAGGGAGAGAGAAGATGGAACAGAAAGCAAAGTGGCTGCAAGACAGACGTCCCTGGAAGAACTCCCCTTTCCCTCATCCTAGACACACCAGTGACTTAACCAAAAGCCCTGGTGCTTCTGTGACTTATGTGGAATGAAAGTTGCCAAATCCCATCTGTCTGGGTATGCCTGTTGACAGCAATGGCTCATAGCCTCTGTTCTGGTTCGGGTACCAGATGTGGGAGAAGTTCCATCAAGCAGAGCTCTCCCGGCCACCATGGATGAGAAATAACTTGTCCTGGACACAATCTTGTTGTTTTAGTGGGAAAGGTGATGGCGATTCCCTCTAGTGGAGAATTCCTCAAGCCCTTCTCCCAAACTGCTTTTAGTAGGAATGGTATGTGTAGCCATATACAGCATATACATGCATAGCTCATCAGTCAATGCCAAAAAGCTATAGTCATCCCAAAAAACAGTTATTATTTATAGATAACAATTAAAGGAACACAGAGATTTGCCTCAGGGTCTGTGTTTATTTGTCATGCTGAAGCCAGGTGATCTTTAAGATGTGTTTCATGATATAAGGAGTTTACTCCTTATACCTTCAACTTAAGGTATCCAGTTTATATCAACAGGGCTATACCAAGCAGAGAAAGCTTCAAGGGATAAAATGTATTATTCAGGCATGATTTCACATGGGAAACCTCATGTTGGAGTTGGGTCATGTCTGCCACCTGTGTTACCTGGTTTTCCAGGGCAATTTACTAGCCCCTTTCAGAGCTTGCTCTTGCAGAGCTATAGTCTCTGAAACCACACAGCGTGATCACCAACAACACCTGGCTATTTTTTCAAAAGAGTTAATTTATTCTCTTTTAGAGAGAGAGAGAAAAGGAGAGGGAAAGAGAGGGAAAGAAGCAGCATTCTGTGGTTCCCTTTCATGGGCTCCCCACTGAGAACATGGCCTAGACCCAGGTATGTGCCCTGACTGGGAATATGAACTGGTGACCCTTTGGTTTGCAAGCCAGCACTCAATCTACCGAGCCACACTAGCCAGGGCTAAATACACTTGGCTCTTGGAGATATCCTTGGTGATGCTGAGCTGGGATTTAAGCACTTGGTTAGAGTCTGTGCTTCCATCATTCCTTATAACACTGACTAACTGAGCCCTTTGCCTAGAAGCTGGCAGGTCCAGTGGAACCCATAGCTCATTAAAGAGAATCCAGGGACAGTATAGGTGAGGGAGAGTATCTGAGAGGGCTTCACCAGACCTGGACCTGACCCTTGCAGCTACACCTAGACAGGACACCTGGGTACAAGGAGCATCATTTCCAGCCAGTCACATGCATTCATCACCATCCCATAACCCCTTGTCTGACATCTCATACAATCACCCTCAGAGCTTTTCACCAGGCATAGGAGACCCAGCAGTCTCATCTTGTAGAACACAGCTCTGCCTTCCCCAGAGACCTCAGAGCCATGTGAAGAGGAGCTGTGAGACCCCACTGCTCAGGGTATGATTGACTCTGGAGCTGGAAGGGGAATTTGAATGTGGTACAGCCTTATCCCTGTAAGTGGGGAGGGTCAGAGGTCAAACACCCTAACCATTTCTGGGACCTCCGTGAAGATGCCTCTTCTCGTGAACTCACCGTAAGACAGAGAAGGGGCCATCTGGTTTATGAGAGACTTTGGAATTACATCAAATGATGGGCTCACCTTTCTGAGCCTAAGAATAAATGCTGGATTAGATGAGTATGTGATATTTTGAATATTCACACATCTTTCAAAAAGATTCAAAAGAGATTTCTATTTGTTCAGATATTATCTGAAACCCACAAATTATGAAGTATTTATCAATGTAATTTCATATGCAAATAAGTCTACCCCATTGTAAAACCTTAAAAAATAGACAAAGCCAGTCTTAATACAATATTTTCTTTATTTATGACATTATTTTTGCCTGATTAACTTAAACCCTAGCACAAGTGAAAGAGAATCATGCTTTTCAAAAATTGTTTTTGGAAGATTTTGATTGTGTCCACAGTTCCCTCTGAAAACTTTATTTTTATGCATGCCCATGGCATCTTGCAGTGACCCTAACTAATCGCATAAGAAAGTATATTGTTACTAAATGGAAAATATTAGAAATAACAACAGTAATTATGCATATGCACTATGGAGGATTTTTCATATCTTGAACTGATTTAACAATGTTTTAATTAACCTGTTTTTTCAGGCAAGTTTTGTCAGTTATGCTGGGCTTCATAGGGGATAATGAAGACAATTCCTAACACAGATTTGTTCACTAAAAAGGGAACTTTTACCCTGCAGGAAACCTCACTCCCAGCCTCCATTGTCTCTGCTTATGGAGATAGTCACAGAACTCCAGTGGTGCTGGGCTCTCCCACACAGCCAACTCCTCCAAGTCCAGAAGTTCTCAGGGGCCTCTGATGCCCTCCAGTTCCTCTGCTTGGAGGTCCTATCTGAATATCCCTGCATGTGGCCCTAATCTCATGGCATACCTACTGCTCAGTAAAACACACACACACACACACACACACACACACACACACACACACACACACACACAGAGTGATGATTTTCATAGTAATTAACTCCAGGTATCCCTTATCCCCTGTTCCTACCATATGGTCAAGGCCCACCCCAATGTATTTCAGGACTGGGTGTGACTTTGTATGTGACTTAGTGTTGGGCTGCTCAGTGAGGGACAAATTGTCTTTTTGTCCTTTCTGCATGTCCCAACCTGATGATTATCTTTCTTTCTACCACATGTCTTATGGACCTCAGACCCCAGCAGCCCACGTGGAGACAGACTCCCTACTCAGAGACTCCCAGAAACACCTTCCAGTTGTTGGAGGAACTATCATCTCCCCATGCACTTGAGAGTCAGTTTCAACGTCATGGACATTCCCAGACTGACCAAGGCATCACAGGTGAGGACTCTGACACTACTGGACATTACTCAGGCTGTCTGTCAAAGGTGGTCTTCTCTAGGGTCAGTCATGGAGGAGCTGTGGTGATGCTCCCCATGTGGACTCTATGCCCTCCACATCTAGCAGCCTGGCAGGCACTGAGTTATCACTTAGATCCAGAGAAGGCAAGAGCATCTGTTTTGGTTTGCAGTGTCTGGGGAATGTTGCAGGTAGCTCCCACCTTGGAGAGTACTGAGAAAGCCCCCATTTCCACAGGACCAGGGACCTGTGCTGGATTAACAAATAGGTGTCAGTTATGTGGGTTTCCATGTCATTTAAGTCACTGCATGTTTATCCTCTATGTCGAACTTGTCATTATCATGTATTATCACACTTGGGACCTGCATCAAGCAGACATCCTCCTTAGCAAATGTTTACAGTAAAACTGATGGGTCAAATAAATCCTTTTGGTTTCAGTAAATGTTTGTCAGTAACATGCCCTACAAAAGGAAAATCACATTTGGTTATTGTCCAAGATGAAGATGGAGAAACATCATCTGTAAGTCAATGGCTGAGGACTAGTGTGCTGTGGCTTGTCCTCAGCTTAGTCTGCTGAAGTCATCTCTGTGAGCTCTGATGTCACACAGCACTGCTTTTGTCCACACTCAGTAATTTCCTGTGCATCTTCATGAGGCTCCAGTATTTTCACTGGGCTTCAAAAGTCTAGGACACATGGAATGTTAGCTAACAGCTTTGCAAATTTCAACATTACATCAATGGGAACCTTGTTTTGTTCACTGAGTGTCAATTCCTATTTCAAGGAACCACATGTGTGGGCTCCGATGGGCAAACTTGGGCAAGCTAGCATGCCTTCTGCTTTATGGTAGTATAGGTCATGTTCCTCCAGAGAATGAGGCCCAAGAATGATATTTACATTTACATTTACATGAAGTTGGTGCTCATATTATGAACAGTGAGATGCCCCGCAATCCTATGAGGTGTGAGTTGCAGATAGCAAACCCAGGAGACCTGCTGTCAGAACTAAGCCCAGTGTGACAATTTACCTTCAGAGTGCCAGGGAAAGAAGATCACCGTCCCAGCTGCAGAATCCATCATTAGGGCAGGAAAGTTGTAATCACCCCTCCTTCCCTCCTTGTTCCAGTCTGTCCCTCAGTGGAGTGGAGGGTGCACACCTTTATTGGGGAAAACAATCTGTTTTTCTAAGATACCAATACAAAGGTAAGTTTACCTCTAAACACACTTGAACAAACCTGAGAATGACTTTCAACCAAATCTTTGGGCATTTTGTGATCCAGTCAAAATAAAACAACAACAACAACAAAAAAAAACAATGGTCACAACAAAACTATTTAGGGGAAGAGTTCCAAGTCAGAGACTATATGCATCTGCCCAGTGTATTTAGAAGGAGGAAAATCAGTCACTTCTCCTCCATATCATGGTGATCACTTTCTTAGGTAACTACAGATGGAATGTCGGCTGGAGAGGAAGGTCCTGTTCAGACATGAGACTAGGCCTTAACTTCCATGTTCCCTGTACCAACACAATCTGTGGTCCTTGAGTGCCCTCTGCAGCCTAGTTCTCTTTTCTCCTGCAGGGAAGTTTGTGTCTGGGCTCACACTGATTCCCCTCACTGTGTGGCCTTGTCATCAGAGGTGAGACTGCTGATTGTTAAATAAACTTGGCTCTGTAGCAGGTGTCCCTGATGATGCTGAGACAGGATTTCAGCATGGGAATGTAGTCTTTACCCCCACCAGTCCATATTGTACTGGCCCATTCCAGCCTCTTCCCTGGAGCCTGGTGACCTAATTGAAGAGAATACAGAGAGTTCAGGTGAAGGAGAGGGTCTGTAAGGACTTCACGAGTTTCTGGGCACAACTCATGCAGCTGCACCTTGGGCAGCACACCTGGGGGTGAGGAATAACATATCTTGTCAGTCATGTGCAATCACCCTCATCCCATAGACCAGTGTCTGACATCTGAGACACTCACTCAGGAGGGCTGTCACCAGGTATAGGAAGAGACCCAGGAGTTCCATCTTATTCTAGAGCACAGCTCTGCCTTCCCCAAGACCTCAAACCCCTGTGGGGAGAGAGCTGGGGAACCTCACAGCCAGGGAAGGGTTTGCACTTGATCTGGCAGTGAAATTCATGTGGGGACACCTTTCTCATATAGGTGGGGAGGGATGAAGGTCTGACACATTGGTCTTTCTTAGACCTCTGTGGGGACACCTCCTCTCTTGAGTTCACTCACCATATGCATCCTGGACAGGAGATCATCTGCTTTATGAGACACATTGGAATAATATCAACTGATGACATCACCTTTGTGCTCATGAGAAGAAATGTTTGACTAGATGAGTAGGTGATGCTTTGAAATTCTCAGGCATCTTTCAAATAGATTTGAAATGGATTACCATTTGTTCACATAGTTTCTGAAACCCAACACATACCAAATACATATCAATGTAAATTTACATGCAAATGATGTTTATCTTGGTATAAAAATTTAAAAAATAAAGCAAGCTGGTTTCAATATTGTATTTTCTTTATGACATTTTTATCTGAGTAACTTCATCCCAACCACAGGTGAGAAAGACTTATGAATTCATTTTTGGAAGATTCTGATTGTGTCTACAGCTCCCTGTGCAAACACTACCCCTATGTATGCCCACAGCATATTGTAGACTCCCTAAGCTAATTAAATGAGAAAAAAATGTCTTTTTACATGAGAAACAGTTAGAAATAACAATAGTAATTAAGCATGTGTACCATGGAGAATTTTCTTATCTTGAAATGATTATGAAAGTGGGTTTACTGATCGGTTTTCTCAGATTAGTGTTGTCATTGAAGTTGGGGTTCTGAGGGTCAGAAATGAGAATTCCTAGCACAGATTTGCTCACAGAAAAGGGAACTTCTGCTCTGACAAGACATGCCACTTTCTCCCTCTCTGGGCCCTGTTTCTGGGGATGGTCACTGTAGTCAGAGTCTGCTGGGCTCCCTTATACAACATGTAAGCCTTGTTAATGTATAATAACTACTTTATCCTCTCAGACATGTGATTTATAAATACATTCTTCTTGTGTAGGCTATTAATTTCAAAAATAGTTTCTTTGGTGGGAGAAAAGTTTTCCATTTTAACAAAGTTTTATTTATCAACTTTTTAAAATGGGGCCTTTCTTGGTGTTTTATTTAAAATCTTGACAGAACATGGTCCCCCTCCTTGTCCATGGACTAAGAAACCCTGGTATGAATGGAATGCTCATGGAAACTGGTGGAGCAATGGTGGTTGGAACGCTTAATGTTACTGAGAACTGATTCCTGTGTCAGTGTGACCAGGAGACCAATGTTCCACCGCCTGAATCCCTGATGCATATCAAGGACTGATTCACTTGACAGGACTTTACACTGTGAATCTCCCTACAGTATGCAGCACAGCCAACTGGACTATCCCCTGAGAAACTATGTCATCTAAAGTTCAGGCAGACATGGGAGAAACATCCAAGATAAGATGAGGATGCTAAGCAGAAATTAAAGGGAGACTGTCTGAGAGCTTCCTTCATGAAGGTGAATGCAGTCAGGCAGGGCCAAGGCTGCAGAGACATTGAGAGAGACATAAAGAAAAGGACTGGAACTGACATGTGGGCATGTTAACTGCCCAGTGAGAGCCCTTAGTAGAGCTGTGTGTGCAGAACTAAAATTGGAACAAGGGAGAGAGAATGGACCTGGTGAGTGTGAAGTTCTAGAGACAACTGCACTCTTAGTGTGCCTGGGAGGAGAGAAGTGGGGTTTTTAAACCTTGTTCTCCTGTGCAGAATTTCATATATCCTACCGCTCAGAGGTATCTTGGAACAGTGTGGGAGAGGTGACACTTTCTCCTGGTGGTTACCCTGAGACACAAGCCTGCAAGACCCTGGGACTTAACAAGATACTTATCCATCCACCCAAGGTGTGGAGCAGTAAGAGTTCAATTTAAAGTCAGGATTTTACCCTCTGAATAGGAGAGGAATAGGAGGACATGCACAATGAGGCCATTTCGCACCATTTGCTGTTTCCTTATTAATGGCACATGTGGGACTGTCTCTGGTTCATTTGATATTTGCAACTTTCGTGGTTCAGCTTTCAGTGCATAAACAAATTGACTGATAGTTTCAGAGACATTGAATAATTAGGAATAATATGGATTTAAAGTGGGTTGACTTGGACTCTGTAATTTGAAGATAAGTTTATATCTGTGGGTCTCTCTTGTACTGTTAAATGGGAATGGATTCAGGCTCCCTGCTCCTTCCTTGTTTCTGTCCCTACCATCACTCCTGTGATGTGGTTCCATCACCCTTGAGGGCTTGTTACACTGTTATATTGATTCATGACCTAAGTTTCAGACTGCCCTGTTCACCATTCATTCTGTGCCTTTGTGATTGAAGTGGACATCATTTGGAGAAAGCATGAGGTGGGAGCGCAGGAAGTTCTATTCCATCACACACCTTAAAAACACCATTTCTTCTCTACTCCTGTCCTCTACTGGATCACCAGCCCTGTGATGTTTATGGCTCAATAACAGGCCTGGTAAAATAGCATTTTCCAGGTCAGTAACCTGACACCAGGCACCAGGGTTATGTTAGTTTGCTCAGCACAGAAGTGGCATCTGTTAGGACAGCCATATTTGCTGCCACAGCTGGGTTAAGTTCGGAAAATTTTATTGTTATTCTCCAATATTCATTTCTCATGCATGAGCTAAGTAGGTGATTGAATGAGGGTGTGCTAAGAACCCTCTGGTTTTTTGAAGTCATTAATTTGTGCAGGAGTTTCTGAATTCCTTATTTAGGTTTCCTGTATAGGGTGTTTTTGTGGATTTTGTGTGGTCTTTTCCTTCAGAATATTCCCACTTCATAGGTCAGAGAAACCATGTGAGGAATCCTCTACTTGTAGTGTTTTCTATGAAGACCAATTGTGCCATCATAACAGGTGACATAACTATGGGATGGGGCTGAGGACTCTCTGTGTCCCTTGTGAGAAGGGCATTCAATGAACCTTGACTGAGCACCTGATCTGCATAAGCCCCTACTGTGACTGAAGGACCAGAGACATTTGAGATCTTCTGAAATCAATGACTGCTCAGAGACAATGATCAGTAATCTTTTGAAGTCTTATTACTTCCTGTTCCTCAGTGCAGTCACCCTGGAACAGTCACAGTCCTTTCATGAAGTCTGGAAATATTAATATTGCACAGTTTTAGAGTGTGGTGTCATCTGCCATCAAGGTGCCTAACCTCATCAATTCAGTGCTTCTGAGTCTGTGAACCCATTCAAGGTTGGAAAGTGATTGAATTGCTTTGATTCTTTGTGATAGTTATTCAAGTTGCAATCTGTTCACTTGGCTTAGAACTCTTCTGTGTCAAAATACCAAGTAAGAATTTAGTAGACTCTGCAGACATTAACTTTCTGGAAACATCATGACCCCCCAAGATCCATTGTACAAGTCTCTGTGAACCAGGCTGTTCTGAATCCTGCTTGGACTCTCCATCTGTCAGTCATGGTAAGCACACCCACCACATACTTTGTGCTAAGGTCTGTCAGTTGACAGGTTCCTCAGCAACATCCCAATACAAGCAAGCTTCCTGGCATCAAGGTCTTGAATTATTACATCATTCTTAAATGAAATGAAACAAGGCTCCTTGGAGAGAAGGAAGATGCAGGGCTGGGGAGAGGAAATACACATGATGATGCTGGAGCATCTTGCACTGAGGCAAAGTGAGGAAGTGACAAAGGAAGCTCAGGGCATTTCAAAAGGACACTGGAGCCAAGAGGATGGGGGTGAAAATGGACAGAAATATCTTCACACCCCAACAAAATTAATATTATAATATTGGATTCAAACCAAACAGAAATAAATCTGTGTGAGTCCATACTAATTTCAATGAAACACATTTTTACGTCCAGTCCAGATGACTGTGTAGGTAAACATAGCTCAACTCCTCACACAACCACATAAAAATTACAACTAACTACAGACCAACCATTATTCAGAAACACCAGAAGTCAAGTTTAATGGAAGTTCTACAACCACGGAATAAACAAGAAACCACACTGTGACTGGAAGGATAGGCAGAGAGGCTGAATGGTGGGCCTCAGGACTATGCATTGTAAATAAAAATCAAGAGGGGTATCTCAGGAAAGAAAGGAACCAGCCCCACATAAGGTCCCCAAGCCTGGGGTTCCAGTGCCAGGAAGATAAGTTCATAACTTCTGGGAGTAGAAAAAAGTCAACAATAAGAAGAGGGAAGACAGAAACTTCTTGAGTCCCAGGTGGTGGACTGAAAGCATCCATGCACAGACTTACTCAGACTCACAACCTCTGAGCTCCAGCTCCAGGGCAACAGCTTGAAAGGCACCAGAAGTATGCAGGGAGGAACTGACTTGTCTGACATCAGGGCAAGGGTTAGAGCAGGGCCAGCTTTCTCCCAGACAGAAGTGCTGGCATGGCTATTTTCCTTAGATGAGACCTAAACCCACAGAGCCAGCAGGTGGGCACTGTGTCTGAGTCTCCATCAATCTAGTTCACACTGTTTACCACACCCAGGTGATTCCATGAGGCTCTGTCTCACACAACTTTCAGGGCCACCCAAGCTGCTTCCACTGGATTTTCCAAATGAATGAATTAAGTCATACTTCAGACTTTCCTTAATTATCTCAAACAGAAACAACATCTGGTTTTGTAAACCTTACATCTCTCATTAAGTGGACCCAGGCCTGGCATTAACAGCAGCTGGACTTGGTTCATATCTTGACCTTGCAAGGGCAACCCCAAGCCCATTACAATTAGCAACCATCTGTAGATCACACTGTAGGTTATGACATTAATTCTGGATAGGACACAGGTGCAGGCTGACTTTTGCCAACACTCCCTGCGAGATCCCAGAGATTGTGCATATTTTGGACAAACCAGAAAATAATTTTAAGCTCCACAATGAACCACTTCCACAACTGATACACTCAAAGGATGAACTTAGTGGGCATCAGAGCCCTGGCTCTATGGAGTGGGACCCTGCACAGCTTATCCTCCACAGTGCCCAGGGTTTGGTGGTTAGTGGTGACAGCCAGTCCTTGCAGCTGATCGGTCTGTGCAAATACCTCCCACTGACCTAACAAGGGCAATCAAGGCTAAACTACAAGAGGAGGGTGTATACAGCCCCTATGGTGGAGGTACTTTGAGTCCCTGCTTGGATGATTGGGGAGACTGAGCCACTAGTGCACTTACTACAGTAGGCCATGCTATCAATCCAGGAAGATGTAGCAGCTTTTCCTAATACATAGAAACCAACACGAGGATGTTTCCCAAATGAGGAGACAAATAAAGAAGGCCCAAATGAAAGAACAAAATAAACTCAAGAAAAAAATCAAACGAAATGGAGATGAGCAATCTACTGGATACTGATTTCAAGACACTGGTTATAAGGATGTTCAATGATGTGAGGGAGAGGTAGATGATCTCAGAGGGACATTCAACAGCATAAAAAAGCCATGGAAACCATAACAAATAAGCATTCAGAAATGAAGTATACACCAACTGAAATGAAGAGCAATTTACAGGCAATCAACTGTACTGTCAGTTTGTCCCATGTAGTCAAGTCCTTGTCCTGGGACCTGACACATATAGTGGCTGGTGAAGGTGTATCCAGGAGCTTTGCAGGAGACCTTCCCTGGAGTCACAGGCTGCCTCACCTCAGCCCCAGGCTGCACCACCTGCACCTGGGCATGGATACCTATGTAGAAGTGACAGGAGTGAATGGAAATGCCCCTTGAATGTCCCTGGTCCCCTCATCAATCCAGGAACTGGGAGGCCCCTTGCCTGTACCAACTGGCAAGGAAGAGAGCTCTCCAGCTCTAGTCCATGGTGAGGGGCTGTGCTGTCAGGACTTCTATAGGGGATTTTGGGTGAGATTGATGCTCTCAGAGAACAGACAGACCCACACTTAACTTAATGTACCTCCTCTCATTTTCATGTTCATGAGGCAGATTGTTTCATAGCTGAAATCTTGATCCTGCCTGAGAGACAGTAGAAGACACAGGGCCACATGCAGCAGGAGACTCAGGGCCCAAGTCCTAATTAATTAATGTTGTAGGAAATGCGGCCCTTGCCAGGTCCTGAGATCTGTGCAGGTATAGCTCCTCCCACTGAGGAACAAGCATTCAGAGCGCACTCTCCTCATTCAGAACCCACCTTTGAGTGACATGGAGACCATCTGGACAAGTTCTAGACTTTAATGATAAATGTTTTATTCCTAGATGTGTGCATATCCAAAATGCTGCCCTTAGTGAGTTAATAGAACCACCCATGACCCAGCTCCTTATAATTCAGATACAAAGAAGCCACAGAAATAATCCCAAGATCTGTGACCCTCCTATTTTATCAACTGGTAAATTCTCTGATACCATAGGATGTTTACAGTCACCTCATGTCCATTCTTACTATAGGTGTTTTCAGGAAAAGAAGAAGACCCAAGCCTAACAGGAATCCCTCTTCAGCTCCTTCTGAACCTGTTTCTGGGCAGCCTCCCTGATCTCATGGGTCCTGTGCCCCCTGCCACTCAGCCTGTGCCCTGCAGGATAGGGTACTGCTTGGCTTAGAGGGCATGGACTTCTTAGCATCTCTAGTCCAGTATTAAAGGCTGAGACATGATTTAAGGATACTGTCTCAGGGAAATTTTATGCTTTGACATCTCTGGATGCAGAGCTATCCTTTCTAAACCCCAGGGACTCATGAGGAACCCCATAGCCAGGGCTCTTTGAAGCCGCTAGAGAGCTCCTTCATTTGAACTAACCTATGCACTGTCTCAGCCAAAACTATTGACTTCTGAAGGTCTCCTGGGCTTTTTCGGCATCTGAAGTCCTTGGGCTTCTCTGATTGAAGGTCCCATCTGAGGACCCCTGAATGTGGCCCTAATCCCACTACACTTCTATTGTTCAATAAATCACATGATCACATGGGCACACACACACACACACACACACACACACACACACACACATACTGTGATGATTTTCATTGTAATAAACTCCAGATCTCTTTTATTCATTGCCCCCTCCACATGGGCAGCCTCCCCCCCGCTGTGAATTCTAGGCCTGGGTGTGCCTTCCTAAGTGAGTGAGTGATAGGCTGCTCTTCGAGAGACACATTTGCTTGTCATCCTTTCTGGATGCTCCATCCAGATGATAATTTCCCTCCTACCACCTGCCTTATGGACCTCAGTCCACAGCATCCCATGTGGAGACAGACTTACTGCTCAGTCTCTGTAGGAACCACCACCTCCTCCTACACCTTGGTCTCATTGATAGTCCCACACTGGCCCTCATTTGACCCTCATAAATAGTCCCGCACTGGCCAAGGTATCCCAAGTGATAATTTTGACACTGCTTGTTCCCTAAGCTTCCTTTCAAAAATGGTGTTCGTTAAGGTTGGTCATGGAGGAGCAGTGCTGATGTCCCCATGGGGACATCGTGTCCTCAAATCCAGCAGTCCAGCAGGCAGTGAGTTGTCACTTACTTCCAGGGACAAACAGAGCATCTGTTTCAGTTTTTGCTGTCTGGGGAATGTCACAGGTGATTCCTATGGAGGGGGACACTAATAAAGTCCCCATTCCCACAGGACCGTGTGTCTGTGTAGGATTTATCAGCATGTGCCAGATCTGTGTGACACCAAGTCATTTCAGTCACTGATTATTTATCCTCTATGGTGATCTTGACATTATCATGTATTATTACACTTGGGACCTGTGCAAAGCAAACATCCATTCTAAGAAAGTATTCACAAAAATCTGATGAGACAAATAAATGTTTGTGTCTCAGGAAATATTTGTCAGCAATGTTCCCCCATAAAAGGCAAATTGCAGTTGTTTTTTGTCCAAGATGAACATGGAGAAAAGTAATTTGCAAGATCAATAACTGAGAGCTGGTACCTTGTGGCTGGTCGTCAGCTTAGTCTGCTGAAGTCCTCTCGGTGAGCTCTGATGCCACATAGTACTGCCTTATTCACACTCAGTATCTCCTATGAGTCTTCACAAGGGCCAAGTATTTTCTCTTTTTTAAATTTTTTTGAATATATTTATTGATTATGCTATTACAGTTGTCCTATTACCCCCCCTTCATTCCTTTCCACCCTGAACACCCTCTCCCACCCACATTGCCCCCCTTTACTTCAGTCCATGTGTCATAAGTTCTTTAGCTTCTACATTCCCCCTACTATTCTTGCCCTCCCCCCAACTATTTTCTACCTACCATCCATGCTACTTATTCTTCGTACATTTCCCCTCTCTCTCTTCCTCCCACTCCCCTGTTGCTAATCCTCCATGTGATCTCCATTTCTGTGGTTCCGTTCCTGTTCTAGTTGTTTGCTTAGTTTCTTCTTGTTTTTGTTTCAGGTGTGGTTGTTAATAATTGTGAGTTTGCTGTCATTTTACTGTACATGTTTTTTATCTTCTTTTTCTTAGATAAGTCCCTTTAACATTTCATACAATAAGGGCTTGGTGATGATGAACTCCTTGAACTTGACCT
>CM052546.1:69973180-69998358 GCA_028533065.1 Trachops cirrhosus
CGGGTCCACGGGTGCGCAGTCTCTGGGTCCCGAGGGGCGCTCACTTCTCCTACCTGCGGGGCCTGGGCCTCACAGGTCCCGGGGAGTGCCTGGGCTTTTTCGGGTTCACGGATGTGGGTGCGCGGGTGCGCAGTCTCTCTGTTTCTATATCATTGTTTCCCTATCTTGGTTGTGCGAGGAGGCACAGTGCATCTACCTATGCCTCCATCTTGGCCGGAAGTCCTAGACTAATTACTCTTATTCCCTTGCATTTGCAACATTTTTTCCTTGTTAATCTGTAAGAAGTCATCAGTGACTTCCTTCCCATCGCTATCTGTAAAAAGTAATTACCTAAAGCATACCTAACTATAATGAATGAAAATATTTGATGTATGCTATTAGAAATCTGATAAAAGCTTGTCAAAGCAAGGGTTGGGGTGCTCCCCCCTTGAGAGAGTGCCTGTGCCATCCCTTTTTCTCCACAGGACTCGGTAGTCTGTGTGAATTTGTCTCATCTCATCCATAACACCACAAACACTGTGGGTTGGTGTCTGCATCAGTGACTAAATTCCACGATTGGGCTCACAATTATTTATTCTCAATCAGAGGAAATTCAGTACAAACAATCACTTTAGTAGAGACTCCCACATAGAACCTGAACTTCACAGTGTTTGTTGATATATTGTATATCAATATTAATCCTTGAGTTTGGTGATCAGGTCCAATATAATAGCAGAATCTTAGCATTCATTCCTCCACCTTACATAAAATCAGAGCAGATTTAAAAGGGCACTGATGAGAGAAGGAAATAAACATTCTTTGCCACAAAGAGTGTTCAGCAGTGGGTAGAAAGTTTCCTCCACTGTCACTGGTTCCCTCTTCAACATAGGAACTTGGAAGCCCCTTCCCTCTGGCAACTGACACTAGGAAGAGAGCTCTCCAGCTCCAGTCCATGGTGAGGGCCTGTGCTGTCAGGACTTCTGTAGGGGAGGGTGTGACTGTGGGTGATGCTCTCAGGGCACTGAGGAACACATTTAACCTACCCTACCTCTTCATTTGAATATGCATGAAGCAGAGTGTTTCATGGCTGAACACTTGACCCCACCTGAGAGAAATAGAGGACACAGGGATCATGCTCACAGGGAATCCGAGGGTCAAAGTCATAATCATGTTATAATGTATATGTCTCCTCTCAAGTCCCTGAGCTCTATGCACACATATCCCCTCCAACTGAGGAACAAACCCCCACAGGACAAGACCCTCATTGAGATCCCAACTTTAAGTGACACAGAGACAACCTGAACTTGGTCTGGGCTTTAATGCCTGAATGTCTTATTCCTGGGTCAATGTATCTTCAAAATGTTGCACCTAGTGTGTTAATAAATCCATTGCTTTGTCCAGCTCCTTAAAATTCACACACATAAAATGACTTAGAAATACTTCCATTGACTGTGGTTCTCTATTTTTATCAAGTTTGGTGAATGCTCTGATAGAATAGGATACTTAAAGTTTCCTCTTGTCCAACTCTTATTTTATGTTTTTATGAACAAGAAGATCCAGGCTCTCAGAAGAAATCCCTCTGAGATATCTCTACACCTGCTTCTGGGAAAGCAGCCCTGAATTCACTGGTCTCATGTGCCTTCTGCTGCCCAGCACCCTCCCTGAACAGGAAAGTCCCTTCTGGGCTCAGAGGGCATGGATATCTTGGTGTATCTAAGAAAAAAAAGCATTTGTGTAGTGTATGAAGAAGACACTGTGAGAGATCAAATGTGTCAAAAGTGATTTGTGAGGTTTCATCGTGGTGATTTCTCTCTGAATGATGCTCCATGGACAGGTAGAACAGTTGAAATTGGTAGTGATCAAATTGACATTAAGTGAGAGCAATGACTGTTATACCACACAAGTGATAAAATTATTGGAAAATTGGGACAAAAAAGACTTTTTGGGCAACCCAGTGATTTGAAAATTAACCCATCCTTTTTACTCAACCATAAAAAAAAAATAAATCTTTCCATTTGTTACAACATGGATGGATGTAGGGAGTATTATATTGAGTTAAATTAGTGTGACAGATACACAGAAATACAACATGATCTCATTTATATGTGGAATCTAAAGAACAAAATAAATAAACAAGCAGAACAGAAACAGACACAGAGACCCTGAGAACAGAGTAAGGATTTCTAGAGGGCAGGAAATTTTGGGGCCTGGGTGAAAAAGGTAAAGGGACTAAGAAGTACAAATCTGCAGTTACAGATTAAACACAGGGATGTAAAGTACTGCACAATCAATAATATTGCAAATATCATGTGTGATACCAGGTGGTACTGGATCTAAAATCCATCACACTATAAATTATGTAAATGGCCATTTTGCTGTAGGCTAGATGCTCATATAAAATGATATGTAGAGTTTCAATGGGAATTAAAGAGAAGGAAATGAAAATTATCCCAAATTCCAGAGAAGCTAAGGCAAGGGTCAGAATGTGACAGGAAAGATAAATGGCTGAATTCAGTACTCTGCTCACACATGTCATCTTTATTGGGAAAATTCAGAAAGCCTCTCAGTTTATGAGAGACTCTCAGAGAACCACAGCCTAGTATTACTCGCTGGTGGATCATTCCTCAGTAAACAAACTGGGGACTGCTAGCTGTCAGTCTGGGTATTCACACCACACTGTCGTGGGTCCCTCTGCCTCTGTGTGGTGTCACCTTGGTTTGGTGTTGTTATCATGCCAAGTCAATGACCATCATGACTGGTTATATTTGTCCATGGGAATTGGGTTCATACATCCCTGTGCACACTGTCCAGCATACACATGTCCTGCTGCTGATCAGCTTGGACACAGTTGTGTGTATTGGACTGACTGTTGTGTCCAGCAGAGTCTCTGGTTAGATTCAGCCAACGTGGGTCAGAAGATTTGATGATTCATTAGAATTAGGCATGAGTGTCTGAAAGAGACTCTGAATTTGGTCCACATGAGCATACTTTCTTCTTTTACAACTGACTTTTCTCACACCGAGATTATACAGGTGAGTGCTTAATGAGGAATTCAAAGAGGTTCCCTGAAGGGAATAGTTACAGGGAGAGGAAACCAGACAGAAAGCCAGTCAAAACATCCAAGTGCACCTGCTCCTTTAATATTACTTGTGTTCAGAGACCTTGAGCAACACCTAGTGGTCACTGCCTTGGTTATGTCCACGTGGCCACAGGTGGTAACATTGAATATCTGGAGCACTGTCCTTTCCAGTGACCCTCATTGCTCCTGTAACCCTAATAAAGGGCAGTGTGGGGCTTGATCAGTGAGGATATAGGACCCTTTTCCTGTAACAAGAGCACGAATAGGTATCTGCATCTAGGGTTATCTGTTCTCCAGAGCTGTATACACCTGTGGACTCAGAGACCTCACCTGAGTGGAAAAGCTTGCGTATGACCTGTGCCATGGTCCTCTATCAGCTGACGTGAGTCAGGTTCACCTAGAAATGTCACAGACAACTGCTGCTAAAGTCTGTGTTGGACATGAGACCACTATTGTGGAGGCACAGGGTCCCTGTTCTGTACTGTTATTAGGGATACTTCCTCTCTGTTCTATATGTTATTCAGGGACTAAACTCACTGGGGACCTTAGGTCTGCTTGCCTGTAATGCAGCCCCAGAACCCAGAACATGACCATCTGACTCCAGGACAGAAGCCCACCTGTGAGACAGTTCAAAAACCTAACTCTGTGTATATTGCTGTCATGTTCACATCCCCTAAGCAAGCTGAAGGGGATCACCAAAATATAAGGGACACTTGGCACTTCAATCTCCCTAACCCCTCCCAGGCTGCAAAGGGACAAATGATCCCCTCACCCCTGTGCTGCCCAATGAGGATGCTGGGTTCAAATATCCAGTCCAGGCCCCATTGCTTTGCAATACGACAGAACTAGGGCTGGATGAACCTAGCAATTCAGCAGGTGAGTGTGGGGCCCTGCCCATGTGCACAAGGTGAGCAACAGGGATCCTTTTCCTCAAGTCACACAGTCCAGACTCCCAGTGGTTCTCTACCCACAGTTCTTCTAGAGACTAAATGGTCCCCAAAAGTCACTAGTGGGTGAGCCAAGCAGACCCTCCCTCCAGTCTGGAACTGTTGCAAGGACCCTCCAGCAGTCACAGATCCTGGTCCTAAAACAATGGTGTTGCTCCTTCCCTGGGATGCTGTGCACAGAGTTTCCCAGGTGGACCTAATCATCACAAATTCCCATCCCCAGATACTATGTGGGCTCCCATTCCCATCTCTGTTGCTGTGGATTGGGGACCCCTGCATGGGCTGAGACCCCACACTCCCAAGGGGAGGGAGGTCCAGGATGCAATATCCATTGGACTGCCCAGTCACTGTACCTTCGGGGGGGGGGGTCTCACCCACTCCTTCTCTTGTCCCATCTTGGTCCCAGTTCTTGTTTATAAAGCTTCAGACCAGCTACCCTCAAACTGCCTTTCCAAGCTGATTGCTCTGGTTTGAGCCTGTGAATGGAGCTTCAAGCTTTCTAGTTAACTAATGCTTCTCCAACATAAAATCCAATCTTTTTTTTAAGACTTTATTTATTTATCTTCAGAGGGGAAGGGAAGGAGAGAGGGAGAGAAATATCAATGTATGGTTGCTTCCTGTTCATTCCCTGCTGTGAACTGGCCTACAACCCAGGCATGTGCCCTGACTGGGAATCAAACTGTGATCTCTTGGTTCACAGGCCCGCGCTTAATCCACTAAGCTACACCATCCAGGGCAAAATCCAATCTTTTAAACAAAGGTAGATTTTGTGTTTATTTGTATTCTGCCACACGGAAGGGCAGGAGCTCATGAAACAATGACATCCAGTAGATTACATTTCTGTCATGTGTAACTGACCTTGTATCAAATTTTTATGAAACAGAATTTGCATTTCACCTGCTTGCACCATGACCAAGGATGTGGGACTTGTTAGGCACAGGTGGCAAACACAAGGCTCCCAGGCTGAATCCTGCCCTCCACCTTGTTTTATCTGGCTCAGCACCTTGTTTATACCCAGCGGTAGTGCCAAACTCCTAGGCCCTAGTTAAGGAATAATTGCATTTGCATAGTCCTAAAATTACAGTCAGCACTTGGAAGCTACCGTGAGGTGGATATGGTCCCTGGTGAAAATGAGTTTGACACCCCCGTTCTAAGGCGAGAAGAGAAAGGAAGGCGGGGCTCTGAGCCTGTGAGAGGCAAAAGGAAACACCTGAGCCTTGAAGGAAACACCATTTCCCCATGCTTTCCTGTTCTGCAGATGTGGAGATCAGCTGACACCCACCCAGGTTCTTGTACAGGAGGTCCCTAGGATGTGTCTCTGTGCCCTCTGTGCACAGTAATATGTGGCTGTGTCTTCAGGGCCCATGCTGGTCATTGTGAGAGCCACCTGGTTTTTGGAGGTGTCCTTGGAGATGGTGAGCCTGCTCCTCAGAGTTGGGTTGTAATACTTATCATCATCCCACCATACATTTGTGAGCCACTCCAGTGCCTTCCCGGGCGGCTGACGGATCCAGCCTACACCCACACCACTAGTGCCCAGTGAGAACCCAGAGAAGGAGCAGGTCAGTGTGAGGGTCTGGGAGGGTCTCACCAGCCCAGGGCCAGACTCCTGCAGGGTGACCTGAGACAGAACCCCTGTTGAGAAAGGACAAGAAGAGGTGAAAGCACTTTAGGAAGAGAACAGGAGTGTTTTCAACCCTGAGGACATCCCTGACTGGAGCACTTACAGGAAGGGAAGGTCAGCAGCAGGAGAGTTGACCACATCATGTCCATGGTGGGCACAGGAATCACTGCTGCAGGCCCAGTTTCCTGATTTTCAACCCAGCAAGGGAGGGGCTAGGTAAAATTTGCATTTGCTTCCATAGTCTTGACCCCTTAGGGATTCAGGGCTCTGCAGTAGGGGAGCGAGTCTGTGCTGGAGGAGCAGTGAGCCATGAGCTCTGGGCTCCCCATCTGCTTGTCTTGGGGACATTGCCAGTCAGGACCATGACCCTCAGGGCACAAAGCCTTCAGAAGGGACCTGTGCTGTGGAGCAGAAAAGGCAGTGAGGCCCCATCTAGCAAACAGAACCCTTCCCTGGGGGCTCATCCAGGGCCCTTGCCCTGTGCATTCTGTCCTGGAGTGGTGGGCTTAGAGTACTGGACAAGTGCAGAGGGGTGAGCATGGGCTAGACAATATTCTGGCAATGGAACCCTCTGCATCATTAGTGGGAATGTGAATTGGTGCAGCTGCTAAGGAAGACAATATTGAAGTTCTTCCAAAAATTAAAAACAGAGCTGACTTATGACCCAGATATCCCATGTCTCAGTGTTTCCAAAGCCAAGAAAATCACTATATCAAAGAGTTGTCTGTAGTCCAGTGTTTATTTAATCATTATATACAACAGCCAAGCCATGGATGAAGTAAGTGTACATGATGGAATATTATTCACCATAAAAAGACAAAAATCCTACCATTGGGGGCAATATAAATGGACCTTGAGGGCCTAATGGCAGAGTAAGTAAGTGAGACACAGAAAGACAAATACTATATGATCTTACTTGTATATGGAATGTTAAAAAAATCTTTAAGAAGATCCTCTTTGTGGTTTTCTGAGGTGGTGGCTGGGCAGTGGGAGAATCAGATGATGATGATCTGAAGGGACAAACTTTGACTTGTAAGATAAGCCCTTGTCATGGAATGGACAACACAGTGACTAGATTTAACACTGCTCTATGGTGTGTGGAGTTTTGTTCATGTGAGTAGGTCCTAAAAGTTCTTAGCACAAAGAAACCCACATTTCCCTCCTTTTTCTACTATTTTCTTTTCTTCTGTTCTCTGCCTTTTCATTTTCTTCTGTCTGTATGAAATGAGGGATGTTAAATGTATTTCTCTGGTAATCATATCACAAGATATGTAAGTCCAGTTATTATGTTGTACACCTTACACTTAGTGAGGAATTGTCATACTTCTGTAGAACTGGAAGAAAAGTAGGGTGAAAATGTAATAGGTCTTTTCAAGGTTAACATTGCATTGGCCAACATGTGTCTTAAAAGATTGTCAACATAAATGATAATTAGAGAAATGTAAGTCAAAATCATAATGAGAATTAACCTAACACCCATTAGGGAGTTAATATTAAACAGAAAACTAAACAAAATAATGAGTGCTTTCAAGAATATGGAAAATAGCAACCCTTGAGTACCCACTAGAAAAAAAAAACAAATGCTTTTCAAAAATACAAAGTGGAAGTGTCATATGGTGCAGTAATTGGACTACTGGGTGTGTGTCTAAAGTCATTTCAAAGAGATGGTTAGACGCCCCTGATCAAAGCAACAAATTTAGAACACACAATAGGTGGAATCAACCTAAATATACCTTGATGGATGAAGAGATGAACAAAAGTGGTGCATAGATACACTAGTGTATAGAGGATACACTAACATTGAAGATGGGGTTACTGTCAGATGCTCCAGTGTTGATGGACTTTATGATGAGAGAAATAAGACTGTCACAGAAAGACAGCCCTGTATGATTCTACTTACACAAGGTATTTATCCACAGTAGTCAAGTTTATCAAAGCAGGAATTAGAACAGTGAGTGCCAGAGCTAAGAGGAGGAGGGAGGTGATTTATGTGTATAGAATGTCAGATTTTGCAAGGTGAAAGAGTCCTTCAACCTGTTCTGTATATATTTAACATCACTGAAGTGTACATTTCAGAGAGCTAAGATGGTATATTTGTATTTTCTACCACAATTGACAATTTAAAATTATATAAAATAGTTTTCAAAAATTTTATGCTGTTCCTGTTACATCTGGTTTTTGAGACCTGACTCAGCTCTATAACAGGTTAGTCCCATCTCCTACTCCTCCAGCACCCTGCATTTACATTGCAATGTGGTGAGGTTTCTGTTTCTGTCCTCATTTACCTGTTCCCCTTTGCTAAGAGGAGCAGAGAATGCAGCAGAGAGGAGACACCTGGGCTACCAGACAGAACATGGGATTCCCTCTCATTTTACCCCCTGTAAACTCATCCTGGACATTTTACCCAAACTTCTATTCTATTCATGTGACAATATTTAATTGTGCACTTTCCTAACTGTATAGAGGGTATTAGGAAACACAGAGTCATAGGTTAAAATGCAAGTTCAGCATGCTGAATTGTGCTTATGGACATACATAACTTATATGTTTGTATTGAAACATAGGAGTTGGTGGTGATGTTTCATCGCTTAATACCTGGTGATGAAAGGTGAGTTGGTATAATTTTTTGAATGGGCTCCTGAAAGCATTGGGGAAGTAACTGCAAGATTGTTCGTAATTATACTTTTACAATTATGAATTTACTTGTGTATTCTCAGTATAGCATTAATTCTGAACACAGAGTTATTAATAATAACTGCTACTGTAGGAGGTAAACATAAATGTTATGTTTAAGGTAATCTATTGAGTACATGTTGTAGCAACCATAGGAGGAAATGCCTTTGCCCGAGGCACTTTGTGAACTGGACATTTACATGCAGAAAACACCCTGACACGTTACAGAGGAAAGGGTGTGCAACAACATGGGCAGATTTGTATCACAGCTCATGTGTGAATGAACGTCTTTTCAAAAATGAGTTCATGACTGTGTGATGGGGTGTTCATGCGACCACGTGAAACAGCATGTGTGGCACTATGTGTGGCAGTGAATGTGACTATGTGACTGTGGGTGAATGTGACTGTGTGTGACAGCGTGAGACTGTATGGTTGTGAGACTGAGTGACCATGTGACTCTCTGGTTGTTTTTTGCTGTGTGTGATTGTCTGCATGGCTGTTTGTATGTCTGACAGTGTGTCTGTGTGTGTGACTCTTGGACTGTGTAGTAACATCATGTGCAGTTGTGTTTGTGTGTGATGGTGTGTGACTGTGTGTGTGAATCTGTTTTGATTTGTTTGGATTGTGTGTGACTGTTTGACTGTATGTGTGACTTTGTGATGACTGTGTGTGTGATTGTGTGTGTCCTGTTCAAGTACTAAGAGGGCAGGATGGATGCTGGTCAGTCTCTGGTAGCAGTTATATCCACTCTGTGCTCACATTATTACAGAGTGAAGAATTTACTATGAAATGTATTTAAAATTATAACAATGTCATTTGTTTCTTTCTAGAAGAGCTTTTGATTAAACATGTGCCCTGTCTGATCATCGAGATCACAGACTGGACCTTTTGAACATTATATCCTGGGAGTCAGGGACACCTGAACTGTTCCTGGGATCCAGCACACTACCACTACAAATTCCACTCACAGTGAAGCTTGACACCTTTGGATCCAAGAGAAAAACTTGAAGGAGTTCGATGAGGCTCATCTCCATCCTCAAAGTTCCATGTCCCCACTGTGGTGTTAGCACTGCTTCCTGCAGGAGAGAAAGGCTCCTCCAGAGGACAGAATTGGGTGTGTTTGGGGCACTGAGATGACAGGCTTTTCTAGGATCCTTGTTGACCCTGAGATCACAGGTGAGATCCACCAGCCCTGAGCCTGATCAGACCTGTCAGCAGAAGGAGGATGGTGGGATCAGGGACAAGGAAGGGGCACACTGTTTGCAGCTGCACCCAATCTTGAGATGGGTGCAGAACTGCAGGCAGAGCTCAGTCAACTAGCAAGACTGCAACACAGCTCAGACTCATGGGTGAAAAAGTAAAAAACACTGAAGAAAGAAACCTATACTAAGATGTGTTGTACGCAAATTTTCAGCAGCTGATAAATTTGCTGAAAAGTAGAAAATTCTGCAAAGAAACATTAAGCCCTTGCCCTTTCATAAAAGTCCCATCATTACTAAGAGTATCAAACACTTAGAAATACACATAAACTCACACATGCATGTACACAGCACACACACTCACTAACATAAAATTTCAGGTGCAGGAAAAGCACACAGTAACACCCTCCCACACACACAGATGAACAGGTTATCTGACACACTAACATACAGAGAACAGATGCACACGTAAATGCAAGAATAACAGGGAAGGTCTGTGAGAAGTCGTTTTCTATGCAAAGAGAGGACTTAAATGCTAACTCAAAGATCCTCTTCTTAGACTCCCTTTGCACCTGCTCTCCAGATGGGTCCCTGGCATCCATGGGTCCAGAGAGCCATTGCAGCCCAGCCACACACCTGTACCCTCAAGAGGGACTTTGGTGTTGGCTGGCAGTGACTTGCTCCATGTGTATGATACAATGACCCAGGGCCATGTCCTTGGAGGTCACAGAGCACAGCTGGAGGGTGAGCTGGATCTGGGACACGTTCCTGAGGTCAAGATTCTGCTCTGTGAGGAAAGTCAAGGTGAGCAGTACCCCTGGATCCCATTCACCGCATTCTTGCAACCCGTCTCTGAGTTTCACAAGTGCTGAGCCTGACTCATGCAGCTCATTGGGACAAACCATCTGGGGAAAAGGAAGACTTTTCACATTTAAGCCTCTTTAAGTGCATTACCTAAGATGATCATAAATCTGTTTCTATCAAGGAGAAGATCCCAAAGCAACTTGTGTCCATGACACGCTCTTGTCCTCAGGCTCACACCCAGCTGACAGAGAGGGAAACAGGGGTCTTCTAATGGGCTGAAATCTCCCCAGGGCCTGGTTCTCATTGCTGTGTGGGAAGGTCTTTGTTCCCTGAGCTGTGAGAGACTCAGAACAGAGATTAAATCATACATGTGCACACACATCACACAGAGTTACAAACATGTGCACATAATTTCACATGTGTACACATGCAGGCACATACTCACACTCTCCCACACAACTTCTAGTACCCAAGGAGAGAAACCTGTCCACAGGTTCCTGAGGTGCAGCTGAGAACCTGGTCCTTAGGGCACTGGGGTGACTGAATCTGGACACTGAGGAACATCCAGATTCCTGGTGCTGGAACTGGTGAGAGTTCTCTTATATGAGAGGAATCTGCAGATGTGACTAAGAGAGGGATGGCTGAGTTAAATGTGTTGACATGGGGAGTTTATCCAGAATTCTATGACTGGGACATAAATGGAATCATGTGTCTTTTTCAAAAGGAAACTAAAGAAAATCAGACTAAAATACTGTGATTGCAGAAACCAGATGTTGTGGGTTTCACCATCCACTTGGTAAATGAGGAAGGAGCAAGAAGGTAACATGTGGCAGGCAGGACAGAGACCTCAGTGGTGGAGGTCCTGGGAGACAGTCACAACCCATGTGGGATGAGAGGTGCCTGTCAGAAGGAAGGAGATGTGTGAACACAGCGTGTGTTTGTCAGGGGCACAGAGTCTGTGCTAAGCACACAGGGGACAAGATGGGGCTGGTTCCTTTCTTGGAGAAACGTTTTCAACCACAGAGAAAATGAGAGCACAAGAGAGGTCATTGCCAAGAAAGGAAAAGGACACACAGGAGCGTGGTGAAAGGAATGTCTGCCAGCACAAGGTGGAATCTGACCTGTGAACAGACAGTATCACATCTTCCTGTGCTGTCTTCAGTGATAGTGTGGGAAATCAGAGCCACACAGAAAGAAAAAGTGTCCCTGGATGCAACTGA
The DNA here is from genome assembly GCA_028533065.1 of Trachops cirrhosus. NCBI lineage: Eukaryota > Metazoa > Chordata > Mammalia > Chiroptera > Phyllostomidae > Trachops > Trachops cirrhosus. The sequence continues at coordinate 69,984,706 of CM052546.1, forward strand.
AAGCTTTGGGAGGCAATCTGTGCTCCCACAAGAAAGTCTCTTCCTTCCCAGCCAAGGCACACACTTGCTCCTGGGGCTGGTTTCTCTGCCCCCAGGTCAAGATCACCCCCTGGTGTTCTGAGCACTCTCTGCATCCCAGCCCTTCTGTCTCCAACAGGGAAGTTTATGTCTGGGCTCACACTGACTTCCTGCACTGTGTCTGCTGCACACTAATACAGGGCCAATTTCTCCACTCTCAGGCTGTTCGTTTGCAAGAAGAGGAGTTCTTGGCATTTTCTTCTTTCTGCAGATAGTGATTGCAATTCACAGAGTTCACATAGTACATGGTATTTGCATCACCATTAATGTCTAGGACTCACTCCAGCCCTTTCCTGAAGCCTGACAGGCCCACTGCATATAGTAAATAGTGAAGGTGAACACAGAGGTCATGCAGGAGAGTCTCAGAGATCCACTGGTTTATACTATTGCCCCCCAGACTCCACCAGCTGCAACTCACACTGTACACCTGCAAACACAGAGATGTCCTGGTCAGCACACTCTCACTCATCCATTGTCTATCAGTCATCTCCACTCACATAATGGGGGCCTGTCAGTCACCAAGAATCAATTCTTAAATAGCAACAAGGAAAATCCAGATGAGCACAAACTACATAGTGAGTGGTCTGTATTCTGTGCTGAGCAGGGACTGGGAACACCTGTGAGTCCCAGGCTGGGCTCCTGTCCAAGAGCTGCAGGGTCAGGGCTGGGATGCTTTTCATGAGCTGAGGGGCCCTATTTGCATGCCCTCCTGCTATATACAGAGATCTAGGATTGGACAGTGGCAAGAACAACATGTCCCCAGAGTGTGATTTGTCCAAAGGTGTGTGTCTGTTAAGAATTACTCCCTAGCCTTGGACAGTTTGGTACAGTAGCTTTGAGTGTCATCTTCTTACTGAAGTTTGGGGTTTCAAATCCACATTAGGCATATATAAACCCTTGTCTGGGCATGTACAGGAGTCTCTCTCTCTCTCTCTCTCCAGGGAGGATTGTATCTGGGCTCCTGCAGAATCCCCTCTCTGTGTCTGACACATTAATACATGGCTGTGTCCTTAGCTCTCTGACTGTTCAATGTTAAATGCATTTCACTCCTGAAAGTCCCCCTCGTGGTGCTGAGTTGGGAATTCAACATTGGGTTGTAGTCTGTGCTTTTATCATACCATGTAACAATACCCACTCCAGCCCATACCTAGGTGTCTGGCAAGCCCAGTGCACTCCATAGCTTATTAAAGAGAGTCCAGAGGCAGCACAAGTGAGGGAGAAGGTCTGTGTGAGCTTCACCAGTCCTGGGTCTGATTCTTGCATCAATGCCTGGGACAAAACCCAATGGAAACCAGAGCCACTCCTGTTCATAAACATGTAGGTGTTTTCTGAGATGGTATAATGTGCCCAATCCAGTCCCTGCACTTCCTGGAAGAGTCTTCAGACCCATATTTCTAGTAAAACTCTCCTTACAAAAATCAGTCATGTTCATGCCATGAGACTCACACTAAGTCCAGCACTCTCCCTTTAGCCAGATCCAAAGTCACTCCCAGATTTTTGGGTAATTGTTCCAACAGAAACTCATTCCTACAACCAGAGCCTCTTCTAATCTCTATGGCTGCTATATCAAATCAGCATTGGGCAATGTTGGCTGGACAAATTCTGGGAGATTTTGTAAAATCATGGAATAATGAACCCATTAAGATAGTGGTGAATTGACCTTTATTAAAATATTTGTCCCAACAAACAACAATCTAATTAAGGGATTTAAAAGAGAAGCCTACATAGAGAACATATTTTGAAGTCACAAGGCTAATGAAACAATGGGTACATTACACATTAAGTATATCATAGATTATGTGGAAGTGCCCTGCACCCTCTGACCACAGTGACCACCCCCAGAAACAGGGCCGAGCAAGGATGGGAGTGAGGGTTACCTGCCAGGGTAGAGGTTCCCTTTACTATGAGGAAATCCATGCTTGGAATTTTCCTGATTTTCCTCCACTGAATTCCAGCATTACTGACAATACTACATGGAAGAAAGACGTCAGTTAAGCTGTCTCCATAATTATTTCATCTATAAAGAATCCACAGATGTACACATGCGTAATTGGTTTAGGGACTCTGAAATATCCATGAGTGTGCATTAAGTAAGAAATTGCACTGGGAGATGCAGCCACAGTTAAAACCTTCCATAAGATCATAACTCTATAGTTTATGCTTGGTGTGAATTTGCTCAGTAAAAAAAATGTCACAAATAGATATTAAGTTGAAACATATTGGTTTATTTGTATATGTTTATTTTTTATTATTGTTCAAGTACAATTGTCCCCATTTTCACCATACCCTGTTTCCCCCACCCCACCCATCCCCACCTCCCACCCTCAAACCTACCCCCTTTGGCTTTGTCCATTTGTCCTTTACACATGTTCCTTGCAGGACCTTCCCCTATTTTACACATTATCCCTCTTCCTCCTCTTTGGTTACTGTCAATTTGTTCTTTGTTTCAATATTTTGTTTGCTTGTTTGTGTTTTTCATTAGGTTCTCTTATAGGTGAGATCATATAGTATTTGTCTTTCACCTCCTGGCTTATTTCACTTAGCATGATGCTCTCCAGTCCATCCATGTTGTTGCAAAGGGTAGAAGCTCCTTCTCTCTTTCTGCTGTGTACTATTCCATTGTGTAAATGTATCATAGGTATTTTTTATCCACTCATTTATTGGTGGGCACTTAGGTGCTTCCAGCATTTGACTGTTGTAAGTTGTGCTGTTACAAACTTTGGGATGCATAGTTTCTTTTAAATTGGTCTTTCAGGGGTCATAAGATATAATCCCAGAAGTGATATAGCTGGGTCAAAAGGCAGTTCCATTTTTAGTTTCCTGAGGAAATTCCATACTATTTTCCACAGTGGCTGCCCCAGTCTGGATCCCCACTGACAATGCACTGGGTAGGAAGACAAACGATACAATTAAAAAATGGACAAAGTACTTGAACAGATACTTCTCCAAGTAGGTCATATAGAGGACCCAAAGACATATGAAAGGATGTACAGTATCACTAACCATTGAATTTAATGTAAGTTAAAACCACAATGAGATACCACTTCACACCAGTGAGAATGGCCATCATAAACCAATAAACAAACAACAAGTGCTAGAGAGGTTGTGGGGAAAAGATTGGTTTATTAAAAAAATTACACCAAGGTGACATTATTTGAATATAAAATCACAGTGAAAAAATTGGTATTTCTAGATATCTTTAAGTGCTGGGTTACCCAACCTGACCAAATGGTAATCCCTTTTGAATCTGATGAAAGATGCATGAGAATTCATGTGCCACTGACCCCTCTAGTCCACCATTTCTTCTTATGCTCAAAGGGATGAGACAACACTTTGATCTAATTCCGAAGTGTCTCATAAATGAGGGTATCCCCTCCACCTGACATACATGGTGAGTGAGTTCAAGAGACAGCCTACAGAAGTCCCAGAATTATGAAGGTGCCTGATCTCAATCTCTCCCAACTTGTGTGAGAAAAGCTGGCCACATGCAACTTGCCCCCCAGCTCCAGAACCAATTTCCCCCTGGGCTGTGGGTGCTCCCGCCTCTTTCCTCTGGTGAAGACAGTTGTGCTCTGTAAGAAGATGAGAAAGCTGGGTCTTATCCAGGGAGGCACAAGGAGATGAGAGGCTGTGGGAATGAGAAAGTGACATGACCGCTGACATCAGATGAGCTGCTACAGGCTGTGGAGAAGGAGGGGGAGTCTATGGAACAAAAAATGCAGTTCTAGAATCTGGAAAAGACAAAGAAACAGACTCTCCTCTCCGAGTTTGTAAAGGCTGCTATAACTGCATTGCAAGGACTGGGGAGCTGATAAACAACAACATTTAGGTCCCACAGACCTGCAGGCTGGAAGTCCACAGTCAAGGTTCCATGTGTCCCCTGATGCATTGCCCGTGCCCTGCAGGCGAGGGTCCTGTCTTGCTTCACAGGGCATAGACACCTCAGCATCTCTAGTCAAGGCTGTGCCCTGACTTCAGGATATTCCCTCAAGGACACCATGTACTTCAACATTTGCAAGTACAGAGACCTGGCCTTACTAAAACACAGTGACTCTGCAGGGAGCCCTCCCCCGCAAGCCAGGGCTGTCTGATGTCACCAGGAAGCCCCTTTCCTGAGGCTGCTAGATGCACTGACTACCCCTGAGTCCTCAAGCTCTTGGGGACTGTGGGGGCTCTGATGTCTTCAGGTTCCTGTGGTAGAGGGTACTGTGTGAGGATCCCTGCATGTGGCCCTAAACCCACTGCACTTACAGTGCTCAAAATCACACACACACATGCACACACAACAATGGTTTTCATACTAATGACTCCAGCTCTCCCTTTTTCCTTGATCCTGGCGGAAAACCCACCCCCACCTTGACCTGAACCTAGTGAGTGACCATCTTTTACAACACAACAGAACCACACATGATTGGCATGAACACTGGAAAGTGCCCACTCTTGAACTCTCCTGTTCTCCCAGCACCCAGCACCTCTCAAACTGCTAAGACACACTGAGAAGGGTCTGCCTTGTCCTGTGAAGGGTCAGACCTAAGGGACCCTTGTCCAATCAATGTGTCCAACACTAAAATGACATGCGGGGCTCACCCTGACCCACAGCCCACAGGTCCCCATTCGGAGAGCTCACAGCCAGTGCCCCCATGGGCAGTACAACAGGGGGTAATGGGCAGGCTTCTTCCCAAGAGCAGGAGCAGAAACAGGAGCTGATGCAGGAACAGGGGACCCATGAAAGTAGTCCTGGGATATGAGAATCTCTGTGGGCCAGTGTCAGGGTTCTTTTCTATTGTGCCCTTTGGCACCCTGAGCACACCCTGGTGTCCACATCACACCCTGCAGCCCAGCCCTCATTGATCTCTCAATAAGGTCCGTGGCTGAGTTCACACTGACTTCCCCTCACTGCATGCCTTGCACAGTAATACACAGTCCTATCCTTGGTGGCTATGACCATGACCTTGGTGAGCTCATTTGCAGGGAGAACTGGTTCTTGGACATATCTCTAGAGATGGAAGTGCAGCTCTTGAGGGATGGGCTATAGTTAGTGCTTCCTGCAGAATATATGCACCTGTTCCACCCCAGCCCCTACTCTGGAGCTGCTGGATCAAGCTCTAGTAGTAACCACCAGTTGTGTTGGAGAATCCGGAGACAGTGCAGATGAGGGAGAGACTCTGTGGTAGCTTCATCAACTCTGAGAAAGTTGTCTTTCTTTAATCCATATTCTTCTAACTCACAGCCTTCAGAACTAAGTGCAGAATCAGGGATCCAAGGAGGTTCTTTGTGAGAAACTGTTGCAAACAGACGAAATCAAACAGAAAAACAGCCCAAACCTCCAACTGCACCTGCTTCTGAGAGTGTCTTTATATTCAGGTACCCAGAGCGGCCCCTGGTGCTTTGGGCCCCCCTGCAGGGAGGTTTGTGTCTGGGCTCACACTGACTTCCCTTCACTGTGTCTCTTGCACAGTAATACATGGCCGTGTCCTCAGTTCTCAGGCTGTTCATTTGCAGGCACAGTGTGCTCTTGCCATTGTCTCTGGAGATTGTGAATCGTCCTTTTGCAGAACTGCCATAGTTCTGTGTACTGCCATCAGGATTAATTTCACCAATCTACTCCAGTCCCTTCCAGGGAGCCTGGCAGACCCAGCTCATCCAGTAGCTACTGAAGGTGAATCCAGAGGCCTTGCAGGAGAGTCTCAGAGACCGCCCCCCCAGGCTGCATCAAGCCTCCCCCAGACTCCACCAGTTGCGCCTCACACTGGACACCTGCAAACACAAGATATCATGTTAAAAAACTCTCACCCATCCACAGTTTCTCTCAGTCATATCCAGTCTCATGCTCAGTGTCTCTCACTCTCCATAAATTACCTCTTAAAATAGCAACAAGGAAAACCCAGTTGAGCCCAAACTCCATGGTGAGAGATGTGTGTTCTGTCCTGAGCAGGCACTGGGAACATCTGGGAATCCCGAGCTGGACTCCTGTCCCAGAGCTGCAGGGTCAGGGCTGGGCTCCTTTTTATGAGCAGAGGGCTCCTATTTGCATGTCCTCCTGCTATATAGGGAGCTCTGTGCTTGGACAGTCACATGAAAGGCATAGTCCCTGAGTGTGGCTTTTCCTACAGTTTGTGTCTGTTTAGAATTACTCCCCACATCTAAGTCTGTGCCCTTATCACTAATCCAACTGCTCCAGGACACCTGTACATGACCTAGGAGAGTAAATTGTCATAAAAAGAAAGAGATTTAGAATGAGAGATGCATTTGAAACTCATCACTAATGAACCCACCAAGCTAATTCAACCCTTGTGATCAGAGGAAAAATTAAAAGTGTAGAAGTTTCAAGTTCAGGAGACAAGACATTGTGTCTGAAACTATTTCCCCTACAAAGTGATCAGAGCAGGTACTAAGAACAGGTTGTGACCCTAGAGCATGTGGACCTGGTGTTGTTGGAGGTGAAACCTCTGTGTAGATCATTGGGAGACAGAAGCATAATCTATACAGAGAAGGAGACAGTGCCCCTGAGTGGAGTTTAGTGCTGAATGTACAGTGGCCTCACTTCTTCACTTTTGTTTTTATTCTCTAGACTGTGTGGTAAAACCAGGCTCAAATATTGGGGACACAGAAGAAACTCAGTCATGAGTAGAACTGCTTAGGTGAAAATGTAGGTAAATACTGTGGAGTAACAGTAACAGTGTTAAAATTATAGAAATTTGTTATGGAAAATCTTGATGCCAACCACTAATGTGAAATAACAGATGGAAATATAATCTTATTGATGGGAAGTCATAGTCTTTCTTTATCCATTGATCACAGAGTAAGTAAATAATTTAAATAGCCTTCCTTTCCTACTGCTGGTGGTCCTAACTTTCTATGAAATGGGTCACCCATGGCAGTCACCCTCATTTTCAAATTCACCATCTGTGGACCTGTGGACATGTGACATAGACCTAGTCAGAAATGCAAGGGAACAGGTCATCACTGGTTCATGTGAAGTAAATTTCAGAAGCTTTGTCTCTTCCCTCCTTCATTTGTTTTTATGTCTGCACATGATCCCAGGAACAATGTTATCTTGTCCACAGGAGATGGGCATCACCTGAACATGAGTCAGAATCTGCAGGAATCTGTGTGCAGAACTGGGAAGAGATACTCTCAGGTGCATGGATGGTGGGATTCAACAAGCCTGGAGCCAGCACTTCCAGAATTATTGTTCTTTATATTGTGATTTTTCTCCTCATGTAGCAAGTTCAAGTTGTCCTATGTCATTTTCCTCAGCAATAACCTCAAATTGTAATCTAGTCATTAATATAAAAAAAGACTGATTTAGAAATTAACCCATCTTCTTTGCTCAGCCACAAAAGTGAAATCTTACCATTTGGGACAATATGGATAGACCTAGGGGGAGTTATGCTGAATAAATACATCATACAGAGTAACACACCTACCACATGATTGCACTTCTATGTGAAATCTAAAGAACAAAATAAAGAAATAAGCAGAATAGAAACAGACTCATAAACCCAGAGAAAAGACAAGAGATTTACAGGTGGGAGGAGATTTGGAAGTTAGGATGAAAAACGTAATGGCAAAAGGACTAAGACATACACATTGGCAGTTACCTATTGGACACAGGATGTAAGGCCCAGTGCAGGGAATAAAATGAACAACACGGTAATAGCTGTGTGTGCTGCCAGGTTGATACTTGTATGTTGGGCCATAGTATCACACATTGCATAAATGGCTGGCCACTCTGATATGGACTGCAAGCTCATATAAATGGATATAAAGAATGTCAACTGGAACTGAAGAAAAAAGAAATTAACTCAAATTCCAGGGAGGCTAAGACTAGGGCGTGGGTCAGAGTGTGACAAGCAGGAGAAAGAGATGAATTCCAGGACTGTGCTCACACATTTTATGTTTACTGGGAAACTCGTGAACATCCTGTATGTTTATTGGAGAATCCCATTGAGAACCTCAACATAGTATCATTTTCCCGTGGTTCATGATTCAGTAACAAACTGGGGGCTGCTAACGAGGACTTATGACGATAATCTGACTTGCTGAAGGGCCTTTCCTGTTCCTTTCAGGGATTTCAACTACATGTGTGATAAACACCCCGTGTCCCAGTGGTGTGTGCACTTGTCATTCTGGGCATCCACCCCAGGCTGTCACAGATCCCACTGCCCTCTGTCATGTCACCTATGGTTGGTGCTGTGTGCATGCTGCCAAGTCAGTGACTGTCACCACCAGAATTCTTTCTCCCATGGTGTGTGGTTCATATGCCTCTGGTGCCCCCTATCCACCATGCACATGCCCTGCTGCTGGCCAGCTGTGTGGGTCTGGGTTGACTGTAGGGTCCAGCAGAGTCTCTGGTTAGAATCAGCTGGCGTGGGTCAGAAGGTTTCATAATGCATTGGAATTGGGCACAAGAGAGACTGAATGGCACTCTGCCTTTTGTCTATGTGAAAATGTTTTCTTTCTTTACGACAGACATTTCTAACTCAAAGACATCAGGAGCAAGAGCAGAATTAGGAACCCGTACAGGTTCCCTGAGGGAAACTGTTAAAAGAAAAAGAAACCAGACAGAAAGCAGCCCAAACTTCCAACTACACCTGCTGCTGAGAGAATTCCTGTGTTCAGGGACCCTCTACGCCCCCTGGTGGTCGCAGCCCCTCCTGCAGGGAGGTTTGTGTCCACTAATGCTGAATTCCTCACTGTGTCTCTCACATAGTAATACAGGGCCTTGTCCTTGGCTCTCACGCTGCTCAGTGTTAAATAATCTTGGCTCTTGGAGGTGTCCCTGGTGATGCTGAGTTGGGATTTCAGCGTTGGACTGCAGTCTGTGCTTCCACCACCCCATATAACACCAACCCACTCCAGCCCTTTCCCTGGAGAATGGCAGATCCAGTGCACAGCATCTCATTAGAGAGAATCCAGAGAGAGTGCAGGTGAGGGAGAGAGTCTGTGAGGGTTTCACCAGTCCTGGGTCCAACTCCTGCAGCTGTACCAGAGAGAGGACACCTGGGCACAAGGGGCATCGGTCCCTGTCAGTCACGCGCAGTCACCACCATCCCATAGACCTATGTCTGACATCTGAGATGCTCACCCTGGGGCACTGTCACCAGGCACAGGAGGACACCCAGCTTTCTCATCTTCTAGAGCACAGCTCTGCCTTCACCATAGAACTCCATTATGTCTGAGGAGAGAGGTGTGAACCCCCACAACCTAAGTGAGGATTTACCTTGGAGCTGAAAGAGAAATTTGAAGGAGGGAATGTTTTTCCAATATGTGTAGAGGGACAGAGGTCAGGTATCACTGTCATTCTGGGACCTCTGAGGGTGAATCTCTTCTCGTGAACTCACTCAACATGTATGTCAGGGGTAGGGGATCACATTGTTTATGAGACACATTGGAATATGATCAAGGGATGACCTCACATTTTGAGAATAAGGAGGAATTGTGGACTAGATGACTCAGTGACACTTTTAAATTCTAAAACATCTTTCACACAGAATTAACTTTTATTGCATTTTCCCACATTTACTGCACCCTCAAACTCCAATATACTCACAATTTCTGAATTTTACATCATAATTTAATACTGAAACCATGTCTCATTTTGGTGTATAAGATAAAAAGTAAAGCAAAGCCATTTTCAATGCCATGTTTTTTATACTGTGATATCATTTTGATCTGAGTAACTACAGCCCCAAAACAGACAGGTGGGACATTCCTGATTATTGATGTTGGAGGTTTTGTGATTGTGGTTATAACTCCCTCTGCATCCATCCCTTTTACAAGCCCAGAGCACACTGCAGAGGCTACAAACTAATCACATGGATATAATCACTGCTTTACATGGAACAAAAGTTGTCAATGAAAATAGTAACTGAATGTCTACAATTCAGGATCTTCAAATGCAGAAATGGTAATGGCAGGCGATTTACTGACCTGTTTTTTCATCCTAGGATTATCAATGAGGTCGGAGTTCAGAGGGAGGAAAATAAAGAGTATTCCTAGCACAGATTTGCTCACAGGAAAGGGAGCTTCAACCCTGACAGGGAGGAGGGGGCATCTTTGACTGGAGGAGCCCTGGTAATGGTGTGTCTGTATGAGGAGCCACAGTTTCATGGGACCAAGAGCCCTGTCTCAGCCCACCATCATCATAATCATTAACATCATCATCATTATTATTTGATTACCTACAAGTGTTCTTAATTTCTGTGTGCATGGTGATTGTCCACACACAGAGACACATCATCAGAACATAAAGCAGGTGTGCCTTCTCCAGATGCCATTGGGAGAGTGAAACCACAAAGGCCCCACCTGTCAGTTGACCCAAGGCCTTCCAAAAAGCTGATGGCACTGGATTAAAAAATGGTCCCCACCCAAGAGATTGAACCAAGACCATTGTCCATTCCTTTTGTCATCATTTAAATACTCATAATCATTCTCATTTTCACTACACCTGGTTGCAATCTACTCATAATAAATTATTATCTTACTTTTTGCTATGCATTAATAGCTAAGTGGAATAGGTACTCTGACTCTATTTTAACTTACGTTTCACTGCTGCCAACTTATGGCCCATTCCTGCCTCTCCTCCATTGGCCACACATGGGAAATCTACTAAGAAAGGCTGCTTCTCCTCTTTAGATGTCATTAGGAGGTTGAAACCACAGAAACCCCTGTAAGTAGAATTCCCCTATCCAACCACCTACTTTCCTGGCTGTGTCAAAACATGCTTGACTTACTGAAGGGCCTTTCCTCTTCCTCCCTGAGGTTTCAACTCTGTGTATGATACATGCTCCCTTTCCCCTTGAGATGTGCCTTTGTCCTCAGCCTGGACATCCACACAAAACTCTAATGCGTACCTCTACCTCTGTGTGGTGTCACCTACACTTGGTGCTGTGAGCATCAAGCCACATCAATGATCATCACCAGCTGGGGTCCTTGTTCTCTGGCACTGGATTCATAAACCCATTGTGCCCATTGTCCTGCAGGCCCATAAGCTCTTGCTGGTAAGCTTGGACACTGAGCTGTGTGGGGCAGGGCAACACTGTTTGGTCTAGCATAGTGCCTGCTTAGATTCAGCTGATGCTGATGTGGGTTATGTTTGATGACTCATTGGAACGGTGCACAGGACTGTCTAAGACATTATTGCTTTTGTCCATGTGAGAATAATGTCTTTCTTTACAACACACTTTCCTAAGAGAATTTTGAGGTGAGTGCAGAATCAGGAAGCCAAAGATATTCTGTGAGGGAAAATGTTACAGGAAGAGGAAACCAGAAAGGAAACTTCCCAAACCTCCAACTGCACCTGCTCTTGGGATGGTCATTTTGTCCAGGGAAACTGAGCACCCCCTGATGGTCACAGGCCCTCTTTCAGGGAGGTTTCTGTCTGGTCTCAGGCTGACTCCCATCACTGCATATCTGGAAAGGTCATACAGGCCCATGTCCTCTGCTCTCAGGATGCTCATTTGCAGATACAGCACACTCCTTGACTTGTCTCTGGAGATGGTGATTTGGCCGCTTCACAGAGGTAGCATGGTATGTGTAACCACCACTAGAACTGGTGGATGAAACCTACTTTAGCTATTTCCCTGGAACTTGGTGAACACTGTGCATGGCATAGTTACCAACCTTGAATCCAGAAGCCATGCTGGAGAGTCTCAGAGTACCACAAGGCTGAACCAATCTTCCCCCAGACACCACCAGCTGCACTTCATAATGGACACCAGCAAACACAAAGATGTCTGGTCTATAACCCTTCACTGTTCCTCTGATTCGAAACCACTCACATATTCAGTGTCTCTAGTTCTCCATAAACTAGCTCTTAAAATAGCAACAAGAAAAACCCAGCTGAGCCCAGACTCTATCGTGTGTGTTGTGTGTTCTGATCTGACCAGGGACAGGAAACACCTGGGAACCCCAGGCCTCTGTCCTACAGATGCAGGTTCAGGACAGCTAAGTTAGATGTCACAAAGGCCTTATTGCCTCTGCTCAATCTACCATATACTTTTGCCCTATGAACAATTACTGAAAAATTATAATCATCTGATTTATAACTCTCCTGGTTAAAATAATCTTTGCTCACTATAACTGAATCTATAGAAACTTTGGTCAAAACAATCTTTGTTTAATATAATTATATCCATGGAAACTTTCGTACTTTTCCTGGTTACCTTTGTATTTAGTTTTCTGCTTAACTGATCAGGCAATGCACCTGTAAATGTTAATCCTTGCCAAAAAGGAAAATATAAATTTCCACTTGTACTTGCAATAAACGAATCAGTTTTTCACCTGTCTCTGAGCTGTGTAGTTGCCTGATCTCCACGCGCCGACGCCTTACCCACCTATCGGGACCCCCTGGACTCTGCTGCAGCCGGCCCGCGGCAACTGGCGCCCGCACAGGGACCTGATAGGTAAGTCCCCCCACCGAAAAATTCCCCTGAAAAATTTCAGTAAGGCTAGGATCTCGCCGACTGGGTGCTGCAGACCCCGTGGTAGGATAGACCATGTAGCAAAGGGCGAGTAATCATGGGACAAACAGAGTCCAAGGAAAGAGGCCTGTTTATTGATATTACTAAGCATATGTTAAGAAAAAGAGGAATCAATGTAGCTACTAAGCAACTTAGAGAATTTTTTCATTTTGTTCAAGAATGTGCGCCCTGGTTCCCGGAAGAGGGATCAGTGAATTTAGAAACATGGCAGAAGTTAGGGCAAGATATGAAAACTTATTATACTCTTCATAGGCCAAAAAAGGTCCCAGTAAATGCATTTTCATTATGGAATGTTTTGAAGGACAGCTTTGACCCTACTCATGAGGCTGTCTGTCTAGCGAAGCAAGCCACCACGGAGGAAAAACAGCCTCTCTGTGCAGGCAGTAAGACAAAAAGCGGTTACGGCGCAACATCCACAGTCCCCCCGCTCGACGAAGAAGGCGAAAGTGAGGGTGAGAATGAGTCAGAAGAAGAAGTAAATAGGGACGGAGGAAATAAAGTTCTTCCACCAGATTATCAAACTGAATTAGAGGATGAAGCAGCCCGATATAATCCGAACGACTTTAGGTTGTTTACTGTAGCCGCCCCGCCAAAAGTGAAAATGAAATACCCCCGGCCTCGGCAGCCAAAAGGGCTGCCCAAAAAGGTGGGATTTCTTGGCACAGCTCAAGAAGCTCGCCGGCAAGGGAAAATTTAGGGTGCTTCTCCATTATTATGGGAACAGCTCCAGTGCCAGACAAAAAGACCCCCTTATTGTCCCCAACTAGGTCTAGACTTAATTTGGCTAAAGCATCAGGAGAGGATAATCAACTTTCCCTTGGGGATGAGGCAAATCTTGAGGAAGCTGCAGCTAAATATCACAAAGACAATTAGACTTTCCCTATATCCCAAGATTTGCCTCTCTTCTCCAGCCTCCCTAAAGTTGTCAATGGCACTAGATAATAAAAGAGCTCACTTTTGAGCACACTCAAGGAATGCAGTAATCAATACAAATTAACAACAAAAAAGCAAATGTATTTACCAGTAAAGAAAAAACTTTCTAAAAATTATGAATGTATTCATGAGTTTGTCAATCCTAAAGCATACT
>CM052546.1:69998858-70039258 GCA_028533065.1 Trachops cirrhosus
ATCCCCCTGAAACAGAATTCCAGCCAGCACTCCTGGAGCGGTATTCATCACCTAAAAAAAACCTTTTCTACTAACTTAAAGGGACAAATTAATAAATTGCAGCTAAATCTACATCAACAGCTGTGGGACATTCAACGCTTAACCAAGCAGGAGGTTTTTCAGACCCTCCGGGACAATTTTAACTGGCTGAACCCTCAAAAATAGTTTAATGGACTAAATCTAAGAATATAGGTCTTTAAAGTCACTGGTTGTTTACTAATTCTAACAATGCTTTGTGTACTTCAATACATTTGCAAATTATTTTGCAGGGTTATACATAAAACCAGCAAATAGTAAATTTCACAGGCTTAACAACTACTATTAATTTAAAAAACAAAAAAAGAGTCATACAATTATACTAGTTACATTCTTAATAATACTAAGTTTCAGGTTAATAATAGCTTGCCCATTAACAGTAAACCCCTTAAAAGATGGTTTACTGCTAGGTGGGTAGGGCCTATATATCAAAGTATTTCCCCAAATCATAATAAAACTACCTTATACCCAGATTTATATAGACATCTGGCACAACACCTCTTTAGAACCAAACCTCTCCCAACTTCAGCAAAATATTAAAAATATTAGTCATGCCCATCTAACCACCCCAGGGTCGAAGATAGCAGAAAAAATTTAGAAATCTATCCAAAATTCTGTTAATCCCACTACGTGGTAGTCCAATTTAATTCGTATTGCAGTAACCGGATTCATTATTTTAATTCTCATTTTTAGCTTTCCAGTCATCTTCAGAATAATTCTCTCTGCTGTCAGGAAAACTTCTCTTAATCTTCGCACTTTTATCCTAAAAAATAAAACAGGGGGTGATGCCATGTCCAGTTCCAGTGCGGCCAACCATGTTGTCTGACAAGGTCCGGACATGGGGGATATGTCTTCAAGGAAGCATATCCTGGCCTAGAAGATGCGTCATTACTTGGGATCTGTGTTTGATTTTGTTCTTTCTCTTTTCTGGATTCTGTATTTTTACTGCTTTAATCATCTGAAACCTCTTAAAAATGACCACCACTCTTAGAGTTAACCAGCAGCTAACATAAGCATGATATAATCAGACCCATGCGTCTCTGTTCAACAAGTCCCTGGATGTCTAAAAGTCGTTAGAGTAACAGCCCCTCCTTTACCTTGAATAGGAATATATATCAATTAGACAGCCATAGAAATAAAAAAAGCTGGTTAGCTATTAAGCATGTAAAAACAGTCACTGTGAAGTCAAAGTTTATAGAACACAGAAAAACGTTTTAGACAGAAAAGATAGATAGCTAAGTTAGATGTCACAAAGGCCTTATTGCCTCTGCTCAATCTACCATATACTTTTGCCCTATGAACAATTACTGAAAAATTATAAACATCTGATTTATAACTCTCCTGGTTAAAATAATCTTTGCTCACTATAACTGAATCTATAGAAACTTTGGTCAAAACAATCTTTGTTTAATATAATTATATCCATGGAAACTTTCGTATTTTCCTGGTTATCTTTGTATTAAGTTTTCTGCTTAACTGATCAGGCAATGCACCTGTAAATGTTAATCCTTGCCAAAAAGGAAAATATAAATTTCCACTTGTACTTGCAATAAACGAATCAGTGCTTCACCTGCCTCTGAGCTGTGTAGTTGCCTGATCTCCACGCGCCGAGGCCTTACCCACCTATCGGGACCCCCTGGACTCTGCTGCGGCCGGCCCGCAGCACAGGACTGGGCTGCTTGTCTTGAGCACAGGGGCCTTATTTGCATGTCTTCCTACTCTATAGGAAGCTCTCATGTTGGAGACCTGCAGAGTGGCCAATGCCTCACTGCAGGTATGAGTGTCCTGGGGAGGATTTCAATAACTAAATGGAAACCTAATCAATTCTGCATCATGTCAAGAGGCCAAATTTAGTGATAAGGAGCCCAGCTTCTGGGCCTGGGCCCCCCACACTTGCCCCTACTACTCCCCTGAATGTAATCCAGGGCAGAGTGGGGCGCACCCCATGAGGTTGTAGGACCTCTTTGCTGTAATGAGAGCATGAATGGGCATCTGCATAAAGTGATACCTATACTGCAGAGCTGTTTACACCTGTGGACTGAGATTCCCTACTAGAGTGGAGAAGCCTGTGCATCACCTGTGAGGTGGTCTGGGATCAGCTAATGTGAGCCAGGTTCAACTGGAACGGTCACAGACAAGTGTTGCTAAAGTCTGTGTTGGGCCCAAGACCACTATCATCGATCCACAGAGTCCGTGTTATGCTCCCACTGTTATTAGGAGCCTGAAACAATACCAGACCCTGATGGAAATGGACATCATAATGTGAGTGTTACAAGGTCAGGTGTAACTGTCACTGTTGCAGGTGGTCCTGTGGTCAGACTTGGCCTCCATCGCTGCCCCCCATGCACACTGCACATCCCCTGAGACTGTCCCATAGTGTGGGGAATATGTTTCTGTGTGTGTTCTGTTTTTTGGGAATACCCAGACCAGCATCTCACAGGGGCTGTGGGCCTTGATCACCTGGCCTCCACTAGCTGGTTGAATGATACAAGTTTTCTCCCTCTTCTTGGAGGCAATTAGAGAGGGTAGACTCTGTCCCAGCCAGCCTGACCCCTCTCTGTCCCTGCTGGGAGCTGCAACCTTGTCCCCAAAGGTGAACAGAGTGAAAAGCCACCACCTGCAACATTTTTTTGTTGTTGTTCTACAGCTGGTCCAAAGCTGTGAGGACTCCCATGGATGAGGCAGCCATCACAACCTTGAATTAATTGACCCCTAAATGTGTCAGCTATGGATGAATCCCTTCTGAAAACTATCTAATTCATTTCAGGTTATGGCTGATGAGATTAAAAGAAACATTCTGCAGGTTGTCTCCACAGCTGTGGTGGAGAAATTGTGCTGCTTAATGCTCTGTGCCCAACCATGTGCTGTAGCTCCCAGTTCCCTGCAATGTGCATGATTTTGGGGGCATGGAGAGTGTCCTGGAGGGAATGGTGTTTGCACCATGGGTGTGGTTAGGACTTAGAATGTCTTCTGGAGGATGCTTCCATGAATCAACTGCTCCAAACACATGCAGGACCCAGTCCTGTGCCTGGAATTGGCTCTGTATGTTTCCACTATCCTATCTGCTCCCAGAATATCTACATGACTTGGGATGACAGTGTCCTGTGCTCTTCTTCCCATTGTATACCTCTTGTGCCTCTATACCCACTAGGTTCCATGGCCCTGAAAGATCTCACATCTGGGAACCAGACATCAGCATCCTGAAAACTTCCTGTAACAGAAGCTGTGCAATAGCAATATTACACCCACTTGTAAATAGGGTCAGTTCTGGTGAGGAGCAACTTCTACCTCTCCATGGAGGGCTGGGCTGTGGTAGATTGGTTACTTGGGAAACTGAGGAACACCGCATGCTCTGTCACCATTGCAACGAATCAGCAAACAATATAAACCATGGGAACCGTTACATAAAGCTACAAATAAGGAATCATATGTAAACATAAAATTGATGTTATATAACCAAGTTATATAATGAACTATTATAAAAGTCAGAGAGTTACAATAAACAGTGTCTCTTGGCCATTCATCCTTCCTTAAGATTGCTGTCTTATTTGCAGCTTGTCATCTGGTGACCCATGTGAGGAGCGAAGGAGCAGAGGTCGACTGATTGCAGCGCTGAGGAAACCGAAAGTGACGTGAGGGACTCTTTGGTAGGTAATCAGATCAAGCATGGGGAATTCCATGACTAAGGAGCAACAGATCTTTTTTAATCTGTTGACACAGTTGGTGTGGGTATCCGGTTGTGAGATTAAGGATAAGCACCTGTTATCTCTTTTGCAGTGTGTAAAATATCACTGCCCATGGTTTCTAGACAAGGGAACCTTAGATGCTACCATCTGGCAGAGGGTAGGACTAACTTTAAGGGCTGAACAGGAACGGTCCAGCTCTATTGGGGGGCATTTATTAGGAACCTGGTCCCTTATCGATGCGGCATTAAGACCATTACAACCACCAGCCGCTCCTCTTGTGGAGGCAGCAGTCTCTAAAGATTCCTCCTCTGATTCTGATGAGGATGACCGCACAGAGATCCTGAAGGATCCTACCCCTCCCCCTGATCCTAGATATCCTGGGCCTGGGGATAAAATAGTTTCCCCAGGCTGACACTGGGAAGGGGATTGCCCCACTGAAACTTTATCACCCTTAAAAATGCAATATTTCCCCCCACCTATTGTGCCACCGCCGCCTGTTCTGGGCTGGTCCTGGACATGGGGTTATGAAAGAGTGTCTGCGGGAGGCTAGAAGGGAGGGTTGTTCTCTTTTCCTTGTTACTATTCCTAATTATCTGATGGATGATCCTACTCCTGACACCACGGATCACCTTCCCATCAGCACTCATCATTCATTATATGGATGACATTACTATTGCTCATGATGATCCTCTGATGCTCCCAAAAATATTTTTAGCAATAGAACAATGATTTACAGAAATAGGGCTACTTATTGCCCCAGAAAAAACTCAAAAGAAAGAGCGTTTCTCCTATTTAGGATATAAGTTGAATGAGTGGATTCTGGTAAATCAGAAATTGGAGTTTGATATAGAAAAATTAAAAACTTTAAATGATTTCCAAAAGTTGTTAGGTCATATTAATTGGATTCATCCCTCATTAAGAATCCCAAATTATCAATTAAAGAAATTATATTCTACCTTAGAAGGTGATTCAAACTTAAATTCCCCTAGAAAATTAGCTGAAGAGGCTATATCAGAACTAAAGATGGTAGAATTAAAATTATCACAACAGTTTTTAGATAAAACTGATTTAGGAAAACCTGTAGAATTGTTTATTATTCCCACAAAGGAGTCTCCAATGGCCTTGTGGCTCAGATGGACCCTCTTCAACTTCCGAATGGGTCTATTTGAACAATAAATGTTCTAAAACTATCACTCTTTATCTTGATTTAATAGCTGAAATAATAATAAAAGGAAGACAAAGGGTCATTGTTCTTATTGGAAGAGATCCTCAGTGTATTTGGATTCCCATACTACTTCCCCAGTTAGAAAAGGCTCTCACTGTTAATACCACTTTGCAAGTGGTTGTGGCTGATTATCTAGGACAAACAAAATACAGTCTACCTGCTGAAAAATCTCTAAAGGTCTTCCAGTACTTTCCTTTAAAATTTCCTAATATCTATGCGAACACCCCTCTCTCTGCAGCCATTACAGTATTCACTGATGGCTCAGGAAAGACAGGCATTACAGGAATAACATGGTTAGATAACAAAGGAAATTAGAAAAAAATGTATTAAGAAAGGACATCCCACTACTCAAAAGACCGAAATAACCGCAATTAATTTGGCCTTACAAACCTTTGCTCAACAGCCTTGCAATATCATCAGTGACTCTCAATATGCTGTTCGTGTGTCCCGGTGTATTTATGACACCATAATAACTACCAAAGATGTTCTATTACAAAAATTATTATTTAATCTACAGTAATTATTAAGAAATAGAAAACATCCTGTATATATTGAACATCTTCACAGTCACACTCAACTCCCAGGCCCTTTATCTTTGGGAAACACCAAAGCAGATATAGCAGTTTCTAATATCTCCTTACATACTGCATGAGAATCACATTCCTTTTGTCATTAAAATTATACAGCTTTAATGAAAGAATTTCAACTTACTAAGGATCAAGCACAACAGAGCCTGTCCTGACTATAAAAGAATTAGCTCTCCTCCACATACTACTAGTATAAATCCCTGTGGATTGCAAGCTAATCAGATTTGGCAAATAGATAAAACTCATATCCCTGAATTTGGAAGATTAAAATATGTTCATGTAAATATTGATACATTTTCAGGGATGATTTTTGCCTCCTCCCATATGGGAGAAAAGGCAAAAGATGTTATCTCATATATACTACAAGCAATCACTTACATAGGAAAACCTGTAACTATAAAAATGGATAATGGGCCCTTGTACACAAATAAACTGGTCCAGCAATTTTGCCAAGAGTGACATGTTACACATATTACTGGAATCCCATATAACCCCACTGGGCAAGCAATTGTAGAAAGAGCCCATTGTACTCTAAAAGCACAGTTGCAAAAACAAAAAAGGGGGAGAAATGACCCTCCAAAAAACCAATTAACAACTGTGTTATTTACTTTGAATTATTTGAATATAGTAGAACATCTGTTAACAGCAACACACTGATGCCATAACAAAAGGAACTGTGAAAGGCATCTGCCAGTTTGGTATAAAGGGGTGGAAGATAGGATCTGGAAAGGACCGCTTGACTTACTAAACTGGGGAAGAGGGTATGCATGTGTTATGTCACCCACAGGTCCGTTGTGGTTCCTGGCATGAAAAATAAAGCTGTGGTTTCAGCATGAAGGCCAAGATCAACATCAGGGCCTTAACCCAGGTTCATAGGTTTCATCAGATTAATCAAATCCTGGTCTGGAATGTCTTTTTACCACCCTTGTGTGTTTCAGCTCAGGATGATGATTATTGCCTAGGCATACAACAGTATAACGTAACTACCCGATTTGTACCAAAAGGGGGTACCAATGAAGGGGCTCAACTGACAGGAACCTCTTACTCATATTTGCAAATAACTGGACTTAATATCTCCTGACTTGAATGTCATAGTTTCTGCCCTCATCTTGCTCCATAAGTGCACTCTCCGGCAACACTTGTCTATGGAAGCCCTGCCAAGGGAAAGTAAGATATTGGAAGCAATTGAGAAACTAGACTATAAATGACTTTGGACCATGATTCACTCTTTGGGGAACTAATGGTCATCCCACACAGGGACCGCATAATGTCACAGGATGGTCCAATGTTGGATCTAGTGGAGGAATATATGCTATCCAGTTTAAGAATGTTACTGGACAGCATCATACGCATTGGTGGCAGGTGACACAATTGTTTGACGAACAATGTGCAGGAGATGGTCACGTAAACATAAGCCAAAAACAGGTTAACATCACTGAAAAAATGTTGTTATAATGTCACTGTATGTACCACCCATCCTTATTTATTTGTAGTCACAAAAAATATAAGCTTTAATGTTCATTTAGATAAAATTACTGTAACCATTACTACAGGAACCTTAGCAAACTGTCTAACATCCACTAATCTTACTCAAGAAGAAAAGGTATTGATCATTAAGCATCAGGCCGAGTCATGGATGAGAGTTAATTTGACTAGACAATGGGAGCCTCCTGGTGTGCTACAGCAGTTGCATGTAACACTAAATGAAGTATTGACAAGAAAGCATAGATTTGTAGGGACACTTATAGCCTTTATAGTTTTTGCTATAGTCATTGCTGCTACTGCTGCAGCAGCTGGCTTAGCATTGCAAAAATCAGTACAAACTGCGGAACATGTTAATGAAGTACTAGTAAGTATCTCGCAAGACATAGAACAACAGACAACTATAGATCAGCAAATTATGGCTCAATTATAAGCGTAGAAGCTGCCGTGTTGTGGCTAGGAGAAAGACAAGATGCCCTTGTAAAGCAAAGAATGTTAAACTGTGACGCACAATTTAAGAGGATATGTGTGACTAACTATACAGCAACTAATAGCTCTTGGGAAGAAGAACAGCAACTGCTGCAAGGAGTGTTTAATAGAAGCCTAGCTACTCAGATAGAAAAGTTAAGAACTCAAGTGAAATCAGACTTAAAGAAACTATTATTTTACTCACAAAAGGAAAACATAGATAATATTTGGAATCAATTCCAGTGGTTGAATCCAAAAACATGGTTCCATGGAGTACTCCCTAGTAATTGGTTCATGCTAATTCTTATGATCATGCTCATATGTGTCTTAATAATAACCATGTTGTGGGGATGGATACGTGTGAAAAAACAAAAAAGGGGGAATATGTGGTAGAATGGTTACTTGGGAAGCAGCGGAATGCTTCATGCTCTGTCACCATTGCAACGAATCAACAACATAGCTACAGAAACAAATCAACAAACATAATATAAACCATGGAAACCATTACATAAAGCTACAAATAAGGAATCATATGTAAACATAAAATTGATGTTATATAACCGAGTTATATAACGAACTATATAAAAGTCAGAGAATTACAATAAACAGTGCCTCTTGGCCATTCACCCTTCCTTGAGAGTGGTGTCTTATTTGTGGCTCATAACTGGGCCTGAATCAGTGGGCTCTCCTTGCAATGACTGGTGGGTAGCCCACAGGATGAGGCCACACTCATAACTGGGTGTGGTGCCTCTTCTGTGTCAGCTAAGGCACCCAGAGGGAGCCTTCACAGCCCAATCTTAGAGAAGCCCTGATGTGAGCAGAGTTGGCCCAGAAACACTGGAGCAGTATTGGAAGGGCCATTTTGAGTCTCTGAGCAATGATCTCCCCTGACCTTTGACCCAGCAGAACAGCTTTCCTTTGTCTGGGGCTTTGGGCTCACTCTAATAACGATGCCTTTGAAGTATACTTTACGATGCTACTTATTGAAGAATATCACCAGTGTCGGCTAGTGTAGTTCATTTGCCTTTTTCTGTATGATGGCTCCAGTTGTCTGTAACTTCGTTTTAAACAATTTTGTTAGAGTGTATCATTATGACTGTCACATTAACCTATCAAATGTCATGTCAACATTTTAAAAAAGTATCAAAATTGGTGAGTTTTTGTGTAGGATTTTAATATGGACTATAGAAGAAAATAAGCAAGATATTCCAAATACTGTGCTTATTATTTCAAGAAAGGTAAAAATGCAACTCAAACACACAAAGACACGTCTGTGCAGTGTAAGGGGAAAGTGTATGTGACTGTATGTGAGTAATCAACCATGTGAAAATGCTGGAGGTTTCTCCTTGAACGATGCTCCATGTTCAGGCAGAGATGAGGTGATAGTGATCAAGTCGAAACATCCATTGCTAACAATCCATGGTATACCATGCAGGAGATAGCTGATACACTTGAAATATCCAAATAAAGTGTTGAAATTCATTTTCACTGGTTTGGTTATGTTAACCACTTTGATGTTTGGGTTGCACATAAGTTAAGTAAAAAGGTTTTGACCATAATACAGCATGAGATTTTCTACTTACATGTAACAAAAACACCCCATTTGAAACAAATTGTGACAGGCAATGAAAGGTGGATGTTTTACAATAATGTGGAACAGAAGAGATCGTGGGTCAGATGAAATGAACCCTCAGCAGCCACTCCAAAAGGCTGGTCTTCATCCAAAGACAGTTATGTTGTATATATGGTCCAACTGGAAGGGAGTTCGCTTTTATGAGCTCCTTTTGGAAAACCAAACAGTTTATTCCCGCAAGTATTGCTCCAAAAGAGACCATCTGAAAGCAGCAGTGGATGAAAGTGTCCAGACTTAATCAACAGAAAACACACAATCTTCCATCATGATAAGGCAAGACCACATGTTTCATTGATAATGAGGCAAAAACTGTCACAGCCTGGCTGGCAAGTTCTCATCCATCAGCCATGTTCACCAGATGTTGCACCTTTGCATTTCCATTTACTTCAAGCTTTACAAAATACTCTCAGTGGAAAAAAGTCAAGTCCCTGTAAGACTGCAAAAGGCAGCCTGAACAGTTCTTAGGTCAAAAAGAAAAAACAAGTTTTGGGAAGATGGAATTATTTCCTGAAAAAATGGCTGAAGGTAGTGGAACAAAAATGTGAACAGGTTGTTCAGTGAAGGTATTAGTGCAAAAGTAACATGTGTCTTCTGTTTTACTTTAAAATCAAACTAACTTTTTAGATAAACCAATAGCTTAACCTCCTAGAACACATGGTATTAAATACAGTCCAAGTGGTGGAACTGTGAAAAGGTCATGATAAAGACACAGAGAAGAGTTCTCTGAGAAAGCTAACAGAAGACATTAATTCTAGAAGTTGAAAGTGGTCAGTGTGGACAGAAGCTGTGAGGAGGCTTCTCAGAATGAGGTTCATAGCAAAGATGGAACTTGAAATTTGCCTTTTTATGAATGATTTTTCACAGAGCCAACAACTGGACTGACAGTGTGAGAGTCTGAAAGGATTTATCAAAACAAAAAATTCTCCTTACAAATGTGTAGTAATAGTTGCACTCATTTCAAACAGACATGTACTCACTTTCTCCATCTTCTTAAGTGCAACTTTCAGCTCATGATATTCACTATTTATCAATGTTCCCATAAAAGTATTTCCCAATGTGGATTCAACTCTCAATTCTCCTGTAGGTCTATTCCACAGTGCTGGCCTCACAGACACTGACTGGGTATCTGGGCTGTGGACACTGAAGACATCGGTGACCTCAGAAATGGCCAGCCCACCTGCCAGTTCACAGACTGTCATCTGCTGAGGCCACCCACGGGCTTGTCCATCAGAGTGCCCTGCTGTTAATTGGACCACCTGGTTGACTTTGAACTAAGGTATGTGACTGTTCCAGGCATGCTGGGGACAGCATCTTGCTGGACTCATGCATGACACAGGAGTGACCTTCACTATGGCCTAAGATGTGTGCCAACATAACTGATACCATAACAACCCGGGGGGATTTAAAGACAGGCCACATACTCAGAGAATATGCATTCAAATTGCATATTTGATAAAGGACTAGTGGCATAAACACAAAATAAATCTCCAAAAAGAAGAAAACAAAAAGCAAACCAAACCTAAGCCAGTCATCGGAATAGATATCTGCCCAAAGGATGCAACCACTTGAGAAGCAGCATGGCACTTCCCCCACAGCATGGAAATGGAAGCCCCACGTGAGCAGCAACTCAGGGTCTAGTGCTCTCCTCCAATAGAACACAATTGGGGTCTGGAAGAGAGGACCGCTCCTCATTGCCAAGGCATGGGGACCATCTGAATGTCCATCAGGAGATGCATAAATAATGTGTTTTATATGCTCACAATGCAAACTTCCTACTCAGCCTTGAAACAGAGGAGCTGCTGCCATAAACTGCAATGTGTGTGACACAGCACGATGTCAGACCATATGCACTAAGCCATCAGGAAGAAACAGCACTGTGCAATCCACAGAAGTGACATATTTGAGTTAACACAGCTCATGGACAGGCAGCAGGATGGTGCTTGCAGCGTGAGAGGAGGAACTTGGGAGGTGGGTGTTCCCTGCCTGGAAGTTGCCATCATAAGGCAGAGTCAGGGCTGGGTGTTGGCTGTAGAGCCTGAGACTGTAATCAGTCACATTGTGTTATACACTCAGGATTTGTGGTGGACACATCACATGTGATGGTTCTCACTGTGACAAGGTGACAGGAGAGGGGCCATGTTAAAATCGAGTGGGAACAGTCATTTCAGACAAACCACCTGGCACATCTTCCTTCTCCAACCTGTGTAGGGTGTGGACTCAGCACAGTCACCTTTGCACTGGGTTCCAACACTGCATTTCACACAACCATTTGCACAGCTAGCAAGGAAGATATATCCTGACTACTGGACTGAACATCGGAGACAACCTTCAAATTTGCATCCCCACGTGCAGGTAGAGTAACTTAGCTTGTCTGCAGTGATAGAAGCTCCTCTCCTCTATGCAGTACCTGCATCCCTCCCTGTCTCATAAACACCCCTTGACTTCACCCCTACTCAGAACAGCATTAGGGCTTCTATGTGAACCCCTGCTTCCCAAATATCATTCCTTTTTCATCTCATACAAATACTGGTTGCCACTCCCTTTGTTCTTTTATTTTTACAGTATCATTACACTACTTAAAAGTGATCCTGCTGCATGAAAACACACAGCAAGACCTGAGGACATCACGCTGAGTGAAGTGATGCAGGCACAGATGAGTAAATAACAAAAGTACCCTCTTATGTCAGGACTCACAGGCAGTCCAGACACAGCAGCAGAGGGACACGTGGTGGTTGCCCAGAGCTGGCAGTAGGGACACAGGGGAACTGTCTTTCCCAGGGAGGAATATCCTGTTATGAGGGCTGGTTCGGTTTTGGGGTTGGCTAAAACCTCTGTACCTAGGATTAACAAGCAGCACGTGCATTTGGTTTGTGCCAAGAGTAGATCTCATGTGGAATTCTCCCACAACACAGAAGGGCAGACAGGATTTGAACTCCAAGTGAGGGCATGCAGAGTTGCAAGGGCTTCAGTCCTAGTCAGAAGGTAGACATTGCTTTTAAAAGTCCTAACCTGACTGGAGATGGTCCTATTGACACACCAACAGTGAAGAATTTACTCCAGAAGAGATGCTAACAGAGGGAAGGGCTAGACAAACATAAACAAAGGTACATACCCTTCCTTCCCTGTACCCGTACAGCAATGAAATCTCCCCAGACAAGCACATTCAAGAGCACAGATTCCCTACTTCCAGCTCCTGGCAACAGGTTTGCTTTCCAAAGGGGAACATGTCACTGTCCCTAGTTCAGGCCCAAGCTGCTGGCTGCTGAAGTTGAGCTCCAGGCTGCTGTTACCGAAAGACAGTACTGCCTCTGTCCAGTCCACCCCTCTCCTGGGATGGAGGCTATGTCCATGACACAGAACCATTAGGACGCTGGGTCCCTGACTGGCCCCCCAGACTCCCTGGCAGGGTTTACCCACCAGGAAAGGTGGTCCATGGAGACAGAATTTGTTAGCACCCAACTGTGAGCACTCAGTCCTTACTGGGTGAGGCATGAAGCTGTCTCTGTACCTAGTGACAACTGAAGAACCTGCCTCAGAGCTTTTCTGGAACACGGCTGGGAATAAGCCATCAGGTAGATTTCCACATCTATCCACATAGAGATTACATCATTTTCAGCAGTGTGCAGAGGTGCTTGAGGACTGGGTGTAGTGAGACGCCATTGCAGGAGAGGTGATCAGTAGATTTCCGGGCTGCCATGTGGTCCTGCACATGTGGAAGACACCAAAGGACAAAGGATGAGGCACCTGGAGGAGACAGCTGCTGGCAGGACAACATCAGACATGGTCATGGATGCTGTACATTCAGAAGAGCCTGGAGGTGTTTGCTTCCATGTATGGAGCCATCCATCACTCAGGGCCCTGTTGAGAATGAGGAAAATGTAGGCCTGCACAGAGGGAAGCTTCCAACTGGGGAATGGGAAGGAAGAACTGAAAGCCCAGTGAAGCCACTGTCATCTTGGGGTGGCCATGTGATAACCACACCAGGTCCCTTTGCAATCTCTGAGCCTGGGTCCTTCCATTCACAGTGATCAGTGAGACCCACCTGCATTGATGTCTGCATCAGATGATTGTTATTCTCACTGCTGAGTACAT
Organism: Trachops cirrhosus; assembly: GCA_028533065.1. NCBI lineage: Eukaryota > Metazoa > Chordata > Mammalia > Chiroptera > Phyllostomidae > Trachops > Trachops cirrhosus. The sequence continues at coordinate 70,012,107 of CM052546.1, forward strand.
TTGCATTAATGGATGTTTCCTAGTTTGCTTATTTTAAAATGGTAACACTTTTGTGCTGTCTGTAGCTTTCAACAATATAAAGAATCTGTAAACATTTGCATATATTTTTGTGTGAACATATAATTCATTCTTCTGTAGCAAACATATCTACAAGGATGTGAAGGTTTTGTGTTAAGTATATTTTGATAAGAAACTGTGGTGCACTTTTTCAAGAAAGAAAAACAGGACATAGAGGGACTTGGTGAAGGAGAGGTCCCCAGTCACTGCTGGTATGTCATCTGGAAATGGACTGAGTCACCTCCTCATTTATTTTCTGTAGTGAGAATCTGAGAAATTTGACTCACAGAGAAGAAGGAAGTGTCCCTGGATGCAGCTGAGAACTCTGAGAGGAAATGCCTTCTCCCAAGGGGGAGCCTCTTCCCTCCCCACCCAGGTCCACACCTGCCCCTGGGTTTGCTCTCTCTGGTGGATGGGACCTGAGCATCCCCTGATGTCTAGAGTGGCACCTGCAGCCCAGTGCTCTTCTCTCCAGCAGGGAGGTTTGTGTCTGGGCTCACATTGACTTCCTCTCACTGTGTGTTTTGCACAGTAATACACGGCCGTGTCCTCAGCTCTCAGTCTGTTCATTTGCAGGTACAGTGTGTTCTTTGCATTGTCTCTGGAGATGGTGAATCGGCTTTTCACAGAGTCTGCATAGTATTTCTGACTTCCATCACTCCATATAATTGCTACCCACTCCAGCCCTTTCCCAGGAGCCTGTCGGACCCAGTGCATTCCATAGCTACTGAAGGTGAATCCAGAAGCCATGCAGGAGAGCCTCAGAGACCCCCCAGGCTGCATCAAGCCTCCCCCAGACTCCACCAGCTGTACCTCACACTGGACACCTGCAAACACAAAGATGACATATCAGGAAACTGTCACCTGTCCACTGTTTCTCCCATATAGCTCATATACTTATTATTTCTCATTCTCCATAAATTACCTCTTAAAATAGCAACAAGCAAAACCCAGCTGAGCCCAAAGTCCATGTTGAGTGGCCTGTGTTCTGTCCTGAGCAGAGACTGGGAACACCTGGGAGTCCTGGTCTAGGCTCCTGTCCCTGAGCTGCAGGGTCAGCGCTGGGCTGCTTTTTATGAGTGAAGAAGTACTATTTGCATGACCGGCTGCTATATAGTGTGCTGTGTGGTTGGATGGTGACATGAAGGGCAAGGTCCCAGACCATGACTTGTCCAAGGAAGTATGTCTGTTAAGAATTATTTCCCAGCCATGGCCAGTTTGACTCAGTTTGTTATAGCGACCTCCTATAACTGAAAGGATACAGGTTCAATGCCAGGTCCTGGTATGTAAGAAAAGGAATGAATCCCTCTCTCTTTCTCTCTCTCTCTCTCTCTCTCCAATGAAAGTAATATCCTCCTGTGAATATAATATAATAATAATATGAAAAATAAAATAACTAGTCCCTTCATTTTGTCCTGTGTGTTACTCAGGGACCCAGCTAATCCAGGAGGTTGCCATATGACCTAGGACAGTAGAGAAACTAAATTGTCATAAAGAGTGAGGGGTTTATAATGAGATATCTTCAAAAGTTACGAGCAATTAACACACCGAGATAGATCAACCCTCACAATGAGAGGGAGAATTAAAATGGAAGATTTTCATATTCAGGAGACATGAAGTTCCATCTGACACCACACCCTATATGAAGTCACCAGAGTATGAACCAAGAACAGAGTGTGTGAGTAGAGCATGAGAACTCAGTGTTGGAGGAGGTGGAGCATCTGTGTGGATCATTGGAGACAGATAGGTGAACTCCACAGAGAAGCAGACAGTGCTCCCGGGCCATGTCTCTTTAGTTGATTTTGGTGCTGAATGTGCAGCAGTTTCATTGCCTCATGTTTTATTTTGTTTGTTTGTTTCTTTTCCTGTGTTTTAATTTTTTTTATTTTAGTTTATTCAGTACAGTTTCTATCCTTTATTCCCATTCCAGCCTGCCCAGCCATTCCTCCCCTCCTCCCTCCCCTTTCCAACCCCCCTAGTTTTGTCCATGTGTCCTCTATATTTGTTCCTGTAAACACTTCCCTTCTCCCCTGAAATTCCCTCCCCTCTCCCCTCTTGTCACTGACTACCTGTCCTCTATTTCAGTGTCTTTTGTTATATTTTACTTATTTCTTTGTTTTGTTGTTTAGGTTCCTGTTAAAGGCGAGATCATATGGTATTTGTCTTTCAATGCCTGGCTTATTTTGCTTAGCATACACTGCCTCGTTTTTGTTTTAGTCTCCAGACTCTGTGGCTCAAACACTGGTGACACAGGAGAAACTAAATCAGGACTGGATGTTCTTAGGTGAAGATGAAGGTAAAGACTGTCATATCAATATGTTTTAATTATAGACATTTCATTATGAAGAACTTTGATCTAATGCCTAATATGATAAAACAGAGGATAAAGGAATTATAATTAATATGAAGAACATTATTGCTTTTTATCCATTGATTACAGAATACACACTTTTTTTAAAAAAATAGCCTCCCCTTCCTGGGGCTGCTGGGTCTACCTTTATGTAAAATGGCCACCAACGGTGGTTCATTCTTTTTTTCACCATCAGCGTCTGTGGCTCTGTGGACATGTGACATAGTTGTAATCCAAAAGCAAGAAACAGGTTCACCCAATTCATTTGAAGTGTATTTCAGAGGCTTAATCTCCAACCTCTGTCGTCTGTTTTCCTGTCTGCACATGACAGACCATTCCTCTGTGTGCATGCTGTCACCTCCTCCAAACAAGATGGGTGTCACCTAGGCATGAATTCACATGCTGTGTGGATCAGTGTGCACAACTGGGAAGATATACACCCGGGTACATGGACAGTGGGATTAACCAAGCCTGTAGATAACACTTCCAAATTTGTCTTCTTTATGATTTAATTTTCTTCCTCATGTGACAAGTTGAAGTTGTCACATGTCATTTTCCTCAGAAATACCCTCACATAGTAATCTAGTAAGTGATATATTGAATTGGTCAAAAAGTTTGTTTTGTTTTTCTGCACATGGGTCTAGAAGCATTTAATTGTCTTCAACTTCATTTGAAACACTTTTGTTAGATTGTCTTGTGACAGCTATCATATATGTGTGCATTAAAAAATAACCTTATCCAAGTTGGTGAATTTCTGTGTAGCCATTTAATATTAAAAATGTGATAATATGGAATATTTTCAATATATTATGCTTTATTATTTCAAGGAAGTTTAAACCACAACTAAAACACAGAAATTATTATGCAGTATTTGGAGAAAGTTCTATGACTGATTGAATACATCAAAACTGGTTTATGAGGTTTTATGCTAGAGATTTCTAACAAAACGATGCTCCATGATTGTATAGAGAGTTGAAGTCCATAGTGACGCAATCAAGGCATAAATTGAGAAAAATCAATGCTATACCATGTGGTAGATAGCCAGCTTACACAAAATATCCAAATTAGTAATGTTATTGGTGAAATTTTTTTAAAAAATGTGTCTTTTATTTTACAGGTTAAACCATACAGACTTTTAGTCAATCCAATAGAATGTAAAGTGGGATTGAAAAGGAAAAAAGGAAGAGAATTATCTCCAGTTCCATGGAAGCTAAGGCAGGGATGTTGTACAGAGTGTGACAGGAAAAAGACGTGGCTGATTTCCAGGATGGTGCTCACACGTGTCATCTTTGTTGGGAAAATGCTGAACATCCTGTAGGTATATTAGAGACTCTCACTGATAACCTCATCCTACTTTTATGCATCTGTTGCTCATACCTCAGCAAACAAACTGGGGGCAGCTAACCAGGATTTACTATTATAATCTGACTTGCTGGAAGCATTTCCTGGTCCTCCCAGACTTTTCAACAAAATCTGTGATAAACGTTCCATGTCCCCTTGGTGTGTGTGTTTGTCATCATCCTAGGCATGCACACCAAGCTGTCCTAGGTCCCTCTGCTCTGGGTGGTGTCACCTACTCTTTTTTCTGTGAGCATGAGGGGCCATTAACACTGGGAGTCTTTGTTCTCTAGTCTTTGTTCTCTTGGGTTCGTTAACTCTGCTGCCCTCTGTCCAGCATGCATGTGCCCTGCAACTGGCCACTTTGGACACTGAGCTGTGTGGTGTGGGGCTGCACTGCTGGGTCTAGGGGAGCCTCTGGGTAGATTCAAGCAACATGGGAAAAAAGGTTTCATGATTCACTGGAATTGGGCACAAGACTGTAAAAGACTCTGCATTTTGTTTTTGTGAGAATATCATCTGTCTTGAAAACAAGACTTTTAAAAATTTATTTCTAGACAGAGGAGAAGGGAGGCAGAAAGAGAAGTAGAGAAACAACAATGTGTGGTTTCCTCTTAGGAACCCCCCCCACACCCCCACAGGGGACTTGGCCTGCCACCCAGGCAAATAATCAGGCCGATTGAAACTGGACTTAATGCAGTCCATGAATTAGTCTTAATTTGGCTTTTTGATAAAAATGAGGGTGATTCCACAGGGAGAAATGATGTATGAACAGATGCTGTACTACACAGTTATGGATATTAAAGTCCAGTTCAGTGTATTGCATGCAAAGTAACAGTGGTCTTTTATGAACAGAACTGGGTCCTAAATTTTTCTGGAATTTTCTTTTATAATATTGAGGTTAGTGACACATTTGACTCCTCCATGTCACAGGCCCTACTCCTAATCAGGGAGTACCATGTCTGGGCAACATGGTCACCATATTCTGTGCCCGGGGCTCATCTCCCCTCTGACCAAGAACAGGGCTCCATTGGCTCTGAAGGAAAATTACATTCCTCTTCAGCAGCAGTTACAATGAAGATCACATGCTATTTTTCCCTAAAAGGATTCAGAGCCACGTTCTTGAGGAGGAAATAGAGTATGCAGATAGACAGACAAAATGAGAGGAAGAATGGAGGGCAGGTACTGAAGGTGACAAAGACAGAAATCTCAGGTGCCTAGCAGCAAACATGAGAAACAGAAATGAATAAAGAGGCACACAGACAGATGGTGCACTGCAGTGGTCACTCAGATAATGAATGACGGGCCCAGGGGCTCCTCTGACACCTCACAACCATCATTATTTCTCCACAGGTGCCTCAGATACACTTTGGACCCTCATACTCTGTATCAAACACCAAAGTGACTTAAATAAAGAATCATAGTTGGCCATAGGATAATGAGACAAATGCAGTAACAAGCCACCTTCAATCCATTAAAACGCCAGGTCAGATTTAAAGCTATCACACTAATTTCTCTATTAGACTGAATGTCCCACCACGTTTCTCTCAGCCATATCCACACATATAATCAGGGACTCTCATTCTCCATAAATTGCCTCTTAAAATAGTGACAAGGAAAACCCAGCTGATCCCCAACTCCAGGGTGAATGGTCTGTGCTCTGTCCTGAGGAGGGGATGGGAAAGCATGGGAATCCTGGGCTGGGCTCCTGTCCTAGAGCTGCAGTGTCCTGTCTGATCTTCTTTCATGAGCAGAGGGGCCCTATTTTCATGACTTCCTACTACATATGTAGCTTTGTGGTTGGATAGTGACATGAAAGACATGGTCTCAGAGTGTGACATTTCTAAGGACACATGTCTCTTAAGAATTACCCCCACCCCGCCTTGTACTATCTGGCTCAGTTGTTTGGAGTGTTTTCCTGTAACCAGGTTGTGGTTTTGATCCAAGATTCGAGTGTATATGATTCCTGGTCTGGGTGTGTATGGGAAGCAACTTATTCTCTCTCTCTCTCTCTCTCTCTCTCTCTCTCTCTCTCTCTCTGCCTTCCCCCCTTTTTTTCTTTCTATAAGAGCAATGAAAAGGTGTATTCTGGTGAAGAGAAAAAATAGGAATAAAAATTAAATAATCACTTCCTACATTTGGTCCTGTGCCCTCTCCAGTGACCCAGCTGCTCCAGGAGACAGGCACACAACCTAGGAGAGTAAATTGACATAAGTGAGGAGAGATTTCAAATGAGAGATGCCTTTGAAAGTCACCAGTACTGAACTCACCAAAGGGAATTCCACCCTCATGGACAGAGAAATTGTGTGTTCAGAAAACAGGAAATTCCTTCTGAAACCTTTTCCCCTACAAAGTGATCAGAGTGTGAATGGAGAACAGAGTGTGACCCTAGAGCATGGGAACACTGTGTTAGAGTGGGTAGAGCATCCGTGTGTGAATCATTGAGAGACAGAAGTGTGAACTCGACAGAGAAGCAGACAGAGCTCCAAAGTCATGTTCATTCAGTGGAGTTTGGTGCTGAATGTGCAGCAGGCTCACTGCCTCATGGTTTTTCTAGGCTCTGAGGTAAAACCAGGTACAAACATTGGGGACAAAGAAGAAACTCAGTCATGACTATATCTTAGATGAAGGTGTAGGTAGAGATTGAGGAGTAAATATGTTTAAATTACATTGTGGAAAATCTTGATGCCAATTATTAATGTGAAATAACAGTCAGTAATAAATAAAATGTCATTGACATGAAGAATAATATTCCCTTTATTCATTGATTAAAGGATAAGAAACCATTCAAATAATCTCCCATTACTGGAGCTGGTGGATCTAACTTTATATAAGGTGTTCATTCTTGGCGGTTCAGCCTTAGGTTCACGGTCAGCATCTCTGTTTGTGCACATGTGACATAGCTGTAATCAGGGAGCTGGAGAGGGGGTAGGTTTGGGCACCCTGCTGTGCCAATAGTTAATTTCAGAAGAACAATCTCCTTTCTCTCACAGTCCCTATCCATGTGTGCATGGGGCACTTGGTAGTGCTGTCTCCATGACCACGCATGATGGGTGTCTACTGAAGTTGAACCTGATGCACTGAGTGTATTAATGTGCAAATGGGAAAAGGAAGCCCATCCATGGGGATAAAATAACACAGACATTGAATGAAGCTCATCTGAACTGACACACAGGCAGGATTGTCATTCCTCTATGCAGTGAGTTTCCTCATTCTTTAATCAGTTCAGTTTCTCACCCTTTATCTAAAATAGCCACACATAATATCTGGACTCACTCAGATAAGAAAGAAGTGCCATGAAAATGTGTCCATGTTGCAGGTTCCAGGTGAGGCCCACACATCTGTGTTGTGCATCTCAGACAGACAGGTAGGTGTCATGACAAAATTCCAAGTTTGGACACACAATTATTCAGTCTGCATCAGGGGAAATTCAGCAAAAACCTTCAATTTATTCAGGACTCCCATGGAGAATCTGAACCTGATAGTATCTGTTGATGGAACACACTTCAATATTAAACCTGGAGGTTGGAAACTAGGACTAGTATAATAGCAGAGCCTGTAGTCAGCATCCATTCCTCCACCTGATGTAAAAGCAGCCCAGATTTCAGAAGGCACTGCAGGTGCTATGTCTTACTAATCAGGACAAGAGCAGAAAACAGATAGAGGTCTGAGGACCAGTGTATGATTTATATTCTTTGCCACAAAGTGGGTTGTCTCATCTCTGGGAAACCCCATCATGTGAACACCTGAGGAACTCTGGAAGCACTCATCCATCCTGGAGACTGGAATAACATGAGGGTGGAACTCAGTAAAAAGCATAGTATGGAAGTTAAGAAAATGCTGTAATAACTCATTGTGCAAATAAGCAGACTTAACTTAGGTTATTATCCCATCTGAGCCTTCAAAGGATATATGTAAAGAAATCTAAAGCAGTTGCTATGAAATAACAATGTTTACCTCACAATTTTAGTTATAAAATGAAAGACTTTATAGATGTTTATCTTACTCAGATATTTGATGTCTCAAGAAAGGTGTTTTTTGGAAGCAGATCATTTCAAACAAATCCTGTTAAACTCCCTATTAATCTGCACATGTGGGATAGACACACGGGTTTTATTGGCAATCAGTGCTACAGCAATGACTTCCAAAGACAGCAGAGGTTGTTTCCTGTACCTGTGTTACCAGAAACAGCAAATCCTCAGCAGCTGTGAACTTAAGACCTGCCCAGAGACCATTCCTCAAGAGCCCTTTGAACCATTTAGATTATTTCATTCAGCTTCACTGTCCTTGGGGTGTGCCTATGTTTCATTTTTTGTGCAGGTGTTTCTGTGATGCCTGGAGGCCATTCCCTGGCAAATCCGACTGCCCGTTCAGATGATAGAAACTGCTTGAGTTTGCATTTTCCCACTTGTACATTCAGGGAAGGAGGTCCTCACAGTACAGCATCATCACAAACCAGCCCTGTGTAAGGTGGCCAGGGCTCCTACACTCACAGTCACCACCACTCACAATCTCTGCAAAGATGAAAACAGCATTTTTACATAAAAATTAAAGCCTCAGAAACCTTGAACAGGCGAGTCCAAATGTCCTCCCATTACCACTAGTGGCCCATTATTCTCCCCCCAGGACACATCAGTTGTCCTCTGTGACGTGGGAAGTGGAAGAACCATGCAGTCAGTGACTTTCACTCACAGCTAGTCTCTGCCCTACTGCATTTAGACAGGAAAAATGATGAAAATGGTGCCTATTTTATATTCCCTCGTGAATCTGGTTAGATTCAGCTGATGTGGGTCAGGAGGGTTGATGTTTCATTTGAATTGGGCAAAAGAGTGTCTGAAAGAGACTCTTCCTATTGCTCACATAAGAATGCTGTGTTTCCAACACATTTTCTCCCTGAGAGACATCATGAGTGACACACAATCAGGGACACAGAGAATTTTACTGAGGGAAACTTTTAACGAAGAAGAGATCGGCAGAAAACCCCACAAACCTTCAGCTTACCTGCTCCTGGGATGATCCTTGAGTTCAGGTATCCAGAGTGCCCCCTAGTGGTCGAAGCTCCTGCCACAGGAGGGTGTGTGCCTGGGCTCATGCTAACTGCCCTTCACCATGTGTCTTGCACAGTAATACACAGGTGTGTCCTCAGCTCTCAGGCTGCTCAGCTCTATGCAGGCTGTTTTTGGGGATGTGTCTGTGGTCATGGTGACTCTGCCCTGCATCATTTGTGCGTAGATTGCAACACTATATTGAGGGTAAACTTGCCCCATCCATCCATTTCTTCTCCTTGGGCCTGTTGCACCCAATGCCCAATACAGCTGGTGAACGCGTGTCCAGAAGACCTGCAGGAGACCTTCACTGTGGCCCCAGGTGTCCGCACTTCATCACCCAACTGCACCGGCTGAACCTGGCAGTAGACACTTATGAACAGCATTCAGGAGTTGGAGGAAATCTCACTTCACTGTCCCTGGTCACCTTCTCAGGCCTGGAACTGCAAAGTCCCTTACCTCTGGCAACTGTCACCAGGAAGAGGACTCTCCAGATCCAGTCCAGGGTGAGGGATTGTTCCATCAGGAATGTCATAGATGACAGTGTTTGTGGGTGATGCTCAGGACACAGACCCACATTTAGTCTAGTCTACCTCTTCATATTTGCCTATGTATAGGGAAGAATTTTTCATAGCTGAAGACATGACCCTACCTGAGAGAAAGTAGAGGGCACAGGGGCAATACTCCACAGGAGTCTGAGGGTCCATGTCCTACACAGTGTTGTAGGATATGGGCCCCCTGCAGGCCTCTGAGCTCTGTACAGACAAGGCTCCTCCCACTAAGGTACAAGCTCCCACAGGACCTGCTCCGCATTGTGTACCCAATTTGGAGAGACATGGAGAGCTCCCAATTCTGAGATTCAATGCCTGAATATATTATTTCTGGATCAGTGTGTCTTCAAAATTCTCCACCTCATGAGTTAATAAAACCATCCCTGTTCACAGTTTCTCATAATACAGATATAAAGAAGCCCTACAAATACTATTGACTGTGGTTCTCATGTATCATGAAGTTTGGTGAAAGCCCAGATAGAATATTTACAGTCCAGATCTTCTTATAGAGGTTTTCATGAAAAGAAAAAGACACAGGCCTTCACAGGAAATAAGAAATCCCTTTCCTGCTTCCCCTGTACCTGCTCCTGGGGCAGCTGCTGTGAGCTTGTGAGACCCTCCCACCCCCTGGTGCCAGCTCTGCATCATGCTGGGGAGGTGGCTATCATGGATCACAGAGCATGAACTTCTCAGCATCTCTAGTCCAGAATTCAAGGTTGTGCACTGACTTCCAGAAACTCCCTCAGGGACACTGTGTGCTTTAATTCTGTGGACACAGAGAACTGACTTAGTAAATCCCACTGACTCTGCAGAACCTCATGGTCAGGCCTTTGTGAAGCCACCAGGAAGCCCCTTCCATGGATCTGCCAGATGCACTGACACAACCAACACTCCTAAGCTGTGAAGCTCTTGGGGGCTTTGGGAACCTCTAATGTTCTCAGGCTCCTCTGGTGGAAGGTCCCATGTGAGTATCCCTGCATGTGGTCCAAATCCCACCACACTTCTACTGCTCAATAAATAAGAAATACACACTATGATGATTTTCATGGAATGCACTCCAGGTCTCCCTTCTCTGCTGTATCTATCACTTGGGTGGTGCCCACAGTGGATTCTAGGCCAGGATGTGTCTCCCTAGGTGAGGTCATCTCTATGTGTGACACCCAAGATTTTTTCTATTCTTGGTGCTCCATTCATTTGGTTATCTTCCCTTCTGACCATACACCCCATGGACCTCAGACTCCACATCCCACATGGAGACAGACTCACTGCTCAGTGACCCACAGTCTTCACCTGTCAGTCCCTGCAGGAATCACCATCTTTTCCTGCACCTGGGATACTTGTTCAACTCTCATGGACTTGCCCACACTGGTCAAGGCATCAGGGGTAGAATTCAGACACCATTGCTCATTGCTCAGACTCCCTTTCACAGGACAAAGTCTCCAGGGCTGGTCATGGGGGAGCTGTGGTGATGTTCCCCATGTGGGTTCTGAGTTTTCCAAATTTGTCATCCCTGTAGGCACTGAGTTCTCACTTAGTCCCAGGGACAGACAAGAACATGTGTTTCAGATTGTGTATCTGACACAGGTGTTTCCTGTGGAGGAGAAGACTTAGAAAGTTCCCATTTTTTAGGACCATGGGTTGGTGCTGTATTTGTCAAGCATGTGTCACTTATGGGTGTCACCAAGTCATTTACATCAGTACATATTTATCCTTTATGTCAATCTTGATCTCATAATATATAATCACATGGAAACTGCATCAAGCAAGCATTCTTTCTAAGCAATCTAATGAATCAGATCTCTATCATTTCAGTAAATGTTCATCATGAGCTTTTCCACTAGAAGGCAAATTGCAGTTTGTAATTGTGCAAAATCATGTTGGAGGAAAATCACTTGCAAGGTCAACCACTGAGGATCCTGGTTGAGGACCAGGGTGCCCAGGGAAGAGAAAGACCTCTGTCCCAGCTCTGAAATCCAGCACACAGGTAGGAAGGGGTTAATTTTCTCTCTTCAGTTTGTTTCAGTCAGTACCTGGGTGGAGTGTGGGGTACCCACCTGCATAGGTAAAACAGTCTGCTTTTCTGAGCCACCATCTCAAAGGTAAGTTCACCTATAAACACATGAGAAAAACCCATGAATGACTATCAGCCAAATGTTTGGTGACCTAGTGATCTAGTCAAACTAACACAAAACCAACAGTCCCAACAGAGCTATTTAGGGGAAGAGTCCCAAGGCAGAGATAATATGCATCTGCCCAGTGCATGTAGATAGGGGTGAACCAATCACTTTAGACTCTTTGTGGTGGATGCTTTCTTAGGTAGCTACATGTTGAATGTCAGTTGAAGAGGAAGCTCCCTGCCAGAGATGAAACAAAACCTTAATTAATCTTGTGTCCTGTGCCTGCAGAACACTCTCCTTGAATGCCCCCTCTAGTTTGCCGCTCCGCCTGCAAGCAGGTTTTTGTGTGGACTCACACTGACCTCCCATCACTGTGTCTCTAGCACAGTAATACAGGGAGGAGTCCTTGGTTCTCAGGCTGTTCATTTGCAGATAGGCAGTGCTTTGGGAATCATCTCTTGAGATGGTGAATCTGCCTTTCACAGACACGGCATATTCTGTTGTGTGACTGTTAGCTTTGTTTCTAATAAACCCTACCCACTCCAGTCCCTTTCCTGGAGTCTGGCAGGTCCAGTTTATATAGTAGTCCCTGAATGTGAATCCAGAACCTTTGCAGGGCAGTCTCAGAGACCCTCCAGGTTGCCTCAGGCCCCCACCTGACTCCACCAACTGCACCTCACATTGGACACCTGTGGAGAAAAGATTTTCATTAGCAGGGGACACACACACACACACACACAGAATGTCCTGGGTTCTCTTTAATGTTACCATGTAAAAGCATCAGGACAAGACCTATCTCAGCTCAAAGTGCATGGTGCTTCCTCTAGGTTAATGGCTTCACTGAGTGCTAAGTGCAGAGACCCGGGGGTTGGAACTGATCTCTCTGAGGTACAGGGACAGGCACAAGTGTAGTTTTATCTGCATGTGGCTATGCCCATTTGCATGTGATTCTCCCCTTAGTGACAGAGACATCAAGGCCCTCAGTGATGGTTCCCACTTGACTAGAGGGAAAAGCACACCCATTGTGACAGTGGAGGATTTTATGAGAGGCTGGTTAATCTGGGTGCTGAAGAGTCATTTTTGTCATTCCTAAATTCCACCACCTGGCAGTTTAACACAATTTAATTTACAGCAATATTCCACATGCACAGTGTTTCATGCTACTCAGCTCAGCATAAATTCTTTGTATGACATTTTCCATTTGTTGACACAGAGAGATGTTCATCCCCATCCTCAGCCTCCCTGGCTGAGGTCAGTGGGCACTGCCAGTGCTGCTCTCTTGTTCTTTCAAGACAGAATTCCTGCCCATTGTTCATCTGTGCACCAAGAGTCCGTCTTTGTGGTGAAAGAGAGTGGGAAGAAGGAACAAACACAGATAGAGCCTTTCACCTGCCCTGGACACCCGCTGGGCCCAGCCTCTTCACCCTCCTCTCCCAATCTCTCAACAACTGTCACATCAAGTGACTGAGGTACAAAAAGTACATTAATAATTATTAAGTAAGGGGTTACTATAATTAAATGTCATGTTGTCATTATTATATACAATCTCTGGGAACTTTCAAAAATGGCATGCTTAGTTAAATTCATAAAACCTACACAAACATGCAGTCTCACTTGGTCAGTGTACACCCAAGTGGCATTCATTCTCACCCCTCCAAGCACACATCAGCCTTGTCCATGTGACATGGTGACTGGAAGAAACATGCATTTATGAATTTTACCTCCAGTGAAACATGGACCTCCATCCCTGCTGATATTGTAAATATTGAAAGGGTTCATGCATTGCACCCACTTCTAGTGCTGCCTTCTCACTACATCTGTTTAACAGCCCCACATGACTTTCAACCAGGGAATTTTGCCTGTAAAAACACCAGAGAAAAACCGCCCTTGAACATCTCTGGAAGGACACTGATGCTGTACTTTTAACAACATGTGTGGCAGCAAATCTCCAGGAAGGCAGCCCCTGTGGTCATGTCACTCTACAGCCCTACTACATTATTGATGCTGTAACAATCTACTGTGAACTGTGTCATCGGCCCATTTCAGAAATTTATTTATGAATAATCTTGTGGTGGGAAATGCAATATTAGCTGCTGGTAGGTTGATGTCAGTTACAGAACAGATTCTTACACAACTGTTTGCTCATTATAATCTCAGTAGGTGGATGGGGCAAGGGAGCTCCCTTTGTCCTCTGTTACAATGGACTTGATCCCATTCATGACAGCCCCACCCTAGGACCATCACTTGTCCCAAGGCCCTATGTCCTAACACCATCACATGAGCTTCAGGTTTTCATAATTTGGGAGTTTTGAAGTGACACCGAACACCAACACTAGCTCATAGCAACAACAATAGACCAAATCATGACTCCATCCAACTAGAAAGCTACTTCAGGAGAGATCCCTAAACTGAGGATCCCCATAAGTCTGTGGATGCTTCTCATCTTTGTAAGCAGAAAGTGGACCCAGGCCCTTAAGAACAAGCTGTTATCCTTGTAGCATGGACAGGTTCCACCCTACACTATGAAAAAAGATGGTCATATAATTTATTATTTTCCCCTATTGCATACATATAACCATTATTCTCATTTTCTATGGACTAAAATAATTCTCTAACTGTAATTAGAGTTGGCTCTGTGTTCTCACTCATGTTTCCTAGGCGCTCAGTGAAATAAGGAGCCAGGCTCTCATGTTTGATGTCTGATGCTGACATGTTGAGGTTCACGTCTCTCTCTCCTTCTGTGCACGTGTGGGAAATCTGAGGTGGAAGCAGGAATTTTCTCTAGTTTAATGCACATGGGAGATGGAAACCACCCAAATCCCTCCTGTGAGCAGAACCCTGCTCAGGGGTGAAGAATAAAACCTGGACCAGACCCCTTATCTGATATAATGCAACCGCTCCTGATTTGCTGACAAGTCCACCCTGCTCTCAATAGACTCCTCAATGAAGGGACAAACATTCCCACAGTTCCTCTGTGTGTATGACATCATCACCCTGGACATCCACACCGTGGTATGGTGGGGGTCCCTCTACATCCACATGATGTCAACTGCTATCAATGTCATGGATGTGGAATTAAGTCAGTGACCATCATCACAGGGTTTTTTTGTCCACTGGCCCTGGGTTCCTACAACTCTGGTACCCAGTGCCCAGCATGCATGTGTCCTTCTGTTGGTCGGCTTGGACTCTCAGCTATGTGGGGATGGGCTCCTTGTGGTATCTAGCTGAGCTCCTCGTTGGATTCAGCTGATTTGGGTCAGTTGGTTTCGTGATTCATTAGGATAGGGGTAAGGAAATGTATGTGGCACTCTGACTTAGGAGGATGTGAGAATATTTTCCTCTGGTGACAACAAGTCTCTGTAACTCAGATACCAAAGAGGTCAAACCAGAACCATGAAGGGAGGGAGGCTGCTAGAGGGAAACTTCTGTGTAGAGTTAACCCACACCTGCCAGGAAACAAGCCCTTAAACTCCATGTGCTGCTGCTCTTAAGCTGATCCCTGTGCTCAGTGTGCCCTGATCGCCCCCTGGTGTCCTGAGTGCCCCTGCCCCCAAGCTCTGTTGTTTCCCACAGGGAGGTTTGTGTCTGGGCTCACACTGACTTCCCCTCACTGTGTCTCTCGCACAGTAATACAGAGCCGTGTCCTCAGCTCTCAGGTTGTTCATTTGCAGGTACAGCGTGTTCTTGCCATTGTCTCTGGAGATGGTGAATCAGCCTTTCACAGAGTTGGTGTAGTATGTGCTACCACCACTACTACTAATGTATGAGACCCACTCCATCCCCTTCCCTGGAGCCTGGTGGACCCAGTGCATTGCATAGTCACTGAAGGTGAATCCAGAAACCAGGCAGGAGAGTCTCAGGGACCCTCCAGGCTGCACCAAGCCTCCCCCAGACTCCAACAGCTGCACCTCACACTGGACACCTGCAAACACAAAGACATCAGGTCAGGAAACTGTCACCCTCCACTGTTACTCAGTCATATCCAGTCTCATGCTCAGTATCTCTCACTCTCCATGAATTACCTCTTAAAATAGCAACAAGGAAAATCCAGCTGAGACCAAACTCCATGGTGAGTGGTGTGTGTTCTGTCCTGAGCTTGGACTGGGAACACCTGGAAATCCTGGGCTGGGTTCCGGTCCCACAGCTGCAGGGTCAGGGCTGGGCTGCTTTTCATTAGCAGAGCAGCCCTATTTGCATGCCTGCCTGCTATATATAGAGCTCTGGTGTTGGATGCTGACATGAACTAAATGTTCCCAGAGTGGGACATGTCGAAGAGTTGAGATAGGGCATGGCCTAGGAGAGTAATTTCTCATAAAAGAGAGGGATTTAAAATGAGTGATGCCTTTGAAAGTCACCAGTAATAAACATACCAAGAGGATTAAAGACTTACAAGCAGAGGGAGAATCAAAAGAGCAGGAGGTTGGTGTTCAGGTCCCAGGAAGATCCAGTGGACCCCGTTTCCCCTACAAAGCAATCAGAATATGAACTAAGGACAGAGTGTGACCCTAGAGCTCATGGACCCAGTGTTGGAAGAGGTGGAGCATCTGTGTGGATCATTGGAGACAAAAGAGTGATCTCTACAGAGAAGCAGACAGTGCTCCCAGGTCATGTTCGTACAATAGAGTTTGTTGCTAAATGTGCAGGAGCCTCACTACCTCCTTTTGTTTTTATTTTCTATACTCTGCAGTAAAACCAGATTCAAATATTTGGACACAGAAGAAACTCAGTCATGACCATATCTGCTTTGTTCAACATGTAGGTAGAAATTGGGTAGTAAGTATGTTGATGTTTTATTTATTTGATTATGGAAATCTTGATGTGAACCAGTAACAGAAAATAACTGATGTAAATAAAATCATAAATAATATGAAGGACAATATTTTTATTTATTCATTGATTACAAGATGAATAAATCATTCACAAACACTTCCCATTACTGGAATTGGTGAATCTAACTTTATATTAAAACTGCTCATCACTGCAGGTTCTGCCTGATGCTCACTCTCAGGTTCTATGTTTACATGCACATGTGAAGTAGCTGTAATCAGAGAGCAGGAGAGGGAGTAGATTAGGGCCCCTGGTTCTTCTGTAGTTAATTTCAGAAGAGCCATCTCCTCTTTCTGTCTCTGTCCCCATTCATGCCTTCATGGGACCCATGGGAAACTGTCACTATGGTTGTAACTGCTGGGTGTCCAATGAATTTGAACCTCAAGCACTGGATGTACCAATGTGCAACATGGGCAAAGGGACTCCATGCATGGGGATGAATTACTAGGGATGGTAAATGAACCTCATTTCAGCTGAGACACTCACTCTGACCTCCAGACTCTGCAAGAATATATATCTGTTGATGGATGTCAGGTGTGTGACTGGATCAGTTGTAATAGGAACATAGTGCAGGTTGGATGTGGGACTTCCATTGTCAAGGGTGTCCCCACACTGCTCCCTGCCATGTGATGACAATAGTAGTGGCCAAGGGACAGGGGCACACACGGCTGTGGTCTCAGGTGAGGAGACTTCTTAGGATCTCACCCTGACAGAGGAGTGAAGGAACACTAAGATATCACAGACTGAGCTGGAACCTGGAACACCTGCCCACCCTCAACTTTGCTGCCAAAATGTCATCTGTGTGATGCTTGGCCAGAGGTAAGAACAGAAATTTCTTCTTGAATTTAAAGTACTTACATTTTCCCAAACACATTTCATTGTTCAGACATAGGATAGTGTCCTAGAACTTTCTAGGAGACACTATAGTCCAATCCCAAATCTGAACACACCAAGGATTCCTGGACAACACCTCCAAGAACACTCCTCATTCCTAGGACAAGGAGGGTCCCAATGTGCCCCCTACACAATCACAGTAAATAACAGGGGTCCTCACAGGATCATCTTCCCAGACACTTCTTTGCAGTGCATCTGGTTCTCCGAGTGTCTGACGTGCATGTGGCAGCATCAGTCCTAGTCTGAGATCCTGACTGTGTGGGAGGAAGTCAGGAGGCTCATCCCCCTGTCATCTCCTCAGCCCAGAGCAGCTGCCCCATCCCTCAGGGTTTTTGACACACTCATGATGTGGGTCATCAAACTCAGTCTCTTGAACAGGAATACACAGCCATCTTGGCATTGCTCAGACTACTCAGCTCTCTGTAGGTTGTGCTTGGGGCTTGTCTGCAGCCATGGTGACTCTGCCGTGGAACTTCTGTTTGTAATTTGTTTCATTATCTTCAGTATCAGTTTTTCCCTTTCCCAGCCCTTGTTGTGGGGCCTGTCATACCCAGTGCATCCAGTAGTTGGTGAAGGTGGATCCAGAAGCCTTACAAGAGACCTTCACTGAGGATCTAGGCTTCCTCAGCTCAGCCCCCATCTGTACTATTTGTATCTGGGTTTGGATACCTGTGGAGAGGAGGCAGGAGTGGTTGGAAATACCCCTCATCATCCCAGGTCCCCTCCTCAAACCAGGCTACAGGAGTCCCTTACCTGTAGCCACTGCCAACAAGAAGAGGGCTCTACAGCTCTAGTCCATGGTGAGGGGCTGTGCCATCAGGATGTCTGTAGGGGAGGGTGTGGCTGTGAGCGATGCTCTCAGAGCACAGACAGACCCACATCCAAACTAGACTACCTCTCCTCATTTGCATATGCATGTGGCAGAGTGTTTCACAGCTGAAATCCTGACCCCACCTAAGAGAAGCAGAGAACACAGAGATCATGCTCAGTGAGAGTCTGATGGACCAAGTCCAAATCCACATGTGAGGCATGTGTCCCCTGGCACATCCCTGAGCTCTGGGCAGACACAGTTTTTCTCAATGAGGAACCAGCCCCCACAGGACATGCTCCTTATTCTGAATCCACCTTTCATAGACACAGAAACCATCTGGACCAGTCTGACATTGATAATTGAATGTCTTATTACTAGGCCAATGTATCTTCAAAATTTTCCACATAGTGAGTAGTTAAATAATCCCTGTTTATTTCCTTAGAATTCAGATATAAAGAAGTGATAAAAATATCCTAACTGACTGTGGTTCTCATGTCTTACTGAGTTTGGTAAATGCTCTGATGGAATTGGGTATTTACAGTCACCTCATGCCTGACTCTTACTTTACATGATTTTCATGACAAGGAAAAATGCAGGCCCTCAGAGGAAATCTCTCCCCAGTGCCCTCTGTACCTGATCCTGAAGCAGCCACCCTGAGCTCATGGGTCCCATGTGTTCCCTGCTGCCCAGGCTGCACACTGCAAGGGACAGTGCTGTCTGGACTCCCAGGGCATGGACATCTCAGTGGCTCTAGTGCAGAGTTAAAGGCTAAGCCCTGATTTCAGGTAAGATTGGTTTATTTAATGCTATCGGTTCTGTCAAAAAAATCTGATTGTCTGTACTACTGAACCCTCTTCCCCCCATCACTGTAATTTGAGTCTCTGAGGTTATGTAAGGGAGTAGGAGCAGCTGGGAAATGTGCATTTGGGTGGGAATATTATGATAGCCAGATGCTTTAAGCATGATTTTAATTTCCCCTGATAGTCTGAGTCAATGACCACTGGTTGAAGAAGAATGCCTTTGTAGTAATACTGGATCTTCTTAAGATTAGACTGACTGACTGTTCCTGGGGGTAGAGTTCCCCATACACCAGTGGGAGCTGCAATTGCTTGATCCTGTTTCTTTAAGATGAGCTTGTTGGTGGTGACCAAGTCCAGCCCTGTGTTTCCACAGGTGGCTGCATGAAGGTTGGAAACTGCATTTCCCTGAATTCTCTGATGTTGATTGCTGTTCCAAAAGCTCTGATTGGGGTTAGGGACACTGGAGCGGGTGTCCCCTTGGAAGTTCCCCTGAATGGGCTGGCTGTTTTTGTGAAATTTACAGTGGCATTCCTCTGCTCAACGTCTGCTGTTGCCATAGCATGGTAATCCTTGGGGGGAAGCTTGCCATTACCTATTCCATCTCTTGATGTGCACAGACATTCCTTGTATAGGTGACCAGGTTTTTTACAGTTATAACACTTTGAATCTCCTTCAATTGCAGCAGTGAAGAGAGAGTCCTTATCCTGCTCTGTGCCAACATCCTGGCACGCCTTGATAAACTCACTGATGTCTCTGGTGGTAACTCGCAGGGATCCTGTAATGGCTCTGCAGTCTTTGTTAGCATTTGCATAAATTAGTTGCAATAAAAGAGTCTTGGCTGCTTTATGATTATCAATTTTCTGTTCATTGGCTTCCTGGAGGAAATCAATAAAGTCAATATATGCTTCTGTAGCACCCTGACAGATAATGATAAAGGAAGAAGTTTCCTTGGCCTGAGAAATGGGCACAGCCTTCATGGCTGTGAGAGCAATTTGAGCAGTTTGAGTAAAAGCTTGAGGATTAAGCCTGACTTAGTCTGCAGTGGTAGCAAAATCAGCAGACCCAAGCAACATAGGGAGGGCAATGGGATTATTCATTTCTGCATTTTTGGCTGCCTGGTTAGCGGCTCATAGAGAATGTTCCTAATGACAGACTGTAAAGGGTTTAAGACTGTCCTGGCCAGGGCAATCCAGTCACAAGGGACCATTTTATAGCTGTCAGTGATGGCTTGAAATAGCCCGCTTGTATAAGGAGACTGAATTCCATTTTCTTTAATGCTCTTTTTAAGTCCTTGTAAAGAGAAAAGGGAAGGGGCTCATGGACTTTTCTTTGACCCTTGACTATAATGGGGATGGTTGAATGGACATCTAAATCCACAGCCTCTGCTACCCGCCAAAGGTACTATCACATAGCCCTGACAAGAAATCTGTCTGAATTTTCTGTCTTTCTTGGTGGTGACACAACACGCCAGGAAGAACACTCCCAGAGTTAAAGTAAGGAGTGATGGTTTTTATTCAGGTCCTCCTTTGGGGCTGCATGTGGAACTTTCATTGCTAGTTCTTCTACTACATCATACATGGCTTCCCCTCTGAACTAGACTCCTCATCCTCCTCTGTGACTAGCTCCTGTTTCTTAGCCCATATAGGCTTGAGAGCAGTCCTTACTAGTCAGGTCCCAAGTTACTAAGTTGTGAACTCTGATAGAAACACCACTGTCCTGTAAAGATTTTAGCATGTCACCTGCCTTTTTCAAACCTCAATATCTAACGTTCCCTTGCCAGGAAAGTCAGGGTAGTATTCCTTTACAGTTTGTAAAAGCTTAAGAAATGCTGTTCCTTTACCTTACATCTCCCTCCCTGGAGGAGCTGCTGTACCACACACAGGTACTCTTCCTGATCTTTAGATAAACCAGAGCTCATTATTGCTGTTAAAAGGCTCCTTTTTACTTTTGATTGTTGTCTTTTCAGACACTACCACCTGTGCTGAAACCCAGCTAGTTAGCTATTGGGAGATATAGTGTGGTGAGTCAAAATGTCCTGTTGGTGAAAGACAGTCAGGGAGGGGTAACAGGTATTGCTGGCCCTAACCCTGCTTATGGATCTCAGATTCTCCCCCAAGCATCTAAGACTGCAAGGGGGGGCTTGAGGCACTAAGTGAGCAACCCTCATATTGTACTTTCCCAGACGAGCCAGAAGTTATATTAGGTCGTTTTGGAGGTCCCTATAAGGCCCCTGAACATTTCGGGAATTGATCCCAGACACCCTCTCAAGGTTCAGATTCAGGTGGGAATATTTCATTTCTTGAGTCAAGATGAGGAACAGCCTTTTGTCTTTGGAGCTTGGCAAATTCCAAAAGCTCTCATACAAAACCTGTGAGTAACAATAAATTCTTCTGGAAAGTGGTCTTTAGAGTCCAGTCAAAACTGAAACATGCATTTGCTATCCACTTTTCCTTATGCAGGAGGATGGAGGGAAAAGGCAAAATCAAAAGGACTCCAATAGGCGGCCTGAAAGAAAGAATCTGCTGAGATGCTTGTAAATAGCCCTGGAACTAGTTGCTGCTTTTAAAGCTGATTAAAGGGAAAGTCTTTGCTCATTCTCCCAAGTCTAACATAGTTGTGGGTTGTGCTGTGGGGATGGGCCTGTGAGTGTGTATACAGTGTGCCTCTCATTGTGTGGACTTTTGTTTGGGGCTGGCAGAAAACCCAGTGTTCTGTCCCATCCAAGTTCCAACTTATCCTCTCACAGATGTCTTATAATGGTGAACACCCTTGTGGCTTTTAATTGATTGACCCGTGCCTGAGAGATGCGGCAAATGCTTGGGTGAGAGAGCAGGGCTCCTTCTTACTAAAGAGGGAGCAGATGCAAAGTGACCTCAAGAGAGGGTGACCTTGGAAAATATTCCTTTTTCTCTGAAATACAACACAACCTATGACCTTACCAAAATGCACTTGGTGTCCATTGGCCCTTACCTGGGCTGATGTGCACACTCCAACCAAGTTGGTGTGTTGTCCACAACTGAGACTCTTAGCCCTTGGCACCAGATGATATGGGCTCTGACCAGCAGGGTCTGTGCATTGTGGCTGCAATGAACACATTCACATGGACTACAGAAGTCCTGCATAGAAAAAGGGACAGCATGACCACTCTCTGAGTGAGAGAGGGCCCCAACCCTTGCCTGGACAGGTTTTATTGCTTTGCTGGGCACATTACATTGAGGATGGCCCTCATTTACCATGCACAAGTTCACTGTAGGTGATTACCTTTTACAGATAACAAAAGGAAAGGATGTTGCTGAGTACATCAAAGAAAAGGATGTTGTAAATGCAAGGGGAAAAGTGGTTGAACTGGTTACACTCCATCCTTTGGAGGTTTAGCACAGAGTTTAGGAAGTTACTTTAGAGATATGCAGTAAACATTTGGTGCCTCAAATCAGGGTGAGGAAGACTGAAGGAGTTTTAGGAAAATCAAGCTTCAAAGCAGCCTAGTTCCCCATGGGAAACCTGATATGTGGGCCTGGCTCCTGTGTGCCACCTCGTGCCTGGCAGTTTTCCAAATGAGGGCTGAGCTTCATTTGCCAATGCCACACAGGTCAGTTCCCTATACCCCTCAGGCCAGGACTTCTGTCTCCTGCAAAGAGTTTGTGTCTGGTTTCACACTGACTTCCCCACACCATGTATCTCACAAAGTAATACAAACTTGTGCTCTCAGCTCCATGCAGGCTATGCTTGCAGACTTATCAGTGGTCATGGTGACTCTGCCCTGGATCTTTGTTGAGAAGTTTATGTTCCCACTGTTAGGGTAAACCCACCCCACCTATTCAAGGCCTTGTCCTCTGGATTGTAACATCCAGTACATCTCACAGCTGGTGAAGATGTATTCAGAAGCCTTGAAGGTGACCTTCACTGAAGCTTCAGACTTCCTCACCTCAGCCTCAGACTGCACCAGCTGCACCTGGGAGAGGGCACTCTGTGGGAAGAAGACAGGATAGAATGGAAATGTCCCTTGACTATCCCTGGTTTGCTCTTCAACCCAGGTACTGGTGGTCCCCTTATCTGTATCCAGCACTACCAGGAAGAATGGTATCCAGCTCAAGTCCATAGTGAGAGGGTGTGACTTCAGGACCTCTGTAGGGGAGGGTGTGACTCTGGGTGATTCTCTTAGGATACAGACCCATATTAACTTACTCCACCTCTTCTAATTTTCATATTCATGAGGCAAGGGCTTCATAGCTGATTTTTGACCCCACCTGTGAGAGAGTAGAGGGCAAAGAGACTATGCTCAGTGGAAGACTCAGGATCCAAATCTGGTTGCTATTATTGGATATAAGCCCTCTGTCAGGTCCCTGAGTCTTGTGCAGACATAGCCCCTCCCACTGAAGAACAAGCCCTGACAGGACAAGCTCCTCATTGTGAGCTCACTTTTGGTGACACAGGGACCAAAAGGACAAATCTGACCCTGATACCTGCATGTTTTATTGCTGGATCAGTGTGTCTCCAAACTGTGTCCCTAGTGAGTTAATAGAATCTTCCCTGTTCCCAACCTCTTACATTTCAGATAATAGAAGCCCTGACATATCCTCATTGACTGTGGTTCTCATGACTTACCTAGTTTGGTAAACGCTCTGATACAATAGGGTTTTTACAGTCACCTCAAGTCCAATTTTATTTTAGATGATTTCTGACAAGTGGGAGACCCAGTCCCTCAGAGGAAATCCTTCCCAACCTCCCTGTACACCTGTACCTGGGACAGGAGCCCTGCACTTCTGAGTCAGCCATGTCCCTTGCTGCTCAGCTTGTGCCCTGCAGAAGAGGGTCGTGTCTGGACTCACAGGGAATGGACCTCTCATGGCTGTGTGCTGACTTCAGGGTGCTCCCTCTGGGACACCATGTGCTTCGACACCTCTGGACACAGTGAACTGGCCTGTACTAAACCCCAGTGACTCTGTAGTAAGCCCTATACCCTGTGCTCTATGTATCACCAAGAATCCTCTTCCCTGGAGCTGCCTGATGCACTGACATAGTCAACACCTCTGAGTCCAGAGCTCTTGGGGGCTTTAAGTGCCTCTGATGTCTTCCAGTTCATCTGATTGAAGGTCCTATCTGAGTATCCTTGCAGGTGCTCCTAATCCCAATGCATATTTACTGCTCTATAAATCACACACACACACACACACACACACACACACACACACACACACACTGAAGATTTTCATGGTAATGAACTCCAGGCCACTTTATTCTTTGCTTCTTCCACATTGGCAGGACCACTACATGGATTCTAGCCCTGAATGTGACTTCCTGGGTGAGTGATGGGCTGCTCTGAAAGGGACACACTGGCCTTTTGTCCTATCTGCATGCTCCATCCTGATGAGTATCTTCCCTTCTACCACCAGACTGATGGGCCTTTGACCCCACATCACACCGGGAGACAGACTCACTGCTCAGTGACTCACAGGTGCACCTTTCAGTTGCTGCAAGAACCTCAATCTCCTCCTTCATTTGGTTTTCAGGTTCAACCTCATGGCCATTCCTGCACTGACCAAGGTGTCGCAGGGGAGAGCTCAGACAGTGCTGATCATTACTTAGACTCCCATTCAAAGGTGATCTTCTCTGGGGTCAGTCATGGAGGAGTTGTGGTGATGTTCCATGTGTGGACTCCATGTGCTAAATCCAGCAGCCCAGCAGGTACTGAGATCTCACTTAGTTCCAGGGATAGAGGAGAGCATCTGATTGGTTTTCTCTGTCTGGGGGATGACACAGGTGGTACCTACCTGTGAGAGTACTGACAAAGTTCTCATTTTCACAGGGTCATGGACCTGTGCTGGATTTCTCAAGCATGTATGATTTATGTGAGCCACCGAGTCAGTTCAGGCGCTGCATGCTTATCTTCTGTGTTGGTGTTGTCATCATGCATTAACACACTTGAGAACTGCATCACATATATGTCCTTTCTCAGGATGTATTCACAGTAATCTGATAAATCAAATAAATCTCTATCATTTCAGTGAATGTATGCCATTATCATGTGTGTTAAGCCATTAGGAAGGACCAGCAATGTGTGTCTCTGCTGAGACACAAATTGTGTCCCCACAGAGGTGAGGTCTCTGAGCAGCGCAGCTCATGGACACAGGCAGCAGGATGGTGCTTACTATAGGGAACTTACCTGTGTGGAATGGAAAATGTAGCCCAGCCCTATAGCAAAACCTATAGGTGCATAGCAGCACACAGGATAACAAATCCATGGATTGGCTTTCCTGTGGGAAACCAGACCTGCATTATACCTTGGCTGCTTTGAGACTTACTTTTGCTAAAACTCCCTCACCCTGAGTTCAGGCAGAAGCCCTTGCCACAAATCTTGAAAGTAACTTCCCGAAGTCTGTGCTAATTATCCCAATGATTGAAGTGTAATCAGACCAATTACTCTTATTGTTCCCTTGCATTTGCAACATTTTTCCTTGTTAATCAGTAACAAGCAATCAGTAATCAGGAAGTTAATCAGTAACACGTAATCAGTAATCAGGAAGTAATCAGTAACATCCTTTTCTTTTCTATCTGTAAAAAGTAATTACCTAAAGCAAACCTAAGCATAATGAATGAGAACCTTCTTTGATGTACGCTATTAGAAAGCCAATAAAAGCTTGTCAAGGCAAGGGTCAAAGTGCTCTCCCCCTGAGAGAGTGGCCGTGCCATCCCTTTTCCTCCACAGGACTTCCATGGTCCGTGTGAATATTTCTCATCTCATCCACAATGCTGCAGACACTGCTGGCCAGAGTCTGCATCAACTTGTAGCACTAGAGGAGGAACTTGGGAAGCAGGTGTTCCCTGGCTGGAGGTTTCCATCATGAGGCAGAGTCAGGACTGGGGGTCTGCTGTGGAGCTCATCTGCAATAAGTCACACAGTTGTCAACTCAGGGCTTTGTGGTGGACACATCACATGTGAAGGATTCTTACTCTGACAAATTGACAGGAGAGAGATTGTGTTAAAATAGAGTGGGGGCAGCCATTCCAGTCAAACCACCTGCGTGTGTTCCTTCTCCAACCTGTGCAGCATGTGGACTCAGGACCATCACCTTTGCACTGGGCCCCAACACTGCATTTCCCACAACTGTTTGCACAGCTAATGGGAAGATGTATACTGACTACTGGGCTTAAAATTGCAGACCATCTTCAAATTTGCTCCCCATGTACAGCTAAAAACTAACATAGCTTGTCTGCAGGGATAGAAGTCCCTCCCCTCTGGTCCTGAACCTGCATCTCTCTCTGTCTCATGAACACCCCTTGCCTTCTCCCCTACTGAGAGTAGTATTAGGGCTTCTGCCTTAATCTCTGCCTCCCAAACAGCATTTCTTTGTGATCTCAGATGAACACTGGATTTCTTTCACTTTGCTCTTTTATTGTTACAGTATAATTAAAAGGCAATCCTATAAGCACATACACAGATGAACCCTGAGGACACTGTGTTGAGTGAAAAGACACAGGCATAGTTGAGTGAAAACTAGACAGCACCTGGGGGCAGTGTGGT
This sequence comes from Trachops cirrhosus, assembly GCA_028533065.1. Taxonomy (NCBI): domain Eukaryota; kingdom Metazoa; phylum Chordata; class Mammalia; order Chiroptera; family Phyllostomidae; genus Trachops; species Trachops cirrhosus. The sequence continues at coordinate 70,038,419 of CM052546.1, forward strand.
GGTTGCCCAGAGCTGGTGGGAGGAGCATGGTGAGCTGCCTTTCCAAAGAAGCATCCTGTTATGTAGGGTGGTTGGGTTCCAGAGGTCAGCTACCTATCGCTGCACCTGGGGTTAAGAAACAGTACGTATATTTGGTTTATAGTGCAGCAAATGCATTCAGGACAGGCACTTTTAAGAGCACAGTCTCTGTGCTGCCAGCCCCTGGTCACAGGTTCCTTTTCCAGAAGAGATGGCAGTGTCCTGAATTAATCCCCAAGACGCTGGCCACTAAGGTTGAGATCCATGCAGCTGCCACAAAATGGCAGGATTCACTCTGTCCAGCTGACCCCACTGTCAGGATGGAGGCCTTGTCCTGGGCACAACTCACTGGCACAATTTGTCCCTGAGAATCCTACCCTGACTTGCCCGACAAGGTTCATGTTGCATTCAGCAACCGTGAGAACAGATGCCGGAGACTTTCAGGGTTTCAGAGATGTTACTTTATTGGCCAAGTTTTACCTGCACAGGGGCGAACTCTAAAAGTGTCCAGAGACACGGTACCCGCAAGGGCTGCTGACGAGAGTCACGCCGAGCACTTACAGCTAAGTCCTTATATATGGGTGGGCAAGCAAGCATTATACAGAAGCAGACGTGGCAGTTAGCTATTTGCTTACAAAAGACCGTGGGCGGGAACAGGGTTGGGCATTTGCTCAACAGTGGTAGCTTTACAAACCAAACATGTTAGGTTGCATCTGTTTTACAATCCTTTGTTCTTGCACAAGGCAGGAGGGCAAGATGTTCATTTCAGTAACCTCCTGTACCTTGGGACCTAACCAGTTCCTGTTTTCTCATGGTCTAAGT
>CM052546.1:70039358-70070307 GCA_028533065.1 Trachops cirrhosus
GGGGTTTGTCAAACCCTTGACTCTTCATCACTAGGGATAATAGTATAGGGTTGGGATAAAGCCATTAGCTTAACTACTTCTACTTTTTCTTTAATAAAGGCTATGACTCTATTCAAAATGCAGGGGGCCCTATGGTAACTAGTAACAAAAGCAAAACTAGTGGTCCTGTAATTGCAGATAAAAGGGTGGTCAGTCGAGGTATTAGTGGCACCAGCTGCCCAAACAAAATTTCATATGGCATCCACCTCTTTAGGTAACGGGTACACCGTGTCCTAAAAAGGGCTAAAGGGAGTAGCTCAAACCAGTTTTTGCCGGTCTCCTCTCTTAACCTAATTATAGTTTCTTTAAGAGTCCTATTCATTCTCTCTACTTGTCCTGAGCTTTGGGGTCTATATATACAATGTAAGTTATGATCAGACATTTCTAATTCTTCGGTGGTCACTGCTGCCCCAGCATGTCTTAACCCGTCCGTGACAAAACTGCTACCATCTGTGAACAAAGTCAAATCAACCTTTTCATATGCCTGGTCTCTCAAATCTGGATGGGATCCAGTCACTGTGTCTAGAATCTCCTTACAATCATAGGCTATAGTAGAGTCTGGCACGGGCAAGAGGGTAGCCGGATTGAGGGCCGTGGTCTTCAGGAAACGAACAGATGGTGGATTAAGCAGCTATGCCTGGTATTGAGTTAACCGGGTGTTAGATAGCCACCGATCGGGAGGTGCCCTGAGGACCTGTTCAACATAGTGTTCGCTGATCACCTGTATGTCCTGGCCCAATGTCAATTTGCTTGCTTCTTTGACTAGGATTGACGTAGTGGCAAGTGCCCTCAGACAGGTGGGCCATCCAGAGGCTACTGGGTCTAACTTCTTGGATACATAGGCCACTGGCACTTTCCATGGCCCGAGTTCCTGGCTGAGTACTCCTAATGTGATTCCTCCCCTCTCAGCCACAAATAGCTGGAAGGGCTTAGCTGGATCAGGCAGTGCCAGGGCCGGGGCATCCACTAATGCCTCCTTGAGGGCCTGGAATGCCTGCCTCTCCTTATCGGTCCATGCGAATGATTTCTCCCTTCCCCGGGTCAATTCGTGTAAGGGCTTGGCCAATTCTGCGAACCCAGGATCCAGAGCCAACAGTATCCTACCGCTCCCAAGAATTCTCGCACCTGTCATTCAGTGGCTGGCTCTGGGATTTGCAGGACCGTCTGGATCCGCTGGCTGGACAAGGTCCTCTGGCCACCCTGCAAGTTATACCCCAAGTAACTTACAGTTTGTGTCACAATCTGGGCTTTCTTGGCAGAGACTCGATACCCCATCCGTCCGAGGTCCTGCAGTAAGTCTGTGGTGGCTATCTCACATTCCTCCTTGCTTCTTGTGGCTTCTTGGATATCATCAACATACTGCAATACCACAACTGACGGGTGTGACGACCGAAAAGCCTGCAAGTCCTTACTTAGGGCCTCATTACAAATGGTGGGGGAATTCTTGAACCCTTGTGGTAGCCGAGTCCAGGTGAACTGGTCCACTAACCCGTTCTCAGGATCATTCCACTCAAAGGCAAAGATTTCTTGGCTCTGGGGTGCCAGCGGAATACAGAAAAAGGCATCCTTCAAGTCTAGGACTGAATAATAGGTGTGTGTTGGAGGCAACGAGCTCAACAGGGTATACGGGTTGGGCATCGTAGGGTGGATTGTCTCTACCCTCGCATTCACCTCCCGTAAGTCCTGCACGGGGCGGTAGTCAAGTGTCCCCGGCTTCTGGACCGGGAGTAGAGGGGTGTTCCAAGCTGATTGACACTGCCGGAGTATCCCTGCTTCAAGTAAGCACTGCAAGTGCCGCGCAATGCCCTGTATAGCTCATGCTGGAACCGGATATTGTCAGATCCTGACTGGGCTAGCAGTGCTCAACAGCTGTACCAGGACAGGTGGTTGGTGAACCGCCAATCCAGGTGGGTTGGTCTCCGCCCATACACCAGGTACCTTTTCTAAGAAATTGTCTGGGATCCCCGCTGTCTCCCCCTTACCTTCTTGGATGGTAGCCAGTAGGTACTCCTCAGACAGCGGAACAGTTATGTCTAGGTTGACTCCGGCTCCTTGGCTTTCTGGAGAACCATCTACTTGCTGGAAAGTAATGGTAGCTTGGAGCTTCTGCAATAGATCTCTCCCAAGCAATGGGTAGGGGCAGACTGGAATGACTAGGGAAGAGTGGGTAATTGTTCCTTTCCCAGGTTAGTTACTAGTGCGGTGGTCCACGGGTATGCTTCCGCTTTGCCCATGGCCCCCACTATTTGGGTGGTTGTTCTCTGGATTTGTCCTTAAGGCTGTTTCAAAACTGAATAGGTGCCTCCCGTGTCAACCAGGAAGTCTATAGGCTTGCCTTCGACTGTCAAGGTGACCATGGGCTCCTGGTAGCCAACTGGTATGGAGCCCTGGCCCTGTCAGTCCAAGGTTTGGAGCAACACCTCTGGACCCTTCTGGAGCTCTGACCTCTTTTTGGGGCAGTGTCTCTTCCAATGTCCTTCTGCTTGCAGTATGCCCACCTGTCCTTACCTATTCACCTCCTCTGACTTTCTTCTGGGCCCCTTCTTTTCTTCTCGTCCTTGACTTGGGGCTGTTGGGCTGCCAGTAAGATTTTGGCAACTTCCTTTGCTCTCCTGACCTCTGCATCATCTCTATTTACATAAACTTTCTGAGCTATTTCTAGCAACTTACTCCTATTTTCTTCCTCGAACCCTTCCAACTTCTGTAGTTTCTTCCTAATATCGGAGGCAGCCTGGGTTACGAAAGCTATATTCACTAGCCTTTGATTTTCCTCTGCTTCGGGATCTAGGGGAGTATATACTCTGTATGCCTCCATTAGCCTTTCTAAGAATGCAGCAGGGGACTCCTCCCTGCCTTGAATAACCTCACTAACCTTACTAAAATTTGTAGGTTTCCTAGCTGCTGCCTTAAGCCCCCTGAGTAGAGCCCGGCGATACTGGAGGAGTGCATCCCTTCCCCCAGTAGTGTTGGGGTCTCAAGCAGGGGGTTGAGAGGGGAGGATGTCCTCAATCTCCCTTCTACCAGCCATTGTCTCTCCCTCCTCTCCAAGCATAGATTTTGCAGCCTCTTATAATATGATCTCTTTTCTCTGATGTGAAGAGAGTCTGCAAAATCTGCTGACAATCATCCCAGGTTGGCTGATGAGTCCTGAAAATAGTCTTGAGGAGGGAAATCAACCCCTGGGGTTTTTCAGAAAACGGGGGGATTCTGATGCTTCCAGTTATATAAGTCACTAGTAGAAAAGGGGACATAGATTAACTGTGGGGGTGCTCGCGGCGGAGCATCCTGCGCTGGGGGCGCCTCCTGGAGAGGCAAAATGGCGGCGCTTGCTGCCGATGGCGGCAAGATGGCGCCTCCTGCACCTGCCGCTGGAAATCAGAGAAATTCTTAAGGAGGCAAGCAAGTGGGGATCCTGGCACTGACTCCTGTTGGCCCATTTTGAATAAATTTCATAAAAGGGATTTAAGTGGTACACAAAACCAACAAATAACACAAACCAATAAGATGACAGATAACACAAACCAATCTCTCTCACACACGAGTTCGGCATACAATCCGAAATTCATACGCAGTGCGGCACGGCACAGGGACAAAGGAAATCTAACATGATCGGTCATTCCAAGACTACCAAAACCAGATTTCAAAGAGCGGCGTCCTGCCTTTGAAAGTTCCTGGGTGGACTACCAGCAGCGTCCCACCTACCATCTCAGGACAGAAACAAGAAGAGGATCCTCAAAGATACTTACTCAGCTCGAGCTGCCCGTTCGGTCTCTGAGCCGGAACTCCACCAAGGGAGAATCTCACTGGGGCCTGCAAATGTTGCATTCAGCAACCGCAAGAACAGATGCCGGAGACCTTTCAGGGTTTCAGAGATGTTACTTTATTGGCCAAGTTTTACCTGCACAGGGGCGAACTCTAAAAGTGTCCAGAGACACGGTACCCACAAGGGCTGCTGACGAGAGTCGCACCGAGCACTTACAGCTAAGTCCTTATACATGGGTGGGCAAGCAAGCATTATACAGAAGCAGACGTGGCAGTTAGCTATTTGTTTACAAAAGACCGTGGGTGGGAACAGGGTTGGGTATTTGCTCAACAGTGGTAGCTTTACAAACCAAACATGTTAGGTTGCATCTGTTTTACAATCCTTTGTTCTTGCACAAGGCAGGAAGGCAAGATGTTCGTTCAGTAACCTCCTGTACCTTGGGACCTAACCAGTTCCTGTTTTCTCATGGTCTAAGTTTTCCTTGCTCCTTACAGTTCACCCACCAGGGTAGGAGGGTCATGGACACCAGAGCTGTCTTGTAGCCAGATCTGAGCACTCAGCTCCTTACTGAGTGTGAAGTGAAGCCATCATTGTCCCCAACACCAGGTGAACAACCTGTGTCAGAGTTTTCTCAGGAAAATGTCTAGAAAACAGCCATCAGGTAAAGTCCAGATCTGTTCCCATGGTGATTAAGTCATTTCCAGCAGTGTGTGATGGTGCTGGAGGCCTGGGTAAGGTGAAAGTCCATTGAAAGAAATGGGGATCATTGGAGTCTCAGCTGCCATGGGGTCTTGTGCTTGTGACAGAACCAAAGACAGAGGCACCTGGAGGAGACAGCTGCTGTCAGGACAACAGCAGACCTGGTCATGGACACTGCATTCATAGCACCCTCGAGGTGTTTGCTTCTGTTTGTGGAGCTGTCCATTCATCAGGCCCTGCTGGGAATGAGAGTGCAATCAGTCTACATAGAGTGCAGTTTCCTGCCTGGTAACAGTGAGAAAGGCACAGGAAGTCCTACCTCCCACTGTCCTCCTGGGGTGGACCTGTGAGTACCAAGACATACCTCTTTGGAGTCTCTGAGTCTGGCACATTCCACACTGAGTGATCCCTGAGACTCACTGGCTTTGATTCCTGTGTTACCTGATCATTATTTTCATTGCTGAGTAGATTCCATTCATGCATCCTCCCTAGTTTTCTTACTTCAAAATTAGAAAAAACTTTCAGGATGTTTGTATCTTCTTCAAACATAAATAAAGGGTCTATAAATATGTGCTTATGTTTTACTATGAAAATAGCATTTGTTCTTCTGGATCAAACGCTCCTCAGTCACATTTTAAGTATAATTTCATAATAAACTGTGATGCACTTTGTTAAGAAAGGAAAAAATAGGAACTTGCTGAAGAAGAGGTCAGTAGACCCTGCAGATATTTCATCTGCAAATATGTTTACTTCCTTGTTTATTGTCTGCAGTGAAAACCTCAGAAATCAGATTCACAGAGAAGTCAGGATCCCTGGATGCAGCTGTGAGCTCCTGGGAGGGAATTCCCGCTCCCAAGAGGAAGCCCTTTCTATCCCTACCAGGTCCACACCTACCCCTGGGGCTGTTCTCTGTGATTGGTGAGAAGAGAGGGCCCTCTGGTGCCCTGAATTGACCCTTCAGGCCAGCCCTTCTGCCTCCCAGAGGAAGCTTTGTGTATGAGCTCACAATGACTTCCCCTCACTGTGTATCTCCCACAGTAATACACAGCTGTGTCTCGGCTATGAGACTACTCAGTGTTAAATGAACGTGGCTCTGGGAAGTGTCCCTGGTGATGCTGAGTCAGGATTTCATCATTGGATTGTAATCTGTGCTTCCATCACTCCATATAACAGCAACCCACTCCAGCCCCTTCACTGGAGCCTGACGGGTCAAGTGCACACCATAGCTCCTTAAAGAGAATACAGACAGTGCAGGTGAGGGAGAGGGTCTGTGAGGGCTGCACCAGTCCTGGACCCAACTCCTGCAGCTGCACCTAGGACAGGACACCTGGGAACAAGGAACATCAGACCCTGTCAATCATGTACACTCACCACCATCCCATAGAACTGTTTCTGACATCTGAGACACTCACCCAAGGGGGCTGTCACCAGGCACAGGAGGAGACCAGCTTTCTCATCATCTCTATAGCATAGCTCTGCCTTCTCTAGAAACCTCAGTCCCCTGTCAGGAGAGAGTTATGAGCTCCCACAACCCAGGGGACAATTTCAACTGGATGTCAGAAGGAAATGTGCATATAGGGGACTCTGTTCTCATAAGTAAGGAGATACTTAGGTCACTGCCCCATGTCCTTCTGGTCCCTGAGCACCTTTTTCTCTCAGACCCAATGATGTGGGTCAGGAATGGGAGCGTAGTTGGGTTATGAGACAACTTTGAATTATGATGATGGAGTTCTTCTTTCCACGTTTAAAAATTGAAGCTGGACTGGATGAAGGTCCACAGTATTTTAATTTCATGCATTATTCAAGTGGATATTAAAACAGATTGACATTATGCCCAAACATCTGCCATAGTCCAAAAACATCACATGAAGTGGAATCATTGTTGTCAGATTGGAAAATCATAATTTTATAAAAGATGACCATTGATGTAAATTTTGATGTAAAAATAAGAGTAAAACAAAAAAATTTTTCCCTTGACCTGGCTGAGGTGCCTGAGCCTGCAGGTGGTGGTTCAGGTGCAGTCTCTGTCAGCCCAGCTCCAGGGAATGGTCCACACTGGTCAGGACCTGCTCCCAGGAGTACAACCTTGGCCCTTCAGCTAAGTCAGGTGCTACACACGTTGTGTCCGCCCTTTCACCTCACTTCTCCCAGGGCAGTGAAGGTATCCCCTTCCCACAGGTGAGGTGCTCAGAAGGCCTCCCAGGATCCCAGACCACATGAGGCCCTGAAGTCCTGGAGACACCTTCTCCCAGAGAGACACAGTCATTGACTCTGGGCCAGCAGGTGTTCTGAGATGTGTGTGGATAACAGGGCCTGTTTCCTGGTCATAGAAGCTCAATATAGAAACTGCCATCTTCAAGTCCACTTGAGACCCTGTGTGGGGATGGGTGTGGAGGCTGATGTCCTCTAATGGAACTGTGAGCTCATGATGGGCCAAGGTGACAGATGGAGGAAAACCAAAGTGTAGAGCAGGTGTATCTTTCATTAAGTGACTACACTGAGGTGAAACCCATGATGGGATTTAACAGCCTGGTAAATGCCTAAAACCAGGTTTGCTTCCCTGAGTCTCACACACCCTCCACACACAGAACATTCCCACTGCTGTTGCCATTATTTAACAGTACACAGTGAGGACTGGGGCACATCTGACAGACCAAGTACATCCATGGACCAGTTGTGAGATTTCTTCAGGTGAGAAATGTGTCATAAGATTGCTCCTTTGTTGACAAAGAGCTGAGAGTGTGGGGTTGGTGCAGCCACATGGGGTTGAGGTGACATCTGTGATGGAGATGCAACACTGTCCTGGAAATACTGGGGGGCATCTGTGACATTCCCAGGGCACCACCTTGCATGACCACCATGAAGGAAAGAAAGGTGGATGCCAAGGGAGAGCAGTGAGATCACCTCCTCAAGGAGCAGCACACACGTGCCCCAAGGGACACCTGCATTCTTTAACCCTTTCCTGCCCCACTGCCCCAATGTGGAGGAGGAGAACTGAGCACCTGCTCATGGCCCTGGCCAGTCCAGGGGTGTGTGTGCTGAACTGCCCCAGAGGGCCCTCAGACTGGACATGTCTTCTCTGCTCACCTGTCCCTCTGATGTTGCTCTGAGGTGCATTTCAGGTGACACATAAGTGTCTCTTCTCCCAGGTTTCCAGAAGCTTTAGAGACCATGAGACATAGATAAATGGAAACTGTTGAAGGTCTTGTCACTTTTTTCACTCACATGTCATGTGAGAGCAGAGGGATCCACTGGCTACCTGCTCAGGGGGACATTGCAAAGTGAAAATTCATGGTGACAACATGTCTCTTGAGAAGGGAACATCCATTCTGAGCAGCAGGGTCCCATGTGTGGTGAGCATCATGGAAGTTGTGAGTTCTCACCATTATCCTGGCTGCACTGTGAGGTAGAGAGTGCTAACCCTAAAGACATCCACCCACATTGCATCCCCCTCAAAGAGACACTCAGGTCTTTGAAATGCCTTGCTCCCTAAGGGCATGCATCACCCTGTGCCCTTGAACCCACACATCCACCTCACACAATGCTCTCATCTCATGGATGCTGTGACCCAGAATACTGGACCAGGCTCTCCCTGTTCCCAGATTCCATTTCCCTGGAAAAAACATTGGGACAGGCACACTCTAAGTTTCTTTCCCAAAAATGAGCTCTTGAGAGCAACCTTGCATACCTTCAGCAGTCCAGACTCCATTCCAACTCTTCAGGGTCAGGAGGCACCACCTCTCCTAGAAAACACGTGCAAACCTTTCATTACTGCTGGTGCGACATTTGTGGTAAAACATATGTTAGCCAACATTCACCATGTTAATCCACTTTAAATGGGTACACAGTGATATCTAGTACATTCACACCGTTTGAAACCTTCATCACCATCCAGATGCAGAAATGCTCACTTTCCCAAACTGAGTCAGTGCCCATTGCATAATAACTCCCTGTTTCCTGTCCCCATCCCATTCACACTTCCAGTTCTCTGATTCTATGCCCTTGACTACTAAGTGTCTTGCGGACATTAAAACGTACAACTGTTGTAATTCTGAGAATGATTTATTTCTTGAGGCATTGTGTCTGCAATGGTCTTTCATATTCCTGCATTGGCCCATTTTCTTCTTTTTTAAAAGGGGGAATGCCATTTTGTGTTGAGTATGGAGCACATCTTGCTTCTTCAGTTTCCTCCTCCATCTCTCTTGTATTCACAATATTTCAGTTGACTGTAAACAGGTGTTTTTTTCTGTTTTCTTGATCAGTAAAGAGGTGGCACAGCACAGTGAAGGTGGACAATAAACTGATGTAAAAAGAGTCTACATGTGATCACATGAAATGGACAAGAAGCACCTGTGACCAGAGGTTATGCTGGGTTAGGACAAACAGTAATAATTTCCATAGTGTTGCTTGAGGTCCTCTGTCACAGTCTCCTGTCCACCCTGGAAGCAGCAGATGAGGAGAAAGTGGGAGAAGAAGACACAGCCTGTGTGATGGGGGCAGGGTAGATGGGGCTCTGGTATCTGACAGGGACCACGAACACCTCCAGGTCACACCTGTCTCAGCCTGCTGTTCGTGGTACAGGGTCACACATCCTGCTCCTTCACTATGACTCTGAGGAAATAGCAAAATGTGACATAAAGAATGTAGAGGGGAAATTGAGGAGTGATAGAGATGTGGAGATCACAGAGGAGTATCAAGGTCACTTACACGCAAAACATGGCACTACTGAGATGCAGGAGGAGCCTGTGTGCCCTGAGTGCTGGAGGAGAGATCACAGTTCATGTGGACACTCCAGTACCGAGGACATCAGAGAAGAGAGTCACACTGCTGCCCTGGATGACTTTGACATTCAGGCATGGCTAGTTCCCCACACACTAGGGAGGGCAATTTGTTTCAAAAACCCCACTGATTTTAAACACCCTCATGGAAATACCCAGATAATGTGAGGGCACCAATTTCCCCTGAGATGGACCTCTTAAAGTGGCTGCCCCAATAACCCATGTATCCATCCCTCTCAATAGACTCAGGTAGCCTTCTCCCCACATCATCCTCAATAGCGTCTTCATAATCATGAATCTAGGAGATTTATCTGCTGAATGAGGAATTAGGGGAAATGGCTGATGAATCTCACAGGATGAAACCTTAGCATGTGTATCAATGACAAAGGCCACAGTAAAAATCCAGAGAAGTCCCTGGGTTCACACCTCACACCTCATGGAGCAAATGTGAACTCCACACCTCTAAGAATGGCTCCAGTGGAGGATGTCTAACTCAGGACTCGGACCCTCCCAAATCTGTGATCTTTGGAAGGAAACAGCTGACCCAAACTTTTGATACAATGAGAAAAGTCTCAGACAGTGGAAACTGCCACTCTAGTTGTCCCACCAAGACCCCTGTCTAATTCCTGGTGTGATCTTTTCTGCTGTCTCATAATCCTGGATTGCTTTCGACCCGAGTGCATGACTATCTCCCTTTCCCTTATTATTGCAATTCTTAGGTGGACTCAGGAGTCTGGACCCAGGTTTCGATAATAGATGTCTGGAAGTTTTGAGCCTTACCCACTTTATCCACATCTGCCCTCATCTGGACACATTGGTAAGAAAGCCCTGGGTATCACTCTTTTGCCCCTAGTGGGACAGTCAATCCAGCCAAGCCCCTGCTCAACATGAGAACCTTCACTGGCCCTCAACCTGGACAACAACATACCCAGAGACAATTTCCTGGCCTGGCTCTCAGAAGCCAGTTCACCCCTCCTGGAGAAGCATGTCTGACCCTCCTGTGACCTCAGTAATGTCACAACTGAGCTCCATTCAATTCCATGGTTTGGGGGCATCATCAGACTCAACATATGAAGCTACTTTGGGTAAGAGCACCTCTGGGTTTCCACAGGATTTATCTTCTATGGTGTACATGTAATTATAATGTATCATTAGACTTGGGACCTACATCAAGCAAACATCCTTCTAACATTCACAGTAATCTAGTGAATCATATAAATATCTATCATTACACTACATGGATGTCACAGACCTTTCCCCATAAAAGCAAATTACCATTGGTTATTGTCCAAGATCAGGTAAAGAAAAATCCTTTGCTAAGCTCAATTACTGGGCATCCTGAGCACCCCCTGGTGTCTTGGGTGCTCTGCGCATCCCAGCAGAGTGGGCTGTGTCTCCAGCAGGGTGGTTTGTGCCTGGACTCACACTGACTTCCCTTCATTGTGTTTGCAGTGCAGTCATACAGGGCCGTGTCCTCCACTCTCAGGCTGTTCATTTGCAGATACAGCGTGTTCTTCACATTGTCTCTGGAGATGGTGAGTCAGCTTTTCACAGAGTCTTCATAATATTTCTGACGTCCATCATACAATATAACTGTCACCAACTCCATGTCCTTCCTGGTAGCATGGCAGACTCAGTCCACCCAGTAGTTACTGAAGGTGAATCCAGAGGCTACACGGGAGAGTCTCAGAGATGCCCAAGGCTTTACCAAGCCTCCCTCAGACTCCACCAGTTGAACATCACACTGGACACCTGCAAACACAAAGACATCAGTTCAGGAAAAATCACATGTCCACTGTTCCTCTCACATCCACTCCCATACTCAGTATCTCTCATTCTCCACACATTACCTCTTAAAATAGCAACAAGTAAAACCCAGCTGAGTCCAAACACCATGGTGAGAGTTTGTGTTCTGTCCTGAGCAGGGACTGGTGACACTTGGGAATCCCAGGCTGGGTTCTTGTTCCACAGCTGAAGAGTCTGGGCTGGGGTACTTTTCACAAGCAGAGGGGCCCTATTTGCATGTCCTCCTTCTATATATGGGACTCTGGGATAGGATGGTGACATTAAGGACATGGTTCCAGAGTGAGAACTATCCAAGGAAATATGTCTTTAAGAATTTTTCTCTATTTCTTGCCAGTTTGGCTCAGTTGTTCAGAGTTTGATCCTATAACCGAAAGGTTTCAGGTCCAATTCCATGTCTGTGTGTGTAGGGGAAGCAACCGAGCTCTCTCACTCTCTCTATCATCTATCTATCTGTCTGTATTTATCTCTATGTCTTTCTCACTCAAAGCAATGAAAAAATATTCTCATGTGAAGATAATAAAATAATAATATGAAAAATGAAAGAACCATTCCCTTCATTTGGCCCTGTGCCTGCCTAGAGACCCCACATATCTAGAAGATGGGTACAAGACCTAGGACAGTGAATTAGAAGAAATTGCCATAAAAAGAGCAAGATTTAAAATGAAAGATCCCTTTGAAATCACTAGCAATGAACAAAGCAGTGAAAGTCAACCCTCATAATCAGAGGGGAACTTTAAAGTGTAGGAGGTTTGTGTTCAGGCATCAGGAAGTACCATCTGACTCCACTTCCTATACAAAGTGATCAAAGAATGAACTCAGAACAGAGTGTGACCCTAGAGCACATAGATTCAGTGTTGGTGGAGGTGGAGCATCTGTGTGGATCACTGGGAGACAGATGAGTGAACTCTACAGAGAGGCAGACAGTGCTCCTGAGTCATGTTCCTTCAGTTGTGTTTGGTGTTGAATGTAGAGCAGTCTCACTGCCTCATTTTTTTAGTCTGACTTTGTGGGTCAGATATTGGGGACAGAGAAGGACCTCACTCAAGACTAGATCTGCTTAGATGAAGATGAAGCTGAAGATTGTAGAGTAAGTGTGTATAAATTATACTAACTTCATTATGGAAAGCCTCAATTGAATCCCTAACGGGTTATAACATAAAATAAATGAAATGATAATTGGTATGAAGAGCATCATGTTTCTTTATCTATTAATGACAGAATAAATAAATCCTTTAAATAGCCTCCCCCTCTTGGGCTGGTGGGTCTAACTTAATGTAAAAGGGTCAACCATGGTGGTTCAGTCTTCTTTTCACCATCAGCAATTGTGCTTCTGTGGACTTGTGATGTAATTCTAATCAGAAAAGCAAGAAACATGGTCACCTCTGATTCATTTGAAGTAAATTTCAGAAATTTCATCTCGAACCTCTGCCATTTGTTTTCATGTCTGCACTTGACAACTGTCCATGTTGTCACATCATCCAAACAAGGTGAATGTCACCTGAGCATGAGGTACCATGCAGTGTGGATCGGTGTGCAGAACTGAGAAGTGATCCTCCCAGATGCATGGGTGATGGGATTAAGCAAGCCTGGTACCAACACTTGCAGGTTTTTTGTTCCTTTTATGGTCATTTTCATTCTCATGTAGCAAGTTCAATTTGCCTCATGTTATTTTCCTTAGAAATTGCCTCACACCCTCATCCAGATATTAATACAATGAATTTGCCAAAACCATCATTTAGTTTTCCAGTAAGATGGCTCTAATAGCTCTCATTTGCCTTTAACTTCATTTGAAACAATTTAGTTAGAATATGTGATGGCAGCTCTCATATCACCATGCATTTAAATATTCATCAAAATTGGTGAATTTTTCGTAGCCATTTTTATGGTGATAACAGAATAAAGTAACACATTTGCAGCATATTATACTTTATTATTTCAAGAAAGATAAAAAGGCAACAAAGACAAGAAAAAGGATTTATACAGTGTATGGAGAAGATTCTGTGACTGATAAAATATCTCAAAAATCCTTTGAGAAGTTTTGTGATGGAGATTTCACGCTGAAATTAGCTTCATGGTTAGGTAGACCAGTTCAAGATGATAGTGATCAAATCAAAACATTAATTGAGAACAATAAATCTTATAGCACACAGGAGATAGCTAAAACACTAATAATATAAAAATCAACAAAGTTATGGATGTGTCTTTCATCATACAGAAAATATCTTTAACTTCCCCCCAAAAAAATAACAAAAATTTTTCTGAACCCATGGATTTGAAATTAATCCATGTTCTTTACACAGTTTTCATAAAAAATAAGAAAAGAAAAGAATAGAAAAGAAAAAAAAGAAAGAAAGAAAAAAGGAAACCTTACCATTTGGGATAAAGTGGAACGGCCTAGGGCGCATTATGCTGAGTGAAGTAAGTTAGACAGAGAAACATAAATACCATAGGATTATACTTGTATGTGGAATCTAAAGAACAACATGAAGAAACAAGGAGAATTAAAAACAGACACATAGAACAAGAGAACAGACTGTTTGTCTCCAGGTTGGTGTAGTTCAAGAGACTGGATGAAAAAGGTGAAGGGATCAAGAAATACAAACCAGCAATTAGAGATTAAATACTGGAATTTAAATTATACACAATCAATAAAGTCAATAATATCTTACTAACTCTATATGGTGACAGGTGAGTACTGGATATATTGGGCCATCGGATCACAAATTGTGTAAATGGCTGATGACTCTGAATGGCAAGGAGGTCAATTGAATTAATATATAGAACCCTGGCTGGTGTGGCTCAGTGGATTGAGTGCCGGCCTTGATGCCAAAGGGTCACTGGTTCAATTCTAAGCTGGGGCACATGTCTGGGTTTTGGGCCAGATCTCCAGTAGGAGGCATGCGAGGGGCAAGTAGTCATTGAAGTTTCTCTCCCTCTATTTTCCCCCTCCCTTCCCCCTCTCTAAGAATACATTAAAATCTTTTAAAAATAAAATTAAATAATATATAGAATGTCAGCTGGAACTTAAATAGAAAAAGGAAATTTCCCCAAAACTCAGGCAGGCAAAGGCAAGGGTGTAGGGCAGAGTGTGACAGGCAGAAGACATGGTTGAGTTCCATGATGTGCTCACATGTTTCATCTTTAGTGTAAAAATTTTGAATATCTAGTTTTATTAGAGACTCCCTTTGAGAACCACAGCCTAGTATTATTCCCTGGTGGTTCCTACCTCAATAACACACTGGGGGATGCTAACCAGGACTTAGTGTAATCATCTGAGTTTCTGAGGGGCCTTTCCTTTTTCTCTCATTGACTTCAACTCTGTGCAAGATACATATTCCATGTCCCTTTGGGGACTGTGTCTGTCATCAGCTTGGAAATCCACACCTGGCTGTGTGGGTCCTTCTGCCTCTGTGTGGTGTCACCAACACTTGGTGCTGTGAGCACAATGCCAAGTCAATGACCATCATCACTGGTGCCTATGACCGCATGAGTTGGTTTCACACACTCCTGGTGCCTACTGTCTGGCAAGCACTTGTCCTGCTGCTGACCGGCTTGAATGGTAAGTTGTTTGGGGCTGGGCTGACTGTTGGGTCCAGCAGAACCTCTAGTTATATTCAATCGACGTGGGTCAGAGGTTTAATGATTCATTGAAATTGGGCACAAGGGTTTACAGGAACAAATATAGAGGACACATGAACAAAACTAGGGGGGTTGGAAATGGGAGGGATGGGTGGGTGGGCTGGAATGGGAATAAAGGATAGAAACTGTGCTGAATAATCTAAAATAAAAAATTTAAAAAATAAAATAAAATAACAAAAATATATAAATGTATTTAATATAAAAGCTAATCTGAATAAAAATCTTTAGTAAATATCAGTAAAAAAAAAAGAAATTGGGCACAAGGTTGTCTGAAAGAGACTCATCCTTCTGTCCATGGGGGAATATCATCTTCCTTTACAACACACTTCAGAGGTGTGCAGACTCAGGATCCAGAGAGGTTCCCTGAGGGAAACTCTTACCAGAAGAGGAAACCAGAAAAGTCTGACTGCACCTGCTCCTTTCCTGGCCCTTGTGTTCAGGGACTCTGAGCACCCCCAGTGGTCACAGCCTGTGTTGTGCCCAAGAGGCCACATCTGGTAACAGGAGAATCTGGGCCTGTGTCCTCTAAACTGTGCCCCATCTCATTCCTGACCCTAATCCAGGGCAGAGTGAGACATGCTCTGTGAGGTTGTCGGACCACTTTTCTGTAATGAATGCATGAATGGGTGTCAGTATCTAGTGTTACCTACATGCCAAGGCTGTATACACCTGTGGACTCAGAGTGCATCACCAGTGACATGGTCCTAGATCAGCTAATGTGAGTCAGATGTACCTAGAACTGTCAAAGACACCTGCTGCTAAAATCTGCGTTATGCCCAGGCCAACTACTGTGGATCCACACAGTCCCTGTTCTGTCCCTTCTGTGATCAGTGGCATCTGTCTCTTTCCCATGGCTGCAGGGGCTAACTTCATTGGGGTCCCCAGGTCTATTTTCCCATAATGCAGCCAAAAGACCAGAACTTGCATATCTGGCTCCAGGTTGGAAGCACACATGGGAAACACAGTCCAAATCTTAGCTCTGTGTGACTTACTGGCACCTTCACATCCCCTAACCAAGTAGAATGAGATCAAACAAACAAACAAAGGAACAAAAAACAGACCCACTTAGTACTCTGAACTTGCCAGACCCCCACAGGCTCCAAAGGACCCAATAACTTCCTCACCCCTACGCTATCAGGGATGGCGGGGCCAAATGTCCACTCAAAGCAGCACCCCTTGGCCTTGGAGGCTTGCAGGACTAGGACAGGGCAGGCATTCCAATTCAGCAGTCGGGGGTGGGTTGCTGCCCATGTTCACCAGGAGCTCTACTCTAATCCTTTCCCTCAAACCACACAGTGCATACTCCCAGAGCTTCTCTGCCCAGAGTCCTTGCAGAAAATAGAGGGCCCCTCAAAGTCACTACTGTGTGTAACCAGGATATACCTTCTCCAGCCTGGAACTGTTGCATGGCCCCTCAAGCAGTCACAGATCCTGGTCTTATAACAATGGGGTCACTCCCTCCCTGGAATGCTGCACTCAGAGTCTCCCAGGTGGACAGAATCCCCACAAATTCCCACCACCCAATGCTACATGGACTCCCATTCCATCTCTGTTGCTGTGAATTAGGGACCCCTGCATGAGCTGAGACCCCTTGCTCCCAGGTGGAGAGAGATCCCTGCCTCAATATTCCTTAGACTTCCCACTCACTGCACCTGTGGGACGGGGCTACCCTCTCCTTCACTCCTCCCATCTTCTTCCCTGTTCCTCTTTGTTAAGTTTCAGAGCAGCTACACTTCACCTGGTTTTTCATGTTGATTGTTCCCGTCCAAGAATTGGATGGAGCTTCCAGATTTCTTCTCGGATAATGTTTCCCTAACAGGAAATGCAATCTTTTAACAAAAATTGACTTTGTGTTTAATTATATTCCGTAACTTAGAGGGGCAGGAGCCCATGAAACAGTCATATCCTGCGGGTCACATTTCTGTCCTATGTAACTCCCCTTGTCATGTTGAATGTTTTTGAAACAGAATTCAGCATCTCCCTTGTCTTCTCCACTAACAGGGAATGTTGGTATTCTAAGGAGAGAAAAGAAAGGGAGATGGGGCTCTGAGCCAGTGGGAGTCAAGTGGAACCCCCAGAGCCTGGCAGGAAATGCCATCTCCCCATGTTTTCCTGTTCTGTAGACATGGGTCTCAGTTGACATGCATCTATGTTCTTGTACAGGAAGACCCTGGGATGTGTCTCTGTGCCATCTGTTGACAGAAGCCAAGCCATCCCTGCTGTATGAGACAGTCGCAGAGGGAGCTGCACATCTGCACAGCAGACTCGGCAGGGGAAAAGCACCTGAATCTCCCTTGTGTTGTTTCTCTTTTGCTTGCCTGTGCTTGGGATCATTTTTATTGCTATACATACTGGAGCAGATGGTGAGAATGAAAATTTCTTGAGAATTATGGGGATAATGTAAGTGATCACTACATAACCACTCCAAATCCCCCTTGTACCCCAGACTTGATCAGGAGTTTCCTTGAAGGGGAGTTATTTCATGATAGTACAATTATGCCCACCAAATAGCCAGTCCCAACTAGAACTTCCCCGAATAGATTAATCAGGCCAAAATCCCCTAGAAAGGGCAGGAGAAAGAAGAGAGCTAAATATTCGGTTTTATATAGATTTCCTTGGACCACAAGAGCCCCTAAACCCCAACCAACTGACCCCCCACTGCCCTATACTAGAGCTTATGTAAATAATTATTAGAGAAATTGGTTAGAACTGTCCTTTCCAGAGAAGCTTAAGAGAACTGGACCTCCTTGGTGTTTTTATACACAGGTTCAAAAGGATAGATTGTTCAGGCAATTGCTTAGGGCCTGGGCACATTGGGGTTAGACTCCATTCCTGGGAGAGAGAAAAGAATGGAGGAGACAGTTATAAATGTTCCTTTATAACATACAGGATCTCAATGCTTTTGGCCTTTATAGCTAGCAAAGCAGATTTAGAAGTGAGAGACAGATATTAATCACTATGACCACAGACCCTGTATCCTCAGTCACTTGGCAAGATGCCCAGGCTCAAATGTACCCGTATTCTAGTCAACTCATGGCTTTACATGTTAACCACAAAATTTACACCTAAGCTTGAAAAAATAAGGTGTCAACTTAAGTAGAAGGAAGAGGCTCAGGTAGAGAGATGATGTCAATATAGATAAGGCTTGCAAACTGCAAAGTATCTAACTGCTCAATTATATTTTATATAACATGTGTTGCTAATTATACCCCAATATTATGTAATGCTTTCTACAGGACAATGACAAAGTAAATGTACTCTGGAAAACAAAAAAAAAATTTGCTCCCACATTGCCACATATGCTTACCCCAGAGTATAAAATAAAGCACTCACCCCAGCAAGGCAGAGATGCTCAGCTGGTGAGCTTAAAAGTACCAAGCCCCCTGTCATTCCTCGCTGATGCCGTTCCTTCCATAGGGATTCCCTGGACCTGCAGGAGCTGGACTCCGGCAATCTGTGCACAGTATGATGTGCCTGTGTCTGCAGGTCCCATGATGGTCATTGTGAGAACCACCTATTTGGAGGAGGGGTGGTCCTTGGAGATTGTGAGCCTGCTCCTCAAAGACAGGTTGGAATACTTATCACTGTACCACCAAACATCTGAGAGCCACTCATGTGTCTTCCCAGGGGGTAACAGATCCAGCTGGTAACCATATTAGTATTGTTCAGTGAGACTCCAGAGAGGGATCAGGTTAGTTCAAGGGTCTGGGAGTGTCTCATCAGCCTAGGGCCAGAGTCCTGCAAAGTGATGTGAGACAGCCCCTACTGAGAAGGGAAAAGAAGAAATAAAGCCACTTGAAGAGGAGAACAGCAGTGTTTTAATCTCTGTGAGTGTGACTTACTGGAATAGTCACAAGAAGGAATGGTCAGCAGCAGGAGAGTGGACTACAGTGGTGTCCATGTTGAGGAAAAGGAGTAATTGCCTCAATCCCAGTGCTCAGCTTTTCAACCCAGCGAGGGTGGTGCTGGGTGAGATTTTCAGTTACTCCCATGGTCTTGACCCCTAAGGGGCCACAGGGCTCTGCAGTAGGGGAGAGAGTCTGTGCTGGAGGAGCAGTAAGATATGAGTTCTGGGCTCCATGCCTGCTCTTCCTGGGGGCACTGCCATTCAGGACCTGGACCCTCAGGGAACAAAGCCCTCAGAAGGGCCCTGTGCTGTGGAAGAGGCAAGGCAGTGCAGTCCCATCCAGCAGACAGCATCCGCTCCTGGGTGCTAATCCAGGTACCCATTATCCTGTGGGTGCTGCCCTAAAGGGTAGACATAGAAGAATGGAAATACACAGAAATGTGAGCCTGGACAAGAGGACATGCAGTAAATGAACACTGTGAACTGTTATCAAGAATATGAATTGGAGCAGCTTCTGAGGCAAGTAATATGGACTTTTCTCAAAAACATAAAAACAGAACCTCTTTATGACCCAGGTATTCCACCTCAGGGTATGTTTCAAAAACTCACTATTTCAATGAGTTTTCTATATTTCCATGTTTATTTAAGCATTATATACAACACCCAAGACATGGATAATGTAAGCCTATTTTATGGAATATCATTTGCCATAAAAAATGAAAATCCTGCCATTAGTGATAATAGAAATGGACCTTCTTGGCATAATGGTGGGCAAAGGCAGTGAGAATCAGAGGACAAACACTGTATGTTATTGTGGGTGGAGTTTAAAAAATAATTTAAAAGATTGTATTTGTGGCTGCAAGATGTGGGGTTGTGCAGGGGGAGAATCGGATGTTGATGATCTGAAGGTACTGACTTCAGGATAAGTAAAGCCTGGGGGTGTGATGGACCGTATGATGACGAGATTTAACACAGCTCTATGGTACATGTGAGTGTTGCTAAAGAGAGTAGGTCCTCAAGGTCTTAGCACAAAGACACTCACATTTCCCTTTTTTATTCTATTGTCTTCTCTTCTCGTCTCTTTTATTTCCCTGTGTTTATATGACATGACAGATGCTAACTTTATTCCTGTGGTGATCATATCACAAGATATGTAAGTCCAGTCATTATGCAGTGCACCTTATAATTGTATGGAGCTAATGATCATGTTTGTATACAATTGAAACAAAAGTGAGGTAAAAACTAAACTAGGCCTCTTTCAAAACTGACATGCAAACTACCAACACACATTTGAAAACACAGTCAACATTAGTCATAATTAGGGAAATGTAAGTCAAAATCACAATGAGATATCACCTCACATCCATCAGGAAGCAACTATTAAAAAAACAAAACTAAAGAAAATCACAAGTGCTTGCAGAATATGGATAATAGAAACCCTTGCCCATCCCCTAGGAAAAACAGTACAGAGACTTTTCAAAAAGTGAAAATAGAAAGGTCAAAAGCTAGAGCAATTGGACTCCTGAGTGTATATCTGAAATAATTTCAAAGAGATAGTCAGACATCTCTCAGCAGTATGATCTTAGCACCAATTCAGAACTGACAAGAGGTGGAAGCAACCTAAATACCCCTCAGTGGATGAAGGAATAAACAAAAGGTGGTACTCCATACAATGAAATATTACACAACATTAAAAATAAAATCCTGCTAGATGCTTCAGTGTGGATGGTCCTTGGGGAATGTAGGATGAGAGAAATAAGACAGTCACAAAAGACCACCCTGTATCTTTCCACTTATGCAAGGTGTGTATCTAGATTAGGCAAATGTATGAAAGCAGGAAGCAGAATGGTGAGTGCCAGAGCAGGGAGGGGGCAGGTGATTGATGTGTATAAAGTGTTAGGTTTTGCAAAATGAAAGATTTCTTCAACCTGTCATATGTCAACATAAATACACTTAACATTACTGAAGCATATGCTTCAGATAGCTAAGGTGATAGATGCTGTCTTTTGTAGCACAATTAACAGTTTCAAAATATATAAAACTAAAAAAAATAAATAAAATATATAAAACTAGATTTCACAATTTTTATGTTGTTCCCATTATGTCTAGCCTGTGAGACCTGTCCACATTCTGTAACAGGTCAATCTCATCTTCTATTCCTCCAGCACCCTGCATTTACACTGAAGTGTGGTCAGGTTTCTGTTTCTGTCCTCATTTACCTTTCCTCCTTTGCCAAGAGAAACAGAGAATGGAGCAGACAAGCAGACACACGTGGGCCACCAGGCATAGCATGGTGTTTTTTCACATTTTACCCCCCTGTAAACATGTCCTGAACATTTCTTCCCAACTATTCTCTCCATACACTTGACTATGTTTTAATTGGGCACTTTCCTAACTTTATAAAAGACTATTAGAAAACAAAGTTATAGATGAAAGTTCAAATTCAGCATGCAGCAGTGTGGTTATGGAGATAAAGAAATTACACTTTTGTATTGTGACATAAGATTTTGAGGTGGAGTTTACTCTACCATCACCTGGTGATTAAAGCTGAGTTGGTATAACTTTTAAATAGGTTCCTGAAAACACTGGGGCACAAACTAAAAAGCTGATCATAATTATATTTTTACAGTAATACATCTACTTATTTATTCTCAGAACCACTTCATTCCCAACCACGTTATTTTATTTATAATCATTGCTACTATAGGAGGTAAACATAAAATAAATGCTATTTAAGTTCATCTATTAAATACATGTTGTAGCACTTGTAGCAGGAGAACCATCTGCAATGGGCATTTGTGTACTGGGTGTTAGCATGTGGAAATCTCACTGACACACTTATACACAACAGTGTACAACTGCATGAACAGTTCTGTGTCATAGCACTCATGTGAATGCACATCTTTTTAAAAAACAAGCATGACTGTCTGTGATTGTGTGTGACTGCATGTGACATTAGTGTGACTATTTTGTGCATGATTGTCTGTGAATGTGTGTGGCTGACAGCATTGTGGTTGTTTGTGTCTGTGTGTTACTGTGTGTCACTGTGTGCATGGCTATGTGTGTACTGGTCAAGTAGGAAGAGGACAAAATTGACATTGGTCACATTTGGTATGCTACCAAATATGTTCACTCTGTGCACAATCTTTATGTACAGAAGTGTTCAGTATATTTATTTAAATTTTTAACAATGTAGTCTGTTTGTTCAGAGGAGCTGAAAGAGCTATGGATTAAACATATGCCCCCTTTGGCAGTTGTCATCATGGATGGGGCTGTTGAACATCAGGGTCAGGGAGTCAGTGGTCCCGTGGACTTCTCTTAAGATCCAGTGTGTCCTGATGAAAACACTACCTGCAGTGAAGCTTGAAACCCTTGGATCCAGGAGGAAATCTTGAAGGAGTTCAATAAGGCACATTCCAGGCCTCAGTTCATATGACCCCACTGTGGTGTTAGGACTGTTTCTTGCAGGAGAGAGGGGCTCCTCCTAAGGGTGAATGTAGGGGATCCCAAATTTGGATGACTGAGCTGACAGCCTTTTCCAGAACCCATGTGGACCCCAAGATGGTGGATGTGGTCCTCTAATCATGAGACCGATCAGGCCTGTGAGCAGATCCAGGGCCCAAGGAATTTCAGTCAGAACAGGGAGGTGTCCATGGAGAGTCAGACACTGTGTGCAGCCGTTTCCACCTGAGAGATGGGTGCAGACCTTCGCACACAAATGAATCATCTGGTAAGAGCCCTGAAGAGCTCAGATTCATGGGTGAAAAGGTAAAAACCACTGAGGAAAGGATCATATACTAAGATGTATTATCAGCCATATGTTTCAGCAGCTGAGCATTTTGTAGAAAGTTAGGAAATGCTATAAAGAAACATTAAGCCCTTTCTCTTCCACAAAAGCCATGCCAGCCCTAGGAATGTAAAAACACTTAGAAACACTGATAAACTTACACATACAGGAATGTGCACAGCACAGACACTCACTAACATAAAAGTGCTGTGTGGTAAAGCACACAGTAACACCCGACCACTCATAGATGTTCGCACTGACTGGCAAACGGACACACACAGTAACAGATGCCCACGTGAACACAGTAATAGGAGGGAAGGACTATGAGAACTTTTCTGTACCAGGATAGGAAATACACACTAATTCAATAATCCCCTTCCAGCCTCTCTGTGCACCTGTTTCCCACATGGGCCCTGGGTTCCCACGTGCCCTGAGCGCCCCCAGCATACCACCCCCACCATTGAACCCTTAAGAGGGACTTTGGTATCTGGGCTGGCTCTGCCTCACTCCCTGTGCATGGGACAGTTAACACAGGGCCATGCTCTCAGTGGTCATGGAACTCAGCTGCAGGGAAAGCTGCACGTGGAGTGTGTTACTGGGGTCAAGGTTCTGCTCTGTAAGGAAATGTGAGGTGCCCTCTGCCCCTGGCTTCCATGCACCCCACCACTAGAGCCCCTCTCGGTGATGCACTATCCCTTAGCCTGACTCATGCAGCTCACCTGGGACAGGATACCTGGGCGCAAGAGGGACACTTTGAGTAATAGATGCCTCACCTTTAAACCTCTTTACCTCAGACACTCAGAAGTAAATTTCTATCAAGGAGAATATCCCCAAGCCCGTTGTGTCCATGACACACTCTCTGGTCCATGAGCTCATACACAGCCAACAAACATTGAAACACAGGCTTTTTAGTGAGTTGTGCTCCCTTCAGGGCCCAGTTCTCACTGACATGTTGGAAAGTATTTGATCTGTGAGCTGTGGGAGACTCAGAACAGAGATTAAATCATACATGTGCACACACAGCACACACCACACACAGTCAGAAACACATGCAAATAAGTTAAAATCTGTGCATGCACACTAGCATACACTCACATTCTCCCACACAACTTCCAGCAGCCCAGGAAGGAAGCCTTTTTCCAGGTTGTTTGGGTGCATCTGAGGCCATGATCCTCAGAGATCCAGGATACCTGAACCAGGCTGCTCAAGGACATCCAGAAAACACTCTGCAGACGTGTTGACATGGGAAGATTAATTTCTGTTACCTGGTTGGAAAATAAATTTACCACAAGTGTTCATTTCAAAAGAAAACTAAAGAAAATCAGACTAAAAATACAGTGATTTTTGCATCCAGATGTTAGGGAGCATTTCCATATCCACTCAGTAAATGAGGAGCAAGAGGGCAACATGTGGCAGGGAAGACAGAGACCTGAGGGGTGGAGGTTAAGAGGGATTATCACAACCCCTGTGGGAGAAGGTGTGCCTGTCAGAAGGAAGGAGACCTGTCAGGAATTTATGTGCTTGCTGGGGGGCAGAGAGCCTGAGCTCAGCACACAGTGGCCTGGATGGAGCTGGATCCCTCATTTGGGGAATTTTTCCTACCACCAATAAGATGAGAGTACTCAGAGTGTTTCATTGTTGAAAAAGAAAAGGGAAGTACATGAGCATGGTGAAGGAAAGGTCCCAGGCACAGGGTGGAATCTCATCTGCAAACAGACAGCATCATTTCTTCCTTTGCTGCCTGAAGTGCGAATGTGGGAAATCAGAGCCACAAAGAAGGAAGAAGTGTCTCTGGATGTTAATCTTCTCTCTCTTCTGTTACCAATAGAAACACATGCCATGCCACAGAACCGCAGTGGCCAGAGATGCTGTGGACCTCAGTGTGAGGTCAAGATTGTCTTGAGGATCTGTGCTTCACACTAACTCTGTGTCCTCCCATCCTCTGTAGAGATCCCCAGAACCAGACTGGAATGACCATCAGCCAAGGGCACCATGGAGCAGAGGGCAGCACAACCCAACCCAGGATGAGTCTGACCTTGTTCTCGGTTCTCAGCTCAGGATGAGCCCACAGTCAATGCCACATCCCTGACTGAGGGTTGCACCTTATCTGCCCTGGTGAAACAGGCCCAGAGGGAGACAAGCACTCAGGAATCATGATTTGTGTGAACAGAAGAGGGCAGAACTCATGTTCACTGGATAACTTATGGGCAACTCTGGAATGTTCAAATGAAAAGCAAATATTTATTCAACACAAAGGATCCTCACCCATTTTTACTTTTCTAACCTGTAAATAAGTGTGGGGGAACAGTTTGTTTTGATCTGGCAAATGTGACTCAGCTCTGTATGGAAAACCTACAGAAGAGAGGTGGTGGGTAGGAGCCAGACCTTCAAACTGAGTTTTCCCATGGGAATCAGGCCTAGAAAATGCATACTGACTGTTATGGCTTGCTCTTGCTAAAACTCCATCACCCTGGTCTAAAACAATAAATGTGTATTGTCTATCTTCAAGGTAATTGCCAAAGCCTGTGTGAATTTTCCCAAGGACAGAGCTAATCTGCTCACTGCCTTTTTCTTCTGCATTTGTTATTTTCATTTTCTTGATTGTACCTAAAATGTAGACAATAATATTCTATGTAAGAGATAACAAATCCTTCTTTGATGTAAGACCCGAGAGAAACAATAAAAGCCTCTCTAGCCAAGGGTCGGGTGCTCTCCTCTTGAGAGTGGCCAAGACACTCAGAGGCACTCTCCTCTTGAGAGAGTAGCCGTGCTGTCCCCCTTTTCTCCACAAGATTGCTGTAGTAGTCTGTGCATTTATTCTCATCTTCAGTCACAACAGGTGTCCTCTGCTGGCCGGTGTCTGCCACATCTGGCGCCTAACAGGGACCCAGAGGCTAGGAGCCACTGTTGTGGCCAGCACACCAACTTGTTGGAACACACGCATCAGCCCAGGTAAGGGCCACCAACACTAAGTGCTTTTTGACAAGGCTGTAGGGAGTGTTGTATTTCAGAGAAAAAGGGTATTTTCCCAAGGTCACCCCCTCTTGCGACTGCACTCTCTTTAGTAAGCAGAAGTCTTGCTCTCTCTCTCTGGCAATCGCTGCACTTCTCGGGCACAGGTTGGGTACTTAAGAGCCATAAGGGTGCTCGCTACTGAAAGTCACCTGTTGATAGGATAAGTTCGACGTGGGCCAGGACAAAACACTAGGTTTCCTACCAACTTCAAGCAAAAGCCCATGCAATGAGAGGCACACTGTAAAAACACTCACAAGCCCATCCCTGCAGCACAAGCCCCAATCAGGTTTTAGGCTTGGGAGGGAGAGCAATGGATTTTCTTTTCAATTAGCTTTCTTTTCTTACAAGCACCTCTGTGCATTCTTTCTTTAAAAGCTGCCTTTTGCAGTCCTTTGATTCTGCCTTTTCCCTCCACCCACCTGGAAACAGAAAAGCAGATAGTAAATGAGTGTTTCAACTGTACTCCAAAGATTGCCTTTAGAACTCAATGTTAGTTACAGGGTTGTTTATGAGTGTCTCAGTTTCTTGCTGAAGCACGGAAGATATGAGGCATTCCTCATTCTGGCTTGAGATTTCAGGTTTTCCTACATGAGTAGGGACCCTGTGGAGGTGTCTGGGGTCAATCCCCTAGACGTTTAGGGGCCTCACAGGGAATTCCAATCACAGTAATTTAACTCTGGGGTCAGTAAGGGAGCGCAATATAAATGTTGGTCACTTGGTGCGGCAAGCCCTGCTTGCAGTCTTAGACATGTGGGAAAAACCGGAAGCCCATAAGTGGAGTTAGGGTACCTGGATACCAGGCAAAGCTCCCTGTCAGTTTTCACCAACAGTACATTATGACCCACTACATTTTTTTCACTAAAAACAAATAGGATTTAAACATGCAGACAGAGTGAAAGCAAAACTAGTTTAATAATTGCCACAATTGCAGTGGGAGGAATTGGAGAAAAAAGCTCTTTTATTTATTAAAAATATTCTTTAAAAGTTTCTGTGGATCCTCAACCATGGGAAATGGGCTCTCTAAAGAACAAGAGCAATGTTTTATGCTAATTCAGCAGCTTTTTAAGGCTACTAGAAGAAGTGATCTTTAGACTTAGTTATTTAGGAAAAAGTTTGGCAGAAGTTGAGACAGCACCAGGTGGTGTGAGATGAAGGTTAGTGCCTCACTCCCTCCTTCAGAAAATTTAATTTGAAAATACTGGTTTGCTTGAAATTTGTTTTTGTTTCTGTTTTAAAAGTAATGTCTCAGTCTCAAAATGTTTTGATAAATAGAATGAAATCTCTAATGTTACATCATAAAAATTCTACTCAGAAAGCCTTTAAATTGATTATTAAAAAAAGAAAAAGTTCTCACTTCTCTCAGACTGTAAAAAGTGCAGGAAAAAAAACCATGAAAAAAATGTGTCTTTTAACCATTCTGAGTCCTGTTTCTGAAGGCCTAGGTACTGCTTCAGTGCTAAGAACAAGCTGCGCCAAGCTTAGCATCCTCCCTCCCTCTTTTCCAGTCTCCCTAAAGTTGTCAAAGACACTAGATAATGAGATAGCTCAATTTTAAGCATATTCCAAGAATACACTAATCACTAAGAATAAAAAAAAATCAAAGTAAATATATTTGCCAATAAAAGAAAAACTTTCTAAAAGTTATGAATATGTTCATAACTTTGTCAATCTAAAGCATGCTATAAATGAGACAGAAGATATGACATATTGAAAACATTAAAATTTTTCCTTGTTTATGCCTGAGCCAGGACCTTTTATTATAAAAATGAAATATAAATGTACTGTCTCCTGAGTAAAACTAGCCCTTCTCCATGAAAGAATAAATACCATTTTCTTAACTCAGTACCTATAAACACTGATCATTTCCTTGAAGAATTGACTATTCTCCTAGACAGTACAGTTAGTCAAACAAGTCACAAAAGGCCCTTAGCTCTCATAACCACTTTTGTCTAAAACATATTTTAGCATAGCCCCCCATCCTCCCCATTTTCCTTACAAACTCTAAACCTAAAAGCTACCAAATCCTGAGAACAACAAGGCAGTTAACTTGCTACTCAAACTCACTGCAGCTTGCAAAAACAATAGAGGGCCTGTCTTTCCAAACAGAGGGAAAAAATGGCACTTTCAAAACTGAGGCTACTTTTCAACTGCCACTTGCAACCAAGCCTTGCTCACACTGCCCCCTACCTGTTATAAACTGAAAAGCCAAGGGTTAAAGGCTTAAAAGAGCCCTTCCAGAAAGGCAAAAATCAGACCCCTGAAACTAAACAGAAAAAGTAATAAAAAGGTTAAAAGACTGTTTCTTTATCATTCCCAATCTAAGCAAGTTATTAAAGAATGCCCTGACTGTCAAGCACTTACTAAGGTATCTCCATACACAGGAGTTAACCCTCAAGGACTAAATTCTCAAATGATTTGGCATATAGATGTCACTCATTACTCTCCCTTTAGGAAATTCAAATATATTCATATTTCTATTGATGCTTACTCTAATGTCCTACATGCATCTGCTTTAACAAAAGAATCCAATAAAAATATACAAGCCCATTCATTGGCTTGAGGCCTTTAGTCATTTAGGATGACCTCAATAAATTAAAACTGATAATGGCCCAAGATACCTTGCCCATTCTACTCCAGCCTTTCTTCAGCATTAAAATATCCAACACAAAACAAGAATTCCTTGTTGTTGAACTGATCAAGCAATTGTTGAATGGACCCATCATACCTTTAAAAATCTTAAAAAACAAAAAAGGAGGAGTCATGAGTCCACCTCCAAAAATTTTATTATATTAGTTATGTTCACCTATAATTTTCTAAACTGTGATGAATCACTCTGTACTCCAATTGAAAAACATTTTCATAAGAAAGAGCCAAAGCCATGTTATCCTCAGGTTTTATATAGAGATCAGGTGGGAGATAATAATTGACAGGGACCTGTAGACCTTTTAACATGGGGAAGAGGGTATGCATGTGTTTCTATCCCCACAAGTCCTGTCTGGCTTCCAGCTAAAAGGGTGAAGCCTTATCATGAACAAAACAGACATCAAACTGTGCTACATGGAGACGAAAGTCGATCAGCTGACAGAGCAGATGGCCCAGCTGACAATGAACAACCATAAGGAACACAGACACCCACAGCGTCACACATGGGTTTAGATTCACCGACAAAGGGTGATGCGGACCACCTCAATAACGGGGGGTGAGGCACAAATACCTCCAGTGGAGAGTAATAATCTCTCAATGCCTCATAATGCTCCCTTCAGATGTGTCCCCACCACATAAGGGGACATTAAGTCTCTTAATACTCAAGCTGAGAAAATTCCTGCTAAAACTAAAGTAGAAGACACCCCAGAAAACAGATGTATTGCTTACTTAACAGTGTTGTCAGCCAATTCAGCTAAAGCTTTGCTTTTAATTGCCATTATACTCTGCTTAGGGGGGCAGGGCCTAACTACTGACAGCAATTCCTCATATATTTATCGGGCTCACATTACTGACCAACCAGTATTTAAGTTCCATACCTGGAGGAATGTGGAACCTCCCTTTTCCACTAATGACATTCAGTGGACTGGAGGAATATGGAGGCCCCCTGTTGGCCCATTAGAAAAAAAAAAGCACTGGATGTTGGTGCCAAAAAATACTGTTTATGTTACTGAATACTTACCAGTTTGTTATTCTATTCTTACTGACACTTTGTGCTTACCTGTAAAAGAAAAACTCTATGCTGCAAGCAAGGAGCAGTACAATGATTACTGTCAGCTCTCTATGATAACCAGTTAGTCTGTGTACCCAAAGGGGAGATTACCATACTTCAAATCCCCCTCTGGTTCCTCCTTGTACTATAGACAGTAGCTGTAAAGACTCAGTCTCTTGGTCTTTGTGCAGAGGACCGAATGCCACCATTGCATTTGTCCCTAAGAGTCCTTTTGTAATGGAGAACCGGGAAGCTAATTGGAAGGTATTGATTAAGCTTCACATAACAATAGTTTCAGCTCTGCCTCAATTCCCATATACTAATATGTGGTGAGAGGGGCACCATAACAGGGCACCTATTATCAGAATTGTTTCTCCCAACCACACTAGCACTTGACATTACAATTCTCAGAAAATGGGCTTGCCTTTTATTGTTAGAAAATGCCTGTATAAACATTTTTAAATGTCTCTACCAGGATGGTCCTCCAAAACAGGAGTTTTGTGTCACAGTTTGTACCTCTCACCTCTAGTTGCTTTTGGCAACTCCAGGGACAGCTCAAGTCTTTTATAATAAATCAGCAAGAAAGTATGCTCTGCCTGTCCATGCAGGTTCCATGTATGCCAGTTGTCTTACTCATCTCAATATTACTCAGTTAACCTCACTACAGTTTGTATAGTTAGAAGACAAACACAAGTATGGGTGCCAGTTAATGTAACCAGAGAATGGGAAAATCCCAATGGCATAGTAGTGCTTAACAATGTGCTGGCCTCTTTAAGGGCCCGATGGTTTGTTGGCACCTTAATTGCATTTATTGTCTCTACTATAGTTGTCACAGCTACTGCTGCCACAGCAACCGATGCCCTCATTAAATCAGCTCAAACTGCTCATACTGTTCATGTTCTCTTTATCAGTTCCACTTTAGAAATACTTCAACGGGCCCAGATTGATCAAGAGGTCCTGACCTGCCTTTCTGCAATTGAATCAGCCCTCAACTGGGTTGGTTAACTCCAGGACACACTAGTGACCTGTCAGCAGCTGACCTGTGATCCTGGTTTCTCCAAACTGTGTGTTACCCCACTACGATGGAAATCCAGCCAATACTCCTGGAATGATATTCGACATCACTTAAGAGGAGCTTTTTTCCTACTAATTTAAAGGGACAAATCAATAAATTGTGATTCGGTTTGCACCAAGAGTTGCAGGACATTCAATGCTTAACTAAGCAGTAGATTTTTCAAACACTGCATGATAATCTCACATACCTAAACACAAAACACTGGTTTGATGGACTCAACATAAAATTGTGGGCCCCTGGAGGTGCTGGTTATTTACTAATTTCAATAATGATTTATTATTATAGACTCGGCCAAAAAACTGCTTGACCTAATAAATGAATTTGGCAAAACAGCGGGTTACAAAGTGAATATTGAGAAATCAAAGGCATTTTTGTACACCAACAATGAAACAGAAGAAGCAAAAATCAAGAAAAAATCCCATTTGATATAGCAAAAAGAAAAATAAAATACCTAGGAATAAACTTAACCAAAGAGGTAAAACACCTGTATTCAGAAAACTACCTAACACTGAAGAAAGAAATCAAGGAGGACACAAATAAATGGAAACATATACCGTATTCATGGATTAGAGGAACTGACATCATCAAAATGGCCATACTACTCAAAGCAATCTACACATTCAATGCAATACCTATTAAAGTACCAATGGCATATTTCACAAACATAGAACAAACACTTCAAAAATTTATATGGAATTATAAATGACCCTGAATAGCTGCTGCAATTTTGAGAAAGAAGGGTAAGTAAGAGGAATCACAATACCTGATACTAAACTATATTACAAGGCCACTGTAATCAAAACAGCT
>CM052546.1:70070807-70143963 GCA_028533065.1 Trachops cirrhosus
ATGGAT
Source organism: Trachops cirrhosus (assembly GCA_028533065.1). Lineage (NCBI taxonomy): Eukaryota > Metazoa > Chordata > Mammalia > Chiroptera > Phyllostomidae > Trachops > Trachops cirrhosus. The sequence goes on from CM052546.1 coordinate 70,070,814, forward strand.
GGAGCTGGAAAGCATTGTGCTAAGCAAAATAATCCAGGCATTGAAAGACAAATACCATATGATCTCGCCTTTAACAGGAACCTAAACAACAAAACAAACAAACAATTAAAATATAACAAAAGACATTGAAATAGAGGACAAGTTGTCAGTGACCAGAGGGGAGAGGGGAGGGAATTTTGGGGGAATTTCAGGGGACAAGGGAAGGGTTTACAGGAACAAATATAGAGGACACATGGATAAAATTAGGGGGTTTGGAAATGGGAGGGAGGAGGGGAGGGATGGCTGGGTGTGCTGGAATGGGAATAAAGGATAGAAACTGTACTGAATAAACTAAAATAAAAACATTAAAAAATAATGCTTTATATATTCCAATGCATTTAAAATTATTTGGCCAAGGTCGCAAAAGAAACCAGCAAGTGGCAAGTCTTATGAGATGTGTCACCACAACAACCTTAACAAAAAGAAAAGAAAGGGGGAATTGTAGGGGACCGGTTTGTTTTGGTCTGGCAAATGTGCCTCAGTTCTGTATGGAAAACCTACAGAAGATAAGTGGTGGGCAGCAGCCAGACTTTCTAACTGAGTTTTCCCGTGGGAATCAGGCTTAGAAAATGCATACAGACTTTTATGGCTTCATCTTGATAAAATTCCATCACCCTGATCTAAAACAATAAACGTGTATTGTCTATCTTCAAGGTAATTGCCAAAGCCTGTGTCAGTTTTCCCAAGGACAGAGCTAATCTGCTCGCCACCGTTCCCTTCTGCATATGTTATTTTCATTTCCTTGATTGTACCTAAAATGCAGTCAATAATATTCAATGTAAGAGATAATAAATCCTTCTTTGATGTAAGACCCAAGATAAATAATAAAAAGCTCTCTAGGCAAGGGTCAGGGAGCTCTCCTCTTGAGAGAGTGGCCATGCTGTCCCCATTTTCTACACAGGGTTGCTGTAGCCTGCACATTTATTCTTGTCTTCACTCACAACAGATGCACTCTGCTGGCCGGAGTCCACCACAAATAACACCCTTTCATTTTATTTTTGTTTCCAAACAAAAATATTGTTAATAACCTTGCTCTGGACTCTTCTATCTCTTCACTGTTCCAAATTGGGTGAAGACGTAGTGCACTCCATCAGGCCTGTGTGAATTATGATATAAAAGTTGAAATATGTAGTTTACTGATCTCTTATTGCTTGGGGAAACCTGATTCTCACCCCTGGAGGACCAGGCCCACTGCATCCTGTAGGAAAAGAGAAGGTGAGATGATGTGGGGGGAATGCTGTGGGCCCACCTCCATGTCTCTGCATGCCTCTTTCCACATCCCCCAGGCCAGTGGTGGAGTCTGTGCAGTAGAAACATCCCTTGTCCCCACACGATGAGTGTGAACACACACTTGTGATTACTGTAATCTGGCCCTCACAACTTTGTATAACCTCATGTGCACACAACACTGTTGGGAACCACCCTGCTGGTTTCAGAAGCTATAACCCCCCATGCCTGAGGCTGTGTGAGAGACCTTGGGACCATAAGCAACTAAGGAGACAAAGCTTATCTCCTTGGCAGGGGTTCCACCTCTGCCACTTTTACTTCACCCTGCCCAACCTCAGTGCATGATTAGTTAACTAATGATGGGTAAGATTCCTCAAGGGAGGGATTACCTAAGACAGGCATGATCAGGGGGGGCCCAGGGAAGTATTTGAAGGACTATAGCAAAAGGGGTGAGGTACCCTCGCCCCTAGGCTTTGGCATAACCTGAGTCCTCATTCTGTCTGTAAGAAGTCTAGTAATCTCTTGGTCCCTTACTTCCCCTGCCTGAATTAAGCCTGAAATGATGTCAAAGGTCATTGCAGCCCTGTGCTGGACAGAGCGAGTTCCCAGGGGTGATCAGGCCTAAGAGTGAGTACATAAAACCTGTGAAACCTGCTTTGCTAAGAATGCTCTCTTAAGGGTCTGAGCAGGAAATGAGTTTGTTTCCCAAGTTTTATAGCCCCTTAGCTAACTGACCCTGACTCAGAATGAGCCCTCTTAGTGCTTTGTATGCTGTCTATTGTTTGATCCTTACTGCCTGACAATGATTTATGAGCATTACTTGTATTCCTGTGAAAATTTAACTTAATAAAGCCCACTGAGGAAAAGGCTTGGCCCTTCTCCTTTGAAAGATAGTCCACCTTTCCTCCCCAAGCATATCATGTCTTGGTAGACTTATTCTCATCTGTGGTGGCCAGGGGGGTTCTGCAGATGGAGACTCCCCACATCTAGTGCCCAAACAGAGACCTGAGGATTCGAGACCTGCTTCAACAAGAAGCTGAGAGCCATCATCACGGATGGCACACCTAAGAGGATGCACATTAGTGCTTTCATCCCCCCAGGGACAGGGGCCTCTCTTGGTGAGGCCCCCAGGCATGTTATAGATAAGAGGAAAGGTTTCTGTTCTACTGCCCCGTAAGCAGTTTTCTTCTCATTTCTCTCCCCTACAACCTCTCCCATGAATAGGAGTCTTGCTTTCTCTCTCCCAAGCATTTGCTGGATTTCTTGGGCATGGGTTGAGCAGTTAAGAGCCACAAGGGTGCTCACCACTAGAAGGCACCCATGACAGGATAACCTGTGCAGTGGGCCAGGTCAGAACACTAGGTTTTCCACCAGCTGTAAGCAAAAGTCTGCACAATGAGAGGCACACTGTAAAGCATTCACAGTCCCATTCCCTGCAGCACAATCCATGCCTAAGTATAGGCTTGGGTAGGAGAAAGCAAAGACTTTCCCTTTTATCAGCTTTTGTAGCGAGGTATTTATGAGTGTTTCAGCTTCTTATTGAGTGCCAAAGAAAAGAGGTACTTCCTCCTTCTGGCTCAAGATTTCAGGCATCCCTACATGAGTGGGGGCCTCACGGAAGTGTCCGGATCAATTCCTGAGACATACAGGGACCTCACAGGGAATTGCACCTCATATAATTTAACTTTTGGCTCATCCAGGGAAGCGTGATGTAAGGGTTGGTCACCTAGCACTCCAAGCCCTCCCAGCTTGTCTAGATGACTGGGAAGAGAAACCGAGACCCATAAGTGGGGTTAGGATACCCGAAATATCTGGTACCACTCTCCTTGACTGTCCTCCACCAACAGCACATTTTGGACTCACTACACTCTCCTCACTAGCAAGAAACAGGATCTGAGGGTGCAGATGGAGTGAAGGCAAAACTGAAACTGGTTTCGTAATTGCTGCACTTGTGGCAGGAGAAATTTCAGAAAAGGTTACTTTGTTTGTAAAGAAATTTCTTTAAAGGTTTGTACAAATCCTCAACCATGGGGAATAGGCTCTCTAAGGAGCAAGAGCAATGTTTTATGTTAATTCAGCAGCTTTTTTAGGGATGATGGATGTCTCCCAGATAAGGGATCTTTAGATTTCGAAATACGGGAAAAAGCAGGGTAGAGAATCTCTCCTAATCAGGAAAGCTTATACCAAAAAAAAAAAAAAAGGGGGGGTGTATGGAATGGTAGTGGAGGAGACTCTGGACACCAGCCAGACACTTCCCATGGGTCACCCCAGCTATGACAGGCTTCACAGCTGCACCAGGTGAACCAAGCCCAGGTGCTGGCTCGAGTGTGCTCACAGCGTGGCAGGGCTGGATCTCTCCTGTGGGGATGCGTGGCAGCAGTGGAGGGCAGAGTTGGTCCCCCTCACCTGCCCTCTCCCTGTGCTCTTGGGAGCACCCTTCCTCGAAGCCAGGAAGGGGTCCTGGCCCACCAGGTCAGACTCTGGGCCATGGTTCCACTCGGCACCTTGACTTCGCCAGGGCCTAGGAGCAGACTTAGAACTAGTACAGACAGCATGCCATGGGGGACAGTTCCAGCCAGGTCATCTCTGAGGTAAGGGACCACAGCCCTCATGTTTTGGGAGACTGCTAGTATGCTTAATTTCAAGAAAGGAATTTTTGTTTTGTTTGCATTTCCTTACCTGGGATAGGGAGCATTTCTCAGCCCAGAAAAAGTATGTGGACTCTGAGATGTTTTGGTATGGGTGGGCAAGTTGGACAAATTCAGCCTTATGTCCTTCCTGCCCCACTTAATATCTGGGGCAGGTACCTCCTCACTCAATGGGGAATGCAAATCACCCTCCCACCTTTTCCTTAGTGGCCACTGTCCAGAATCACACCTAAATTCTGCTAGATCCTTAAGTGATCAGGCTAGACAGGAATTGGATTTAGTTAACCAATACCTTTCTTCCAGGCAGATCACTAGGGTAAACAGACATGTACCTGTCAGATGATTTTGCTTCCCCACACTGGGGACACTTACTGGCTTACTAGGACAGTTGTCCCCTAATTTAGAAATGATTGAATGGTTATTTTTATCCCATCAACCTCAGCGCACTATTACCACCTACATTACTGTGCTATGTCAGCTTATTATCAAAGGCTGTGATAGAGTAATTCAGCTTTTTAGCCACTACCCACCTGTTATACATGTTTCACTCACCCAAGTGTATCTACAAATTTATAGTCAACCTTTAGAATTTCAGTGTGCAGTCACTGATTTTGTAGGGGATCTAAATATTCATTTACCTTCTGATAAACTTCTACAAAACCTCCCCACTCTTAATATCTGCATAGGGAAAAATTCAATGCTACTCCTATTCCTAAAGCTAGAAACATCTTTATTGATAGTTCAGGAAAAACAGGTAAAGTCACTGGCACCTGGAAAGAAGGGAATGAGTTGAAACATTTTGTTTCTGGAGGGCACTCTTCTAACCAATGGGCAGAAATTTCAGGGAATGTTCTTGCCCTCCAGCATTGGCCCAAAGAGTCTCTCTGACATGGACACTGGCCTGCAGTGTCTGTGGCATTATGGATGAGATACGAGATAAATTCACACAGACTACCGAGTCCTGTGGAGGGAAAGGGACAGCACAGCTACTCTCTCAAGGGAAGAGTGCCTCAGAGTGTCCTGGCCACTCCCTTAAGAGGAGAGTGTCCCGGTCCTTTCCATGACAGATTTTTATTGGCTTTCAATTTGCACAGGAATACAAGTAAAGTTCATTAATCATTGTCAGGAAGTAATGATCAAACAATAGATAACATACAAAGAACTAAGGGCTTATTCTGAGTCAGGGTCTGTTAGCTAAAGGGCTACAAAACTTTGAGAAACAAACTCTCTCCCTGCTCAGACCCTTATCATTTAATTGAGAGCATTCTTAGCAAAGCAGGTTTCACAGGATTTTATGTATTCTTTCTTGGACCTGATCACCCGGAGAACCCACCCTTTCCAGCACAGGGCTGCACTGCCCTATGTCATCATTTCAGGCTTAAGTCAGACAGGGGAAGTGAGGCAGCCAAGAGATTAGGAGACTTCTCACAGACAGAATGAGGACTCAGGCTTTGTCAAAGCCGAGGGGCAAGGGTCCACCACCCTCTTTTGCTATAGCCCCCCAAGTCCTTCCCTGAGGCCTCCCTGTGACCATGCCTGTCTTAGGTCGTCCCCCGCTTGGGGAATCTTACCTGTCATTGGCTAGCCAATCAAGTATTGGGGGCCAGTTATGGATGAAATAAAGGGAGAAGTGGCACTCCTGCCAAGGAGATAAGCTTTGTCTCCTTAGTGGCTTATGGTCCAAAAGTCGATCACTCAGCCTTATCCATGGGGGGATTACAACTTCTGAAACCAGGCAGGGCAGTTCCCAACATCTCTTAACTTAGTTCATGACTCTGGTTATACTGTATATACACTCCTTCACATAAATCAGGCTCTATAAAAGGGTCCATTGAAGCTCAGTTACTAAGTCTATTTCTAACCCTGCAAAGTCTTTTAGATAAAAGGAAGTGCCCCTTATTTGTTACTGATCTCATTTTGGCTTGCCCAGACCTATGGCAGAGGATAATTCTCAGGCTGATACCCTTGTCAGCCTAGCACATACTTTTTGATCTGCAGTAATGTTTCATCACTTTTTTCACAATAATCAGGCCCTACATAAAGAATTTATTATTCCATGGGCCCAAGCAAAACAAATTATCAGAGAATGTCCAGATTGTCAAGTGCTTTAAAAAATGACCCCTACTCTTGGGTTAACCCTACAGGGTTTCAACTTTAAATGATTTGGCAAACAGATGTTACTCACTGTCCCCCTCTTCATTTCATAATATACTCCTTAAGTGAAACATTTAGAAATATAATCAGGCTTAACTTTTAAAAGTCTTGTTATGCTTATTTTGCAATGTTATGTGGATTATGTGCATTGCAGAAAGTTCAAGTAAGTTGCAGATAGTCTGTAAGGAGAAAATTAAGAGTGAAGGGAAGGAAAATGTAGGATTGTGAAGGAGAGTGATAAAAAAGAGTAAAGGAAAAAGATAGATACCACATTCATGTGTGGCAGGGGAAGTGAAAGTGGAAAAGAAATAAAAGGAATAATAAGCATCTAAGTCTTTAAAACACTCCAAATTCTAGACCTTGGAACTACCAGGTCCTGAAAACAATAGGATAATTAACTCCCTACTCAAACTCATTGCAGCTTGCAGAAACAGCAAGGGGCCTCTCTTTATAAGTAGACACTTACTCAGGTGTTCTACATGACACTTCTCTCACTGGGGCATCAGCAAAGAATATTAGAACTCATTGACTCGAGGCTTTCAGCCATTTAGTCTGTCCACAAGAAATAAAGACATATAATGGCCCAGGATTCATTGCACAAACCACTCAGGCTTTCTTAGAAAAATGGGGATTCAGCATAAAACAGGTATCCCCTATAACCCTACAGGCCAAGCAATTATTAAAAGAGCTCATCAGACCTTTAAAACATTATTAAACTAACAAAAAAATGGGGAGCCAGGAAACATCCCCCAGGTATTTAACCATGCTAGCAATAACATTTTTGAATTGTAATGATAATTTGAAGTCACCCATAGACAAATACCCTGTGCAAAACAGGGCTGCAGGCCCACACCCCTTGGTCTTATACAAAGACCCAATAGGGGAAGGAAGATAGAAAGGCCCCGTTGAAGTATTAACTTGGGGAAGAGGGTATGCTTGTGTTTCCTCTCCAGTAGTACCTTCTTTGGAGCTGGTGGCAAAGAGGGTGATGCCATATCACAGAAAAGGCTTCCCTGGCTGTGATGCACCTCTGCTCCATTGGACTCCCCTGATCCAGACTTCTCTAAGTTGTGTATTACCGCCCTGAAGTGGAATTCCAGTCAACATTCCTGAGCAGATGTTCATCATTGTCTGCAGGGCACGTTCTCTACCAATCTCAGAGGACAAACTGATCACCTCCAGCTTGAGCTCCACCAGCAGTTCCATGACATCAAATGCCTAACTGAACAGAAAGTGTTCCTGACCCTCTATGATTATGTACAATGGCTGAACCCTAAGAACTGGTTTGATGGACTGAATTTATGGGTTTGGGTCATGGCAGCCCCTGGGTGCCTCCTTGTCTTAATCCTTATTTGTGCTTTACAATGTATATGGAGGTTGTTTGTTCTCTTGAGATAGCATTCAGAAACAGCAAATAGTAGGTATCACAGCTTAACAACTACAATTAATTTCACAAACAAAATAGGACAGATGTTGGGAACCACCCTGCTTGGTTTCAGAAGGTTCACCACCCCCTCCCCATGGCTAAGGCTGAGTGAGCGACCTTCAAACCATAAGGCACTAAGGAGGCAAAGCTCATCTCCCTGGCAGGGGCACCACCTCTGCCCCTTTTACATCACCCTGCCTGTCCCCCAGTGCATGATTGGTTAGCCAATGGTGGGTAAGAGTCCTCAAGGGAGTGATGACCTAAGACAAGCATGATCATGGGGGGCCTCCAGGGAAGGACTTGGGGGGCTATAGCAAAAGAGGGTGGTGGACCCTCATCCCTCGGCTTTGACATAGCCTGAGTCCTCATTCTGTCTACAAGAAGTCTCCTAATCTCTTGGATGCCTTATTTCCCCTGTCTGACTTAAGCCTGAAACAATGCCAGAGGGCAGTGTAGCCCTGTGTTGGAAGGGTGGTTTCCCCATGGTGATGAGGTCTCAGAAAGAAAGCATAAAATCCTGTGAAACCTGCTTTGTTTAGAATGCTGTCAGTGAAATGATAAGGGTCTGAGCAGGAAATGAGTTTGTTTTCCAAAGTTTTGTAGCCCCTCAGCTAACAGAAACTGACTTAAAATAAGCCCTCTTAGTTCTTTGTATATTATTTGTTGTTTGATCCTTACTACCTGACAATGATTAATGAACTTTACCTACATTCCTGTGCAAATTGAACCCAATAAAAGCCCACTGAGGAAAAGGCTCTTGGCCCTTCTCTTTTAAGAGATTGGCCACCTTTCCTCCACAAACAGATAATGTCTTGGTAGAGTTATTCTCATCCGTGGCAGTCAGGGGAAGGGGGCCTACAGGCAGAGACCCCCCCACCCACAACACATGTTTTGATAGCTCATTTCCATTTCTGTCAAATCAGGACTATGAAGATGGTATGGAACACAATAACTCCATCTGATGCGGTCCCATTTTTTCATTGTTAGATGCTGTAAAGTGCGTCCCTCGATATGAGAAAATTTAATGACTCCCTCCATGTGGTGCTGTGTCTGGATTGAATTCCTTTCACAGCCACTGAGAAGTGGCACCTGCCAAAGGTCTGTGAAGCACAGATGAAAAAACAAGTGTGTATTTCTGTCAGGACCCATTCACAGCCTTCTTGGGTCACAAGACACGTTCTGACCCATCCAGGCTGAGCCATGGGGGCCATTCCCCAAAGGCATCAGTCCCAGGGCCAGATGCCATCTCTGTGACTGGGAGACAGGACAGGGGTTGCTGACACTTGGCTCTGTCATGGGTGCAAGAGGAATATATAGACTTTCAGCCCATCACTGCCTTGCACAAGCTCCCTGTGACCTTTTGACACAGGGTCCTGTGTGGCCACTTCAACAGAACACCAGGAAGTTCCATTAATGGCTCCTGTGTCCTGGGAGTTTCTTCCGATATCACTTAACAGACCTTACTCAATGTTCCCCTTATATCCCTCACAATTTCTGTAGGCTCAGGCTCCATATGGTCATCTCTATAGTAACCAGGTTTCCTATATTGTCTTCCTGACTATGGCCTGGGCACTAGGGTATTTGTGTCTGTCAGAAGAAAGCACCCATAATTCAGCTGACTGATCTGATTCACTCTTAATTTATGACAGAGTATTTTCTAACATTCAAAGTATGGCGGCCTTTCCCACAAGAGCCTGTCCATCCATGCAAAAATGCCAGCTGTAAACCCAGCAGCTTCTTGGTGGTCATTTGGGAGATGTTCAGGAACTAGTAGCCACAAGACAGCAGAAAACAACAGAGGCCCATGTTCTGCAGAGTCAGCCATAGAGGAAGAGAGGCTCCATAATCAAGAACATGAGGAGCAGTCCCTTGACCCCATCAAGTGTCACAATCACAGTGTAAATTGTCACATTTTAATACACAGTGGTGCTGGGCACAGCTGTCCTTAGGGAAGTGCTTGTGTTTCTGACCCAACACTTTATGTATACTTTAGTTCCAAATTACTTTATATTCTTCAGTCATAGGGTGCTTTTCATGCCAAATACTGAGCATATAATTGTCTCTACCAGGAATTCCTGCACCCCAACATTGCGGTATTTCTGTTCAAATATCCCAGCACTGTCCGCAGGTGGACTCATTGATTTTCCTCACATGGTCCAGTCTACATCAGTGCAAATTGTAGATACATCTTCAGTCATGGCCAACTGTGAATATTAGTGACCAAACACACTGACCAAGGCGTCAGAGGTGAGAATTCAGACACCACTGCTTATTACTCAGGCTTTTTTTCAAAGGCATTCTTTTCTAGGGTTGGTCATGGAGGAGATGTGTGACATTCCACATGTGGGATCCATGTCCTCCACATCCAGCAGCCCAACTGTGGGGGAACTCCACCCACAGATCTCCCCCAAGATGCTGTGGATGAGAATAATTCTACCAAGACAGGATCTGCTTGGGGAGGAAGGCTGACCAATTTCTCCAAGAATAAAGGTGTTTTAGCCTCTCTCTCAATGGGCTTTTATTGAGTTTAGCTTGCATAGGGATGCATATCAAAGAAAGGAGGTATGGTTTACAGATAACACTTCTGAGATCATGGGGATCTTTTTGCATCAGGGTCTGGTAGGCAGGGTGATGCCAATCAGCTGCAAAACCTTGGGAAACAAATTTATTTTGTGTTTGGGCCCTTAACATTTAAATTGAGGACATTGTTAGCAAAGCAACTTTCATAGGACTTTATGCATACTTTCTCAGGCCCTACTGTCGTCCACCAGGAACTACCAGTTCCAGCGCAGGGCTGCAACCCCCATCAACACTGTTTCAGGGCTGAATTAAGCAGGGGAAGCAAGGCAGACAAATTAGGAGATGTTTTACAGATAATATGAGGACTCAGGCTATGATAAAGCTGAGGGAGAGGGTTTTTTGTCCCTCCTCCATAATCCCCTAAATCCGTCCCTGATGGTCCCTTCCTGACTGTGCCTCTCTTAGGTCATCCCACCCTTGAGGAATCTTACAGGTCATTGGCTAACCAGTCATCCACCTGGGGCCAACTAGGGTGAAGTAAAGCAGGCAGAGGCTGCACCTCTGCCAGGAGAATCAGTTTTGTCTCCTTAGTGGCTTATGGCCCAAGGTCCCCTGCCATGGGGTCTTTTCACCTGTTGGTGGAGTTACAGTCACTGAAACCAGGCAGGGCAGTTCCCAACACCCAACAGGCACTGAGTTCTCACTTAGTTCAAGGGACAACCAGGAGACTCTGTTTTGTTTTCACTGTCTGGTGAATGTCGCTGGTGGCTCTACCTCGGAGATCATTGAGAAAGTTGCTGATTCTACAGAATAGTAGACCCGTGCTGCATTTATCCAGCATGTGTCACTTCTGTGTGCCACCACGTCATTTAAGTCACTGCTTATTTATCTTCTATGCTGTACATGTCATTAACATGTATTATCATACTTGGGCCTTCCATCAAGCATCCTTCTAATAAACATTACAGAAATCTGATGAATGATACATCTCCATCATTTCAGTATATGGACTTCACAAATGTTGACCCATGAAAGAAAATTACCATTGGTTATTGTCCGAGATCAGATAAAGAAAAGTCTTTGCTAAGATCAATCACATTGTGTCCTGAGTGCTCCCTGGTGTATTGGGTGCTCCCTGCTGCCCAGGCCTCCTGTCTCCTTCAGGGTGGCTTTTGTCTGGTCTCACACTGACTTCCCCTCACTGCTTCTCCCACAGTAATACATGGCTGAGTCTTCAGCTCTCAGGCTGTTCATATGCAGATAGAGTTCATTCTTAGAGTTGTCTCTGGAGATGGTGAATCAGTCCTTCACAGAGTTGGCATAGTATATGCTACCACTACTACTACTAAGGTGTGAGTAGTAGAGTTCTCTGTAGAGAACTTCCCTTCCCTGGAACCTGCAGGACCCCGTTCATATTGTAGCTACTGAGGGTGAATCCAGAGGCTGCACAGGAGAGCCTCAGAGACCCCCCACCAGGTTTCACTAAGCCTCACCCAGATTCAACCAGCTGCACCTCGTGCTGGACACCTGCAAACACAAAGATGTCAGGTCAGGAAACTGTTACACATTCATTGTTTCTCTCAGTAATATCCACTCACATACTCAGTGTCTGTGGTTATCCATAAATTACCTCTTAAAATTGCTACAATGAAAACCCAGCTGAATCCAGACTTCATGGTGAGTGGTCTATCTTCTGTCCTGAGCAGGAGCTGGGGACACCTGGTAATCCCAGGCTGGGCTCCTGTCCCAGAGCTGCAGGGTCAGTACTGGGCTGTTTTTCATGAGCAGAGGGTCCCTATTTGCATGACCTCCTACTATATAGGGAGCTCTGGGTTTGGACACTGACATGAGGGACATGTTCCATACTGTGACCTGTCTCAGGGCACAGGTTTGTTGACAATTACTCCTAAATCTTGAACAGTCTGGTTCAGTTGATTGGAGAGTCATCCTGCAACTGAAAGTGGGAGCTTTGATGCTATGTCTGTGTGTGTATGATCCCCTGTCTGGGTGTGTACAGTGAGCAATCTCTCTCTCTATTTCTCTCCTGCACCCACTCCCTTCCTTGATCTCTAAAAGAAATGAAAAATTGTCTTGTGGTGAAGAGAAAAAAATAATAATATGAAAAATAAAATAATTTATTCATTCATTTGGTCCTGTGCCCCCCTCCCAGTGTACGATCTGTACCAGGAGACAGGCACATGACATAGGAGAGTAAATTCTCATAAGTGGAGGTGGATTTAGAATGAGAGATGATTTAGAGAACCACCAATACTGAACTCACTAAATGATTTCAACCCTCACTGCCAGAGGTTTGTGTTCAGGATACAGAGAGTTCCATCTGACCCTTTTCCCATCCAAAGTGATAGGAGCATGAACTAAGAACAGAGTGTGACCCTAGAGCACACTCATCCAGTGCTGGAGGAGGTGGAACATCTGTGTGGATCACTGGGAGACAGAAGTGTGAACTCCACAGACAGGAAGACTGTGCCCCAGGTCATGATCCTCCAGTGCAGTTTGGTGCTCAATGTGCAGCAGCCTCCCTGCCTCATTTATGTTATTTTCTAGAGTCTGTGGTAAGACCAGGTTCAAGCATCTAGGATACAGATCAAACTCAGTCATGACTAGATATTCTTAGGTGAAGATGGAGGTAGAGATTGCTGAGTAAATATGTTAAAATCATACATATTTTGTGGAAAACCTTGATGCCAAACACTAATATAAAATAGAGAATAAATGAATTATAATTGATATGAAGAGTATCATTTTTCTTCATCCATGGATTACAGAGTGAATAAATAATTTAAATATCCCCCTCTTGCTGCAGCTAGAGGATCTGACTTTCTGTGAAACTGGTCAGACACAGGGGTTCAGCCTTGTTTTCACCATCAGGGTCTGTGGCTCTGTGGATTGTGACGTGGTTCTAATAAGGAATGGCTCATCTGTTATTCATCTGTTGTTGATCATAAATAAATTTCATAAGCTTTGTCTCCTCCCTCTTTTTCATCTGTTTCGTGTCTGCACATGATCCTTTGGAATGCTGTCAGCTGCTCCACACAAGTTAGGCATCACTTGGGCATGAAGTCATATGCTGCATGGGTCAGTGTGCTGAACTGAGAGCAGATCCCCCCAGGTGCATGGATGATGGAATTAAGGAAGCCCAGAGCCAACACTTCCAGGGCTCTGCTCCTTTATGTGGTCATTTTCATCCTCATGTAGCCAGTTCATGTTGTGTTATGTCAATTTCCTCAAATAAAATAACCTCAAATAGCCATCTAGTTTAAGAGATTAGGTTGACCAAAAATCGCATTTTTTTTCTATAAGATGGCTCTAGTAGTGGTTAGTTTTCTTTAATTTCATTTGAAAGAAATTTGTTAGATTGTGTTGTGACAGGCCATGTCTTTTGGTGGTCACAGATCTCGGCTGCAAGGAGAGCTGGATCAGGGACATGTCCCTGGGTCATGATTCTGCTCTGTAAGGAATGTTGGAGTGTGTGCTATTCCTGGCCCTTATGTACACCATCCTTGCAGCTCCTCTCTGGGATTGACCAGTCCTGAGCCTGGTTCATGCAGGTCACCTCACACAGGACACTTGGAGACAAGGAGGACTTTGAGTAAGGGACACTTCACCTTTAAGCCTCTTTACAGGTACTATCTGAGACCCTCTGAAGTCAGTGTATGTCAAGGAGAAGATCCCAAAGAAACTTGTGTCCATGACACTCTCTTGTCCTTAGAGTCACACCCACCAGAGAGAGAGGGAAACACAGGCTTCCTAGTGAGTTGCACTCTCCCTGGGGCCTGGTTCTCCTTGTCACTTAGGAAAGTCTTTTTTCTGTTGGCTGTGGGAGGCTCAGAACAGAGATTAAATGATGCATGTGCACAAACAGTACACAAAACACAGTCACAAACACATGTCCCAACAAGATAGCATGTGCACACACACACACACACACACACACACACACACTCACACTCTCCCACACAACTTCAAGGACCTCAGGAAGGAAGCCTGTCCCCAGGTTCCTGAGGTTAAGCTGAGATCCAGACCATCAGGGAACCAGGATGGATGAACCCAAAGAGTCAGGAACACCCAGGTTCCTGCTGCTGGGCCTGGTGAGTGTTCCTTTATATGACAGCACTCAGCAGACGTGATTAAGATAGGGATGACTGAATTAAGGTAATGAGGAAGGGTCAACATCCTGAGTTCCCAGTTTGGACACACATGGAATCATGTGTCCTTTTCAAAAAGAACCTAAATGACAGTAACAATACAGTGATTGTTGAAACTGATGTTTGGGTGTGTTTCCACACCCACCCAGTAAATGAGGAGCAAGAGGGTAATGTGTGGCAGGGACAACAGAGACCTGAGGGGTGGAGGTGCTGGGGGATGATCACAACCCCTGTAGGGTGAGGGGTGCCTGTCAGAAGGAACGGCACATGTGAGGACATTGTGTGCATATTGGGGGGCAGAGAGTCTGAGCTCAGCACACAGGGGTCTGGACAGGGCTGGACTCCTGATTTGGGACATGTTTCCAACCACAGGGAAGATGAGAGCACTCAGGCAGGTTCATTGTCAAAAAGGAAAAAGGACACACAGGAGAATGGTGAAAGAAATGTCCCAGGCGCAGGGTGGAATCTCATCTACAAACAGACAGCATTACTTCTTCAGTGAGTAACTCCTTTGCTGTCTGAAGTGACAACGTGGAAAACCAGAGCCACAAAGAAGGAAGAAGTGTCCCTGGATGCAGCTGAGAGATTTGAGAGGAATTCTCTGCTCCCAAGATAAAGGCCCCTCGAGATAATGTATCCCCACCAGATCCACACCTGCTCCTGGGTTTGCTCTCTGTGGTGGAAGGGAGCTCAGCACAGCCTAGTGTCCTGAGTGTCCCCAAGTAGCCCTTTTGCCACCTGCAGCTCAGTGCTCCTATCTCCCCCAAAGTAGTTTGTGTCTAGGCTCACACTCTCTTCACTCTCTGTGCATCTCTCACACAGTAATACAAGGTCGTGTCCTGGGCTCTCAGGCTGCTCAGCTCCACATGGCTGTATTCACAGACTTGTCTGCTGTCATGGCGACTCTGCCCTGGAACTTCTGTGCGTAGATTTTGCCACCATTGTTAAGGGTTAACCACCCCCATCCACTCAAACCATTGTCCCAGGGCCAGTTGTGCCCAGTTCATATAGGAGTTGGTGAAGGTGCATCCAGAAGCCATGCAGGATACCTTCACTGAGCCCCTGGTTTCCTCACTTCAGCCCCAGACTGAACCAGTTGCACCTGGGAGTGGACACCTGTGGAGAGGAGACAAGAGTAGATGTAAATAACACTCAGCTGTCCCAGGTCCCCACCTTAACTCAGGTACTGGAGAGACTCTTACCTGTAGCCATTGCCACCAGGAAGACGGCTCTAAAGCTCCAGTCCATGGTGAGGGGTTGTGTTGTCAGGACTTTCGTAGGGGAGGGTGTGGCTGTGGGTGATGTTCTCAGAGCACACACAGACCCATATTTAATCTAGACTACCTCTTCTCATTTTCACATTCATGAGGTAGAGTATTACATAGCTGAGAACTTGACCTCACTTGAGAGAAAGTAGAAGATACAGGGATCATGCTCACAAGGAACCAGAGAGTCTAAATGCTAATCCATGCTGTAAGGTATGTATCTCCTCTCAAGTCCCTGAGCTCTGTGTACACATAGCCCCTCCCAATGAGGAACAGACCCCCACAGGACAATAGCCTCATTGAGATCCCACCATTGAGTGACACAGAGACAACCTGTACTTATTCTGGACTTTAATGACCGAATGTCTTATTTCTGGGTCAATGTATCTTCAAAATGCTGCACCTATTTTGTCAATAAATCCATCATTATGTCATTCCTTAAAACTCACATATAAAAATGCTTTAGAAATACCCCAATTGCCAGTGTTCTCTATTCTTATCAAGTTTGGTAAATAGGATATTTAAAGTTACCTCTTGTCCAACTTTTACTTTATATTTTTTATGAACAGGAAGATCCAGGCCCTCAGAAGAAATACCTCCCCAGATGCCTCTGCACCTGTTCCTGTGGCAACAGCCCTGGATTTGTTCATTCCCTGTACCGTCTGCTGCCCATCAACCACCCTGAACAAGAAGGTCCCATCTGGGCTCACAGGGTATGGACATCTCAGTGTCTCTGATGCTTAAAAAAGATGTGTGAAGTGTATGAAGAAGACACTGTGATGGATCAAACATGTCAAAAGTGTTTTGTTAAGTTTCATCATGGTGATTTCTCTCTGAATGATGCTCCATGGTCGGGTAGAACAATTGAAGTTGATACCAATCAAATTAACACATTAAATGAGAACAATCAGCGTTATACCACACAGGTGATAAAATTATTGTTGAAAATTAAAAAGAAGACTTTTTGGCCAACCTACCAATTTGAAAATAAACCCATCATGTTTTCTCAGCCATAAAAAATTCTTTCTATTTGTGACAATGTGGATGGATGTTTGGAGTGTTGTGCTGAGTGACATAAGTGTGACAGATACACAGAAGTACACCATGATCTCACTTATGTGTGGAGTCTAAAGAACAAAATAAATAAACAAGCAGAACAGAAACAGACACGTAGACCCTGAGAACAGAGAAGGGATTTCTAGAGGGGAGGAAATTTGGAAGCTGGGTGAAAAAGATAAAGGGATTAAAAAGTATAAATCAGCAGTTACAGATTAAACACAGGGGTGCAAAGTACTGCAGTCAATAATATTGTAAATACCAGGTGTGGTGCCAGGGGAATACTGGATCTATAGGGTCATCACATCACAAATTGTATAAATTTCTGATCATTTTGCTGTAGGCTAGATGCTCATATAAAATAATACATAAAATGTCAACAGAGATTGAAAAGCGAAAAAGAAAATTATCCCCAATTCCAAGAAGGTAAAGACAAGGGTTTGGGTCAGAGTGCTACAGGAAGGAGAAGTGGCTGAACTCAGGACTGTGCTCATATTTATTGGGGAAATTCAGAAAAGCTTCTCAGTTCATTACAGACTCCCACTGAGAACCACAGCCTAGTATTATTCTCTGGTGGATCATTCCTCAGTAAGCAAACTGGGGACTGCTAACCAGACTTACTGTAAAAATTTGACTTGCTGAAGGGCCTGTCCTGTTCCTCCCAGAGATTTCAACTCTACATTATGAATGCTCCATGTCCCCTTGGGGTGTGTGTTGTCCTCTGCCTTGACATCCACATCAAGCTGTGTTGGTCCCTCTGCTTCTGTGTGGTGTTGACTATACTTGGGGCTAGGAGCCTGATGGCAAGTCTATGACTGTCAAAACTGGGGGTCTTTGTTCTCTGGTGTTGGTTTCATATACTTCTGGTGCCTGCTGCAGAACAGGCACATGTCCTGCTGCTGACCAGCTTGGACACTGAGCTGTGTGGTACTGTGCTGACTGTTGGGTCCAGCAGAGCCTCTGGTTAGATTCAGTCTGTGTGGGTCAGAGGTTTGATGATTCATTGGAATTGAACACTAAAGTGTCTGGAAAAGACTTTGCCATTTGTCTTTGTGGGAAAGTTGTCTGTCTTTACAATATATATTTCTAACTCAGAGAACTCAAAGATGAGCACAGAATCAGGAATTCAGAGAGGCTGCCTGAGGGGAACAGTTACAGGAAGAGGAAACATCACAGGAAAACAGCCTAAACCTCCTCCTGCAACTGCTCCTGGGGTTGCTCCTGTATTCAGAGACTCTCAGTGCTCCCTGATAGTCACAGCCCTGCCAGCTGGGAGGTTTCTCTCTGGTCTCACACTGAGTTCCACTCTCTGAGTCTATCACACAGTAATACACAGCTGTGCCCTCAGCTCTCAGGCTGTTCATTTGCAGAAAGGCAGTACTCTTGGAATAATCTCTTGAGATGGTGAAACTGCCTTTCACAGATGCAGCATATTCTGTTGTGTGTTAGCTTCATTTCTTATAACACCTGTTCACTCCAGTCTCTTTTCAGAGGCCAATAGATCTAGGTTATATAATAGTCATTGAATGTAAACCCAGAACCTTTGCAGGAGAGTTTCAGAGACCCACAGGCTGTCTCAGGGGCCCTATAGACTCCATAAGTGCCACTCACATTGGACATCTCAGGAAAGTTATTCTCTTTAAGAGCAGCAGCACACACACAAAATCAAATACCCAGAATCTTCATAATGTCACCATGTAAAAGCAGCAGAGCAAGTGCCCATCTCAGCCCAAAGTTCATGGTTCTTCCTCTGTATTAACTGCAGCAGTGGGTGCAAACTGCAGAGACCCGGGTCCTCGGGCTGCTCTCCCAGAGGTGCAGGGACAGTGGTGCAGCTGGTTTATCAGTGCACGGAGCACTCCATTTGCATGTGCTCCTCCCATTATGGACAGAGAAGAGAAAAACTTGGGTGAGGGTCCCCACTCGACTCAGAGGGACAAGCATCCTTATTGTGATAGTGGATATTTTATAAGAGACCTGTTAGTCTGAGTGTTGTATACTTATTGTTGCTAACTTTTACCATCAGTTTAACACAATGTAATTTACAGTGACATTCCACATGCACAGTTTGTCATACTATTCAGCTCAGAATAAATTCCTTGTCTGACTTTGTCCATTTGCTGGCACACAGAGAGAGGTTCATCCCCATAGTCAGCCTCCTGGGCTGAGGACAGTGAGCACTGCAAGGGCTGCTCCTTGTGCTTTCAAGACAGAATTTGTGCCCAATGTTCATCTGTGTCCTGACAGTCCATCAGTTTGGAGAAACAGAGTGGGAAGAAGGAACAAACACATATTGAGCATTTTAACTGCCCTGGACACACTCTGTGCTTAGCCTGTTATCCCTCTGTCCCCAGTGACTTACCAACTGTCACATCAAGTGACTGAGTACACAGCACAGGAATCATTCATCTGTGAGGGGATATTATGATCTTAATGCCACACTGTCATTAATATATACAAACTCAGGGAAGTTTGGAAAACTGAGATGCTTAATTAAAATGATGAAACCTAACTGAACCCTCAAACTAACTTGGCTAATGCTCCTCCTTAGTGGTGTTAATGTCCACACCTTCAAGAACATCAGCCCTGCCCCTGTGATGCAGTGACTGGGAGGACCATGCATTTATGGATCTTACCTCCAGTGATTCTGGGACCTGGCTCCATACTGATAGTGTAATTAACAAAAGGTTCATGGATTATTCCCTCTTCTAATGCTTCCTTACTACTACATGTATTTAGGAGACTCCCATGATCTTCAACCAGGATATTGTCTGTGGAGGAAAATGCCAAAGGCAATCTGCCCTTGAAAATGACTGGAAAGACACCCAAGAAATTCACAAATTTCACAACAAATATGGCATCAGATCTCCAGGGAGTCAGCCCTTGTGCGCATGTCACATTACCATGCTAATCCATTCTGGATTAACTGTAACAAAATACCATGGACTGGGTCATTGGCCAACAACAGAAATTTCTTTCTCACAGATATGAAGGTGGGAAATCCAAGAATTGATATTGGAAGATTTTTTTGTCTGTTTTTTAAAATATATTTTATTGATTATACTATTACAATTGTCCCATTCCCTTCACTCCCCTCCACCCTGCACACCCTCTCCCACCCACATCCCCCCGCTTTAGTTTGTGTCTGTGTCATACTTATAATAAGTTCTTTAGCTTCTACATTTCCCATACTATTCTTGCCCTCCCCGTCTATTTTCTACCACCTATGCTATTTATTCTCTGGACCTTTTCCCTGTCTTCTCCTCCCAACCCCTGTTGCTAACCCTCCATGTGATCTCCATTTCTGTGGCTCTGTCCCTGTTCTAGTTGTTTGCTTAGTTTGTTTTTATGTGTGGTTGTTATTATGAGTTTGCTGTTATTTTACTGTACACGTCCTTTATCTTCTTTTTCTTAGATAAGTTCCTTTAACATTTCATATAATAGGGGCTTGGTGGTGATGAACTCCTTTAACTTGACCTTATGTGAGAAGCACTTTATCTGCCCTTTCATTCTAAATGAAAGCTTTGCTTGATAGAGCAATCTTGTATGTAGGTCCTTGCCTTTCATCACTTGGAATACTTCTTTCCAGCCCTTTCTTGCCTGTAAGATCACACAGTTGGTTGAATTTGGCCACAAATTAGATGAAAAGCTGAAAGCTATGCTAAGTGAAATAAAGGAAAATATACAGGGAACCAATAGCGATGGGAAGGAAACTGGGACTCAAATCAATGGAGTGGACCAGAAGGAAGAAAGAAGCAACCAAACTGAAAAGAATGAAGAAACAAGAGTTAAAAAAAAAAGAGGAGAGGCTTAGGAACCTCCAGGGCATTTTTAAGTGTTCCAACATCCAAATTATAGGGGTACCAGAAGGAGAAGAGGAAGAGCAACAAGTGGAAAAGATATTTGAACAAATAATAAAGGAGAAGTTCCCAACCTGGAAAAGAAATAGACTTCCAGGAAGTCCAGGAAGCTCAGAGAGTCCCAAAGAAGTTGTACCCAAGGAGGACAACACCAAGGCACATCATAATTACATTCGCCAAGATTAAAATGAAGGAGAGAATCCTAGAAGCAGCAAAAGATAAGGAGACAGTTACCTACAAAGGAGTTCCCATCAAAATGTCAGCTGATGCTGGCAGTTTTGATGACTGGTGAGAATCCCCTTCATAGATGGCTGTTTGCTGTAATCTGAGAGGGTGGATGGGAGGGCAGCTTCCCCAGTCCTCTGTTACAAAGGCCCTAATTCTTTTCATGAGAGCTCTACCCCAGAACCATCACTTGTGCTAAGGTGGCCACACATTGTAACACCATGCCATGAATCTTACATTTTAATATGTGAATTTTTGAGTGACAAAAACAGCCACCCATAGCAACACTAAATGAGTTAAATCATGATCCCACTCACTTGGAAGGCTTCTTCAAAAACCTCCTCAAACTGAGGATCTCCATTATGCTGTGGAAGCTTCTCAGACTTGCATACAGAAAGGGGATGCAAGTCCTTCAGAACAAGCTGACGATAATGTAAGAGTGAATATGTCCCACCCTAGAGTTTGAACTAAGATGCCCATAGAATTTATTATTTTCCTTATCGCTTACATGTAACCATTATTCTTTCTAGGGTCCAAATTTGTTTTCCACCCATAGTAGTTGGTTGCTCCATGTTCTCACTCATGATTCCTAGGTGTTCAGTGAAGTAAGTAGTCAGCATCTAGTTTTCGATGTTTGATGCTGACATATTAGAGTTCACCCATCTCTCTCCTTCTGTGCACAGGTGTGAAATCTGTAGAGAAAGCAGTGATTCTCTAGTTTAGTGCAGGTCGGACATTAAAACCACAGAAACCCCTCCTGTGAGCAAGATCTTTGAACTTGCCACAGATGAACAATAAGATTCAAATGAGGCTCCTTACCTGAAATGACTCAGACACTTCTGACTTGCTGAGAGTCTGCCCTGCTCTCAACAGGCTCCTCCATGAAGTGACAAACTTTTTCAGTCCCTCTGTGTGTGTGACATCATCACCCTGGACATCCATACCAAGTTATGGTGAGGATCACTCTACATCTGCATGATGCCAACTGCTATTGTTGTCATGAACATGGAGTCAAGTCAATGACCATCACCAGTGGGGACCTTGTCCTCTGGAATTGGGTTCATATACCTCTGGTGTCCACTGTCCAGCAGGCATATGTCCTGCTGCTGGCTAGCTTGGACTATGAGCTGTGTGGGCCTGGACTGCACTGTTGATTCCATTAGAACATCTTGTTGAATTTAACTGATGTGGATCATGAAGTTTTGATGACTTACTGATGATTCATTAGCATAACACTAAGCAAATGTATGTGACTCTCTGACTTTGGAGCATGTGAGAATGTTTTCCTTCTATGAAAACATGTCTCATTAATTCAGATACTTTAAATAAGAGGTAAGCAGAGAATCATGAAGGGAGAGAGGGTCTCAGGGGGAAACCGATGTGTGGAGTGAATGACACACCTCCTAGGTAACTAACAGTTAACCTGCATCTGCAGCTGCTCCCTAGCTGTGCCCATGCTCAGTGTGGCCTGAGCACCCTGTGTTGTTCTGAGTGTCCCTTGCAGCCCAAGTTCTCTTGTCTCCCTCAGGAAGGTTTGTGCCTGGGCATACACTGACTTCCCTCTCTGTGTCCCTTGCACAGTAATACAGAGCTATGTCCTCAGCTCTCAGGCTGTTCATTTGCAGGTAAAGCTTGTTCTTGGCATTGTCTTTGGAGTTGGTGAATGAGCCCTTCACAGAGTTGGCATAATACATGCCACTGCTAATACCAATGTATGAAACCCACTCCAGCCCCTTCCATGGGGCCTGGCAGATCCAGCTCATTCAGTATCTACTGAAGGTGAATCCAGAAGCTGCATAGGAGAGTCTCAGAGACCCCCACGCTGCACCAGGCTTCAGCCAGACTCCACCAGCTGCACCTCACACTGGACACCTGCAAACATAAAGATGTCAGGTCAGGAAACTGTCACCCATCCAGTATTTCTCTCAGTCCTATACATTCACATATTCAATGTCTCTCATTCTCCACAAATTACCTCCTAAAATAGCAACAAAGAAAACCCAGCTGAGACTAAACTCCATAGTGAGAGGTCTGCCTTCTGTCCTGAGTAGTGACTGGGGACACCTGGGAATCACAGCCTTGGCTCCTGCCCCAGAGCTGCAGGATCAGGACTGGGCCATTTTTCATTAGCAGAGGGGCCCTATTTACATGTCCTCCTGCTATATAGAGACCTCTGGGGGTGGACAGTGACATTAAGGATGTTGTCGCGTAGTGTGACATGCCTTAGGGTCATGTGTGTTAACAATTACTATGCACATTTGAGCCAGTGCCATCCCCACTGGCCCAACTTCTCCATGAGATGTGTACATGACCTAGGAGAGTAAATTTTGATAGAAGAGAGGGATTTCAAATGAGAGATGCCCTTGAAAGTCACGAGTAATGAACACACAAAGGAAATCCAAAGCTCACAACCACAGTGAGCATTAAAGGTGCAGGAGGTTCCTGTTCAGGTGACAGGAGGTGAAAACTGTTCCTATTCCCTTTACAAAGCAATCAGAGTAGGAACTAAGAGAGTGTGAATCTAGAGCATGTGGACCCAGTGTTGGAGGAGGTGGAGCATTTGGATGGTTCTTTGGGAGACCAAAGAGTGAACTCTTCAGAGAAGTGGACAGAGCTCCTGGGACTTGTTTTTTTTTTTTTTTTAAGTTGAGTTTGGTTCTCATTTTTCATATCTTAGATTGTGTGTTAAAACCAGGTTCAAATATTTTAGAAACTTAAGAAACTCAGTCAAGACTAGATCTGCTTAAGTGAAGATTTATGTAGAAACTGGGAAGTAAATATGTTGAAATTTTAGAAAACAGATTATGGAAACCTTGATGAAAACCATTAATGAAAAAACACATATAAATAAAATTGTAGTTAATATGAAGAGCATTAGGTTTCTTCATCCATTGATTACAGGATGAATAAGTCATTCAAATAACTGCCCATTCCTGGAGCTGTTCAATCTAACTTTATGTTAAACTGTTCATCATTGGGAAGTTCAGTCTGATGCTCACCATCAGGATATGTGTTTACATGGACACATGATGAAGCTTTAATCACGGAACAGGTGAGGGGGTGTGTTGAGGCCCCTGCTCCTTTGACGGTTAATTTCATAAGAAGCATCTCCTCTCTCTCACAGTCTCTATTCATGTCTGTGTGTGATGCATGGGAGTTTCTCATCATGGCCACCCATGATGGGCATCCACTAAACTTGAACCTGATGTACTGATTGTTTCAATGTGCAACATGGGAAGAGGAACTCCATGTATGGGGGAGAATTACCATGGATGGTGAATGAACCTGGTTCAAGCTGACACTTTTGCTCCAGACTCTACAAGGATAAATGTGTGTAGATGGCAGTGCCAGGTTTGTCTTTGGTTCAGTTGTCACAGGATGGATGTGAGTCTTCCATTGTCACGGGGGTCTCAATGCTTCTTCCTGCTGTGTGATGGCATCAGTACTGGCCCAGGGACAGGGATAATGCAGGGTTGTGGGTGCAGGTGAATAGAATTCTTGGGATCTCACCCTTAGGGGGAACTGAAAGACTCTGTGAGGTCACAGACTGTGGTGGAACATTGAACAACTGCCCACCATGGCTTTGTTGCCAGAATAGCATGCCTATGATGCATAGCCAGAGGAAGAACACAGAAATTACTGTTTGTGACTTTCATGAATTTATTTTTCCCCAAACACAATTCCATTGTTCAGAAATAATGGGATGCCCTAGAACTTGCTAGGAGACACCTAGTATAAATTCACAAATGTGTCCCTAACAAGGATTCCCAGGTGACACCTCAATGAAGTCCCTCATTCAGAGGACAAGGAGGCTCCAAATGTGCCCCCTCCACAGTCACAACAAATAGCAGGAGTTCTTTCAGCAGCATCTTCCCTGCTGCTTCCTTGCAGTGCATCTGGTCTCCTGCAACTTTTCCTGAATGTGTGATGTGCCCATGGCAGAATCAGTCCTGGGTCAGGTCCTGACTGTGTGTGAGGGAATCAGGAGGCCCACTGCTCTGTCATCTCTTTAGCCCAGAACAGTTGCCCCATTCCTCAGAGTCTGTGACAAATACAGGAAGTGAGTCCTCACACTCTGTCTATCACATGCTAATACACGGATGGGTCTTAGGGTCTCTGGCTGCTCGTGGAGTTCCCTGGGGTCATGGTGACTCAGCCATGGGAATTCTGTTTGTACTTTGTTTCATTATATTCTGTGTCAGTTTGTCCCATCTACTCAAGCCCTTGTTCTGACCTCTAGCACCCTCTGCAAATATTGGCTTGTGAAATTGTATCCAGAAGACTTGCAGGAGACCTTCACTGAGGACCCAGGCTTCCTCACCTCAGCCCCTGACTTCATAAGCTGCACCTGGCCGTAAACTCCTGTGGAGAGGAGACAGGATCGGGTTGAAATACCCCTTAATTGTCCCTGGTCTCCTCCTCAACCCAGGGACTGGGAAGCCCCTTAACTGAAGCCACTGCCATCAGGAAGAGGGCTCTCCAGCTCCAGTCCACAGTGAGGGGCTGTGCCATCAGGACTTCTGTAGGGGAGGGTGTGGCTGTGGCTGATGCTCTCAGGGTCCATACAGACCCACATTTAACCTAGTCTACCTCATCTAATTTGCATGTTCATGAGACATACAGTTTCATAAATGAAAACTGGACCCCACCTGGGAGAAGGTGGAGAACACAGGGGCCATGATCCAAGGGAACATCCAGGTCCTAAACAGTGTTGTAGGATATGTACAGCCTGCCATGTCCCTGAGCTCTATGCTCGCATAATTCCTCCTTCTGAAAAAAAAAATACACCCGACATTTGCTCCTCAATGTGAACACATCTTTGAGTGACACAAAGATCACCTGGGCTAGTTCTGGGCTTTAATACAATGAGGTATTATTCCTGCTTCAGTGTGCCTCCAAAATGTTGTACCTAATGAGTTAATAAAACCATCACTTTCCCTAGTTCCTTACAATTCACAAATAAAGATGCCCTAGAAATGCCCCCATTGACTGTGGTTTTCTTGTCTTATTGACTTTGGTAAGTGCTCTCATATAATATGAAATTTACAGTCACCTTGTGTCCAGCTCTTATTTTAGATTATTGATGGAAATAAGGCCCAGTCCTTTAGGGGAAATCCCTCTCCAGCTCCCTCTACACCTGCTCCTGGGGCAACAGTCCTGAGCTTGTGGGTCCTGAGCACACCCTGATGTCCAGCTTAGGCCCTGCAAAGGATGATTCAATCTGGGCACACATGGCATACTTCTCTCAGTGATTCTCGT
The DNA here is from genome assembly GCA_028533065.1 of Trachops cirrhosus. Classification (NCBI taxonomy): domain Eukaryota; kingdom Metazoa; phylum Chordata; class Mammalia; order Chiroptera; family Phyllostomidae; genus Trachops; species Trachops cirrhosus. The sequence continues at coordinate 70,096,659 of CM052546.1, forward strand.
CCAGAATTAAAGGCTGCACTCTTACTTCAGGACACTCTCTCAGGGACACATCTTAGAGAGATGATCTTAGAGATATCATGATACAGAAAACCAGCCGTACTTAACTCCAGTGACTCTGAAGTATGTCTGCATGCCAGGGTCATGTGAAGCTAGGAGGGGGTCCCTTCTCTGGAGCTGTTAGATGCACTGCCTCAGCCAACAACCTCAAGCTCAAAAGCTCCCAGAGGCATTGAGGACTCTGATGTTCTCTGGTTCCTCTGCTTGCAGGTCCCATCTGAGTAGCCCCGCACATGTCCCTAACCCCACTGTATTTATATCGATCAATATATCTCACACATGTATGGTGAAGATTTACATGGCAATTAATTACAGTCCTCCCTTCACCTCACTCCTAGTACATGGAAAGGGTCAGCACACTGACCCTAATAAATTGAGTCACCTGATTTGACAACAGAACAAAAGCAAACATGATGAGCAGACTGGAGAGTGTGTGACCTTTTTTTTTTTTTTCGTGATTCTCATACATAGAACCTGAAGAGTTCATGGTGATAAGTTCCCGGCTTGTCCTCAGGAGAGTCAGACAAAAAGGACTCTTGTTCAGTCATTGTAGCCAACAGTAACCCAACATGTGGGGTGATCATACTGCACAGCCCACAGGTCCACATTCTCAGAGCTCACAGCCAGGATCCCTGAGAGCAGGATCATGGGGAACTTTGGAGGGGTGTTCCCACAGGAGCAATATCAGGTGTTGATGCAAGGAGGGAAACATAGAATATTGGATGTGGCTACTTAGAGTCCCTGTGGTACAGAGACTGGCTTGCTTTCCAATGTGCTCCCTGGAGTCCTGAGCACCACATGTGGTTCAGCCCTTTTGTCTTTCCACAGAAACCTTTGTGTGTGGGCTTACAATGACTTTATTTCTCTAAGCCTCTCGCACAGTAATACAAGGATGTGCCTCTCTGCAGATTCATAAAATTCTGAATCATCCCCTTAGATGGAGTATCTGTCTGTCACAGATGCAGCCTAATGTGTCATGTGGCTTTAGATTCCTTCTAATAAGGCTTACCCACTCCAGTTTTTTTGTTGAGCCTGTAACATTCTGATTGTATAAAGTCAGGTAATGTGAATCTAGAACATTTGTAGGAGAATCTCAGAGACTCTGAGGGACAGGGACAGCTGCAAGGACACAGCCCACATGTGGACATATTTTGCCTAAGTCTAAAACTCAGTGAGAGGTGTGAGAACGATGCTGTCCAGCCCCACTGCCACATCCACAATCATTCTGAAACCATGAGTGTGGGGTGCAGTTGGATGAGCATGAGCAGAGAGACATTCTGAAGGAAGGACAGAAGGTGCTGACTCCATGCCAAGGAGGGACCATCATCAAGGAGTCAAGGTAAGAACTGAATTTTCCAGAGCCAACGGCAGAAATCAACTTGTACAATGGCCACCATGACAACCAAAGTCCCCTGTAGCAGCACTGACCAATTCTCAGAGATGTCCACAGTGAGGATCTAATGGAAGGAAGCTGAAGCCTGTTTCTCATCTGAGTTAATTAATTATGAGCAGGAATAAGTGGCACTAACTCTACTCATCAGGACACCTGTAGCTACTGTCCTTTCGAGCAGGTCCGGGTGCACCAAAAACTGTGGGGATAAGAAAGAGCCAGACCAGAGTCCTAATGAACATACTTTGAAATGACATTCCCATGGGACTCAGGTATTCGGATTGTCAAACAATGAATTTAACACTCTAATGACTTGTTAGAAGCTTAAATGAAAAGGGAGGCAGACTTTAGGATAATAAAGGTAACTAAAGGTGAGTGATGGAAACCAAATGGAAGAATCAAATGGAAAAAATGACAAACAGACACAGAAATGAAAAATACTTCCAACAGACTCACAATCAGACCCCTAGTCATCAAGAACTCTAGACCAAAGTCCCAGTAGGAAATCACCTCACCCCTGGAAGAGGGCATAAAATGAAAGTGAAACAGGTCAAGTGCCAGTGAGCATGTGGGGAAAGGAAGCACTTGCACACTCAGGATGGCAAAATAAAAGTGAGCTGTCACATGGAAAACATCATGTCAGTTTCTCTATAAAGGAAAAAAAAATGAAATACCACTTGATTGAGCTATGAAGCTTCAGGATATTCACTCAAATAATAAAAACAGCTCTCAGGGAACATGTATAAAGGGGCCTTGGACAAAGAAAAGGGGGAAGAGGATTGAATGTGGTAGGTAGTGTTGGGTAGGATGGGGGAGAGTAATGGAGGGAAAATGAGGACAGCTGTAATTAAACAGCAACAAAAAAACTCAAAAAAACCTAGTAACTAGAAGTGATATCTTCACTTCCCTGTCCATTGCAATATTATTCACTGTAGTCGCTACATGAAAACCACCTCAGGGTCATCAGTGGGAGGATGATAAGCATGTGCTATATATTCATAAAAGGGTATTACTCAGCATTAAAACATAGGTAATCCTCTGTTAAACCACAATGTGGTTGAAACTCAGTGACATTATGCTCTGTGAAATTAATTCATATTGGGAAGATAAATATTGTATGATTCTGCTTATACAATGCATTTGAATTGGATTTGTTTTCCAACTGCATGTGGATGCAGTCAGGGTTGGGTTTATGAAAGGCAATTACAAGAGACAGGTTAGTCAGAAGAGTTTTGAATGTCATCGAGCCCTGTGCTTACACGACAGAGTGAATGACAGAGGTACCTAGAGGAGACAATGTAGCTGGACAACATCAGACTTGGTTGTGGATGCTGTGCATTCATGGGAACCTGGGGTGTTTGCTTTCATTTGTAGAACAGTCCACCCCTTAGGGCACAGCTGAGATCAGGAAATGGTCAGTCTGCACAGAGTGCAGCTTGCTACCTGAGAATGGAATAAAGGACAGGAAGCCCAGCCACTGTTGTATCAGCGTGGTTGTATGAATTCCAGGTCATGCCTGTCTGTAGTCTCTGAGACTGGCCCCTTCCACACTGAGTAAAAAATTACTAAGACTGCCTGCTTTGATGGCAGTATCATCGCCATCATCATCGTCATCGTCACTATAACCATCATCATTCTCACCATAGCCATCATCGTCATCATCATCATATTAGCATCACCATAAACATCATCACCATCATCTTCAACCTCATCATCATCATCATCACCATAACCATCCTCATCATTACCATATCATCATTATCATTATCATGCCCTTACTTAGAAGCATTTTTACTATTGTCTGTATACAGGGGTTTGTCCACAACCATTACCCTTTATCTGATAATAAAGCTGGTCCCTCCTCTTCAGATGACATTGTGAGATTCACAAATGCCCCACCTGTAAGTTGGGGGGATGGAAACCAAAGGTCTTCCAAGAGCTAATGACCTTGGACAGGGAACAGATTTCACCTAAGTTGTTGGACCAGGACCCCTGTCCAATTCTATCACCATCACCACATCTACAACCACCAACACCCTCACCATCATTTGATTACTCGTAATTTCTTTTTCTCATTTCTATAGAAGGGATGATCATTATGACCCACATAATGGTGATTTATCTATATTTCTTTCACATGTTTATATTTGCTAGCAGAAATAGGTAGTCAGACTCTATTTTTTTTTTTAAGTTTGATTGCTGATGGACGGGGAAGGGGGGAATTTCAGGGGAAAAGGGGAAGGGTTTGCAGGGACAAGTATAAAGGACACATGGACAAAAACAAGGGGGGTGGAAATGGGAGGGAGGTGGGGAGAGCTGCAGGGGTGGGGTGGGATGGGAGTAAAAGGCAGAAAACCGTACTTGAACAACAATTAAAAAAAAGTTTCACTGCTGATGAATAAAGACTCTTTCCATCCTCATCCCCATTTGCCCCACATGGGAAATCTGATATGAAAGGCTGGCTCTCCTCTTTAGATGTCAATAGGAGACTGAAACCACACAAGCCCCTGTAAGCTGATTCCCCTGCCTTACCACCTCACCAAAATAAAACCTTTCAGGCAGTCTCCTTTCCTGGTTCTATCGAAGCATGTCCAACTTGCTGAAGCTCCATTCTTGTTCCTCCCAGAGATTTCAACTATGTGCTTCCTACATGTTCCATGTTCCCTTGGTGGGCGTTTGTCATAACCCTGGGCATCTAAACTAAGCTATTTGGGTGCATCTGCCTTTGTGTGGTGTCAACTATGCTAGGTGCTGTGAGCATGGTGTCAAGTTTATGGCCATCATCACAGGTGGTCTTTCTCCTCTGCATTCAGTTCAAAGGCCTCTAGTATCCATTTTCCCGCATGCACGTGGCTTGCTGCTGGCCAGCTTAAACACTGAGCTGTGTGGGGCTGGGCCCCATGGTTAAGTCCAATAGAGTGTATGGTTATGTCACAGGTGGACACAGGTAACCAGGTTCTTGGTGATCGGGACAAAGAATTGAACTGAACACCCAGAGTTTATAGCAGAGAACATGGGGGCAGGCCAACCCCAAGCAGAGATTGATGTCATGGGCTAGAGGGACTCTATTCTTGTAGGGTGGATCCTTCCTGGCTAGTTTTGCTGGGCTTTTACTGCACATGTACAAGTAGTTGTATTACTTGAAAGTTACTGTACATGTGGTCTCCCATGATTTTCCCTGATTGGCTGTCAGGGAAGAGGGTCCCACAATGCTACTGAATTGATCCCCCCTTCTCCTGGGGCCCCCCTGTACTAGGTTCACCTTTCCCTTCACCAGTGAATTAGAGCTCTCCATATTAGAGATTGGTGAAAAAGAAAGGAGTTATTTATTCAAGTTATACAGACTAAGAGTAATGGCTTAATGTCTTCATCAAAATCCCAAAGTCCCTTAAAATACCCACACACACACACAGTCCTTCCTCCCCCCCTATGCCCACTCTGGGGTACTGTATCTCAGGAAAAGAAATATAAGTCTGTGACTCAGGCAGCTCCTGGTTCTTCCCAGTAATCCATGCTCAGCTAGTAGGCCTCCCTCAGTTGCCAGAACCATCAGCGGTGTTGACGGAATCTCCAGCTAAAGCTGCGTGGTGGTTCTCTGCAAAAGCCACATGGTGATTCTTCTCATGGCTGTGGGGGGTCCCCACTCTGCCAAAAGCACGTGGTTCTTCTTACATGGCTACATCCCTGTGGTCCTCTCTCCACTGTCTGTGGTCTTCCCCTCAATGGCTGCCCAGTCTGGATTTTAAATCCCTGCACTCATCTTCCTTTTCAGCCCATTTCTGACTCCTCCCACAATTGGCTACACTTGCCAGCACTCCCATATCCTTCCAGCTTTACTGGGCTGCCATCATGAGTCTGGGCAGGGGTGGCCCAATGTCATGGAGCCAATCATCTCCAAGCTCTCACACAGGTGCTGTAACTAGTGGGGGATACCTCCCAGTTACATCTTGGGGGGAAGTTCCTTCCATCCCCCTGGCTCAGAGCCTGGCTGCAGCTATTTAACACATCTATGCAACCAGTTAAAGGTTATAGATGTGTTAAATGACAATGTCAGAGGTTAGTTGCAAAGCTGTTGCTATGCAAAACAGCTCAATGGCCCTGCTCCATGTGTCCCTTCCCCTAACTCACACCTGTGCAGGGGGTGGGGGTGAGGACACCCTATATGTCTTTCTAATATTTCATGGACACAAAATATTAGTTGAGTTCTGGACCCCAATACAAAACCTTCTTTTGTGGGCCCCCTGGCTGCACCCTCTTACAGTTAGAATAGCTGACAAGCATCGGGAGTTTGCAGATTCATTGGAATTGGGCACAATAGTATCTGAAGGAGACTCTGCCTTTGTTTCACAAAAGAATTTACTTTCTGCTTACAGCAGACTTGTCTAACTCAGTGACATCAGCAGTCAGTGCAGAATCTGGAATCCAGAGAGGTTCCCTGAGGGAAACTGTTGCAGGAAGAGGTAACCACACAGTAAATCAGCCAAAACCTCCAACAGCTACTGCTCCTGAGATGGTCTTTGTGTTAAGGGACCTGGAGTCCCTCCAGGTGTTTGCAGCCTTTCCTGCAGGTACATTTGTGTCTGGGTATCTGCTGACTTCCTGTCACTGTGTCTGCTGTACAGTAATACACTGCCTTGTACTTGGCTTTCAGGCTGTTCATTTGCAGGTACAGTGAGTTCCTGCCATTGTCTCTGGAGAAGGCGAATTGGTCCTTCACATATTTGGCACAGGATTTGCTACTTCCATCAGGATGTTTGCTGCAAACCCAATTTGTCCCTTCTCTGAAGACTAGCAGAACCAGTTTATCCAGTTGCTACTAAAGGTGAACCCAGAGGCCACACAGCACAGTCTTAGAGCCTCCTAGGCTGCACCAAGTCTCCCCCAGACTCCACCACCACACCTCACACTGGACACCTGCAAACACAAAAACTTCATTAGAAACCCATCACCCATCCACTGTTCCTCTCTGTCATATACATGCAAATACTTGATGCTTCTGGTTCTTCATAAAATACCTCTTAAAATAAGAAGAAGGAAAACTCAGCTGAACCCAAACTCCATGGTGAGTGCGTAACATGGTGCAGGCCAGAGGGGGGCCCCAAATAGGGATTTGGAATGGGGTCCAGAACTCAAGGTGTCCAGGAAATATTAGAAAGATATATAGGATGTCCTCACCACTTCCCCCCACAGGTGTGAGTTGGGGGAGGGGACACATGGAGCAGGGCCATTGAGAACTGTTTTGCATAGCAACAGCTTTGCAGCTAACCTCTGGCATTGCCATTTAGCATATCTATAACATTTAACTGATTTCATAGATATGTTAAATTGTTGTGGCAATGCCTTGAGCCAAGGGGATGGAAGTGACTTCCACCCAAGATGTAACTGGGGGGCAGCTCCCCCCCCCATTACATCCCTTGTGAGAGCTTGGAGAAGACTGGCTCCATGACATGGGGCCACCCCTGCCCAGACTCATGATGGCAACCCAGTGAACTTGGAATAATACAGGATGCTGGCAGGTGTAACTGATTGTAGGAGTAGTGGGAAATGGGGGTGCAGAGGAAGGTTGGCATGGGGATTTAAACCCAGACTCTGCAGCCATGCACAAGAGAGAACAGCATGGCTTTGGCCAGAGCGGGGACACCCACAGCTTTGGAGAGAGTGAGGACCATGTGGCTTTGGGATGCTTCCTTTTGCCATGTGGCTTAGGAAGCAGAAGGGACTTTGCCTAGAAGAAAAGGGGTGAAAGGACTCTTGCTGATGGCCATGAGAAAGTGCCACATGACTTTGGATTAACTGGACATCCTGGTGGCAACACAGTTGATGGTGCCAGGAGCCTGAATCACAGACTTCTACTTCTTTTCCTGAGATTTGGTACCCCAGATTAGGGCAGAGGGAGAAGGGAGGACTGTATGAGTCTGTGGGTATCCTAACGGACTTTAATATTTTAATGAAGACACTAGGTTACTACTTTAAGTCTGTATAGCTTTAAATAAATATTTCCTTTCCTTTTCACAAATCTCTGGCATTGAGAAGTGTCTTTCCTCTAGTGGCAGGCATAGCGAACCTAGTGGGGTCCTTTTGGTAATACTATATCCTACGCCTCCTTGGCCCTGTTAGGTAACAAGTGGTCTGTGTTCTGTCCTGAAGAGGGGCTGGAAACACCTGGAAATCCAGGCTGGGCTGCTGTCCCAGAGCTGCAGGGTCAGGCTTGGCTGTTTTCATTAAGCAGAAGGGCCCTATTTGCATGCCCCTTACTATATAGGGAGTTCTCTGTTTGGTTGCTGACCAGAAGGATGTGGTCCCAGAGTGTGACTTGTCAAGTTCCCACTAGTTATGAATGAAGTAAAAGTACAGTAAGAGTTACTTTAGGCCCTCGTCATTTGACTTAGTTGGTTGGAGCTTCATTCTATACCTGAAAGGTTGCGGATTCAATGCCATGCAATGACATTGCATGAAATACGTCCCCAGAACAGAATCAAATATTAAAAAGAGAACAACAACTCCCTACATTTGGTCCTGTGCCCTCTCCAGTGACACTGCTGCTCCAGTAGATGGGCATGTGACCTCAGAGAGTAACTTTTGTAAACAAAGAAGGATTTAAAATGAGAGATTCCTTTGAAAGTCCCCAGCAATAAAGAAAATAAGAGATATCAGCCCTGAGGAGCAGAGGGAAAATTAAGATTCATGAGTTTCCTGTTCAGGAGACAGGAAGTTCCCTCTGAGCCTATTTCCCTACAAAGTCACCTGAGTATGAACTAAGAACAGAGTGTGACCCTAGAGCATGACACCCAGTGTTGGAGGAGGCAGAACACCTGTGTGGAACATGGGGAGACAGAAGTGTGAACTCTACAGAGAGGCAGATGGTGATCCCAGATAATGTTCCTTCAGTGGAATTTGGTGTTGAAAGTGAAGACCCTTCACTGAATCATTTTGTTTTTATTCTCCAGACTCTGTAGTATAACTAGGTTTAAACATTGGAGACACAGAAGAACTTCAGTCATGAGTAAATCAATTTAGATGAAGATCTAGGTAGAAATTGTCAATTAAACATGTTAAAATTATAGATATTACATTATGGGAAACCTTGATGCCAATCACTAATATAAATAATAGATAATAAATGAAATTATAATTGACATCAAGGCGTCATTTTTCTTCATACATTCACTACACAGTGAATAATTTAAGTAACCTCCCCTCCTGGAGTTGGCAAATCTAACTTTCTGTAAAACTGTTTAGCCATGACAGTTCAGCCTTATTTTCACACCATCAGGGTCTCTGGCTCTGTGGATGTGTGATATAGTTCTAATCAGGAATGCAAGAGACAGGTTCACTCCTGGTTCATCAGAAGTAAATTTCGGAAGCTGTGTCTCCTCCTTCTTTCTTCTCTTTTGTATCTGTACACAGATTTTGGAAGTGCTGTCCCATCATTCAAATGAGATGGGCGTTACCTGGGTATGAAGTCCCATGCTCCATGTATCTGTGTGCAGAGCTGGGCAGAGATCCTCCCAGGTACATGGATGGTGAGGTTAAGCAAGCCTGGGGTCAACATTTCCACAGTTCTTTATGTTGTGATTTTCCTCCTCATATATCAAGTTCAAGTTGTCATATACCACTTTCCTTAAAAATACCCTCACATAGTCATCCACTCATTAATATATGGGGTTTGCCAAAAAGTTAATTTTTTTCTGTAAGATGGCTCCAGTATCTTTCAGTTGTCTTTGAGTTCATCCAAAAGTATTTTATTAGATTGTATTGTGACAGCTGTCATATCAGCGTGAATTTGCAAATTTTATAATAAATGTGTAGATTTTTATTTTGAACATCAAAGAAAATGCACATCATTCTCAGATTATCTTGATTCATTTTTTAAAGAAAGATGAAAATACAACAGAAACACAAAAAACATTTGTGTAGTGTATTGAGAAGGCCTGTGACTGATCAAATGTGTCAAAAGTCATTTGTAGAGATTTGTGGTGGAGATTTATTGCTGAGAGATGACCCATGGTCAGGTAGACCAGTTGAAATTAGTATTGGTAAAATTGGAATTGAGAACAATCGACGTTATGCCATGTGGCAGATAGCAGAAATATTCAAAATAAACCAATCAGTAAGTTTTTTATATGTTTTTACATTACAGAAAATGTATCTTATTTTATGAAAAAAAAAAAAAACAGGCATTTTGGCCAACCCATTGATTTGAAAACTAACCCATCTTACCACCTGACACAAAGTGGGTGATTGAAAGTAGCATTATGCTCAGTGAAATAAGTCAGACAGAAAAACACCAATAGCATATTGTCCCACTTATATATGAAATCTAAAGAACTAAATGAAGAAACAAGCAGTGGTTGAAACAGACTTATAGCAAAAGAAAACAGAATGGTGGTTTTCAAACTGGACAGGCATGGGAGCCTGGGTGGAAAAGGTAGAGGGAGTAAGAAGTACAAACTGGCAGATACAGATTAAACTCAGGAGTGTAAAGTACAGCACAGTGAGTAAGGTCAATAATATCATAATGACTATGAGTGGTGCCAGGTGGGTACTGGAAATATTGGGCAACCACATCACAAATTATATAAATGTCTGAACACTGTGCTGGTCAGAGTAAAAAGTGAAAAATGGAAAAGAGAAAAAGCAAATTACCTCAAATTCCAGAGAGGCTAAGTCAAGGTTTTGGGACAGAGGGCAACAGGCAGAAGACATGGTAAATTCCAGGACTGTGCTCACATATTTTGTTTTTATTAGAAAAATTCTGAAGATTCCACAGGTTTATTAGAGAGCTCAATTGAGAACATTGACCATTCACTGGTGGTTCCTATCTTAGTAAAAATGAAACAAAACTGAGTCACCAACCAAAACTTATTATAATAACTTGATATGCTGAAGGGCCTATCCTGTTCCTCCAAGGATTTCAACTCTGTGTGTAATTAATGTTCCCAGTCCCTTTGGAGTGTGTGTTTGTCATCAGCCTGGACAACTGCACCACCATTTCATGTGTCCCTCTGCTTCTGTGTGGTGTTACCTATGTTTGGTACCGTGAACTTGATGCCAAGTCAATGACTGTGACCACTGGTGAACTTTGTCCTCCAGGGTTGGATTCATTGGCCTCTGGTGCCTGCTGTCCAGCAAACACATGTCCTGCTTCTGGCCAGCTTGGATACTGAGCTGTGTGGGGCAGGGCACGCTGTTGGGTCAACAGAGCCTCTGGTTAGACTCAGCTGATGTGGGTCAGGTTTGATGATTCACAGGAATTGCACACAAGTGCATCTGAAGGGGGCTCTGCCTTTGTCCATGTGAGGATATTTTCTTCCCCACAAAGACTTTATTAACTCAGAGACTTCAGAGGTGAGCACAGAATCAGGAATGCAGAGAGTTTCCCTGCAGGAAACTGTTACATGAAGAGGAAACAGCACAGAAAACCAGCCCAAACCTCCATCTGACCCTCTTCCTTTGATGTTCCTTGTGTTCAGGGACTTGATGTGCCCACTGGTGGTCACAGCCTTGGTCATGTCCATTGGCCGCATATGTTAACAGTGGGCCCAGAAACTGGTCATGTGCTTTCTCCTCTATCCCCCACTGCTTCCCTGATCCTAATCCAGGGCAGAGTAGGACATGCTCAGTGAGGTTCCCGGGCCCCTTTTCTGTAGTGAGAGCATGAATGGGTGTCTGTGTCTATTGTTACCTACTTTTCAGGGCTGCATACACCTGTGGACTCAGAGTCCTCAGTATAATTAAGAAGATAGTGCATCACCTGTGATGTGGTCCTAGACCAGCTGACATGAGTCAGGTTTACCCAGAACTGTCACAGACACCTGCTGCTAAAGTCTGTGTTGGGCCTGGCACCACTATCATGGATCCACACAGTTCCTGTTCTGCCGTCTCTCTTCTCAGGGGTCTGAGGCAATCTCAGGGCCTCATATAAATGGATATCACAATGTGAGCATTAGAAGCTCAGGTATAACTGTCAGCTCTGTAGGTGGCCCTGTGGTCAGACTTGGATCTGTCATTGTCCCCTATGAGGCACACTCTGGATCCCCCAATACTTTTCCACACTGTGGGAAGTATGTTTCTGAGTGAGCCTTGTTTGTTGGGAAGACACAGACCCAGAGCAGACAAGGGCTGTGAGCCTTGATCACCTGGATTCCATCAGGTGTTTGAATGATGCAAGTTTTCTCCCTCTTGTTGAAGGCAATTAAAGAAGGAATAGATTCTGCCCCAGTCAGACTGACCCCTCTCTGTCCCTGCTGGGAGCTGCAACCTTGTCCACTTTGGGGATCAGAGTGAAAGGCCACCACCTTCATAGAAATTATTTTTTCTATGATGGTTGCAGGGTGCTGACAGAACAAACCAAAACAAAACTAAAAACGATGCAAAAACAACAAATTACCAGCAATGATAACAATGACAACAAAAGAATAAGAATAGAATAAAAAACAGATACTGAAACAAACAATAAGAAAATTAAACACAAGAAACAAAATGTATTGCAGAAGGAAAAAGAAACAAAATAGAATAAGATAATAGGCAAGGGAAGAAGGAAGATAAAACAAAGCAAAAAATAAAGTTATAGAAAAATAAAAATCACATAAAGAGTAGAAAAAGAAAAATGGAAAATAAGAATAAAAAAGAGAAAAATAGAGTAAGACAAGGAAAGAGAATGAGTGACATCAAAGAAAAAAGAAAAAATAAAAATAATATATGATAAAAATAAATATATATAAGACAAATAAAGAAAATATTTTAAAAGGCTAAAAAAGAAAAAGGTGGGGCTCACCTCTGCAGATGGTTGTGTCTGCTGTGATCACCCCTGGGATAAGCTGTTTGTGAAGTCTATTAGGTTTTGCTCTGGTGTCGTCTAAGGTGGACCACTGGTATTCAAACCTGGGACTCCTGAGAGATTCTCTGTGGCAAGCCAGTATCAGAAACTGTCCTCATTGAGGCCAATGCAAGCTTTTAGTGCCAAGCTTCTAGCTGACCAACCGGTGGAGCTTCCTAAGCCCAGAGCTTAGGTCTGTCTGTCTCACCCTTTAAGTATCTCTGCTCTGTGTGGTTCGCCCTTCCCCCTCAAAACTGGAATTGACAGGGGAATCCAGGACCCAGCAGGGGTGATTCAAACAGTCTCAGGTGATGGACCTGTAGGGGAGGGGGCACTACCTCTCCTTTCCATGGTCGTGTTGACTAAATGTGCTGGGGACCCCAGTTCTGCCTCCATGTAGTGCAGCCACAGAGCCCAGAACATGCCCATCTGACCTCAGGACAGTAGCTAGGCAGGGAGACACAGTCCATAAATCTAGTTTACACAGCTTGATGCACCTTCACATCCTCTAACCAAACTTAAAGGAATCACAGAAAAATCAGAGCTACTTGACACTCCAATCTCCCCAGTTCCTCCCAGGCTCCAAAGGGCAAGATGACCTCCTCAACCCTGTGCTGGTGCTGGTGTCTAACCTTCAGGACCAGGTCAAATATCCAGCACAAACTGTACCCCTATGCCCTGAAATAATGCAGGACCAGGTGGACTTTGGAGCTCAGTAGGTGGGGACGGGGCTCCTCCAAAGCACATAAGGTGGGCAACACTTGTCCTCTTCCTCAAACCACATGGTCCAGACTCCAAGCAGTTTTCTGCCAACAGTCCTTCCAAAAAATAGAGGCCAAAGTCACTACTGGGTGTATCAAGCAGACCCCACACTGTCCTGGAACAGTCGAGTGGCCTTTCCAGCAGTCACAGATCCTGCTGTTATAAAAATGGGGTCACTCCCTTCCTAGGATGCTTTGCTCAGAGTCTCCCAGGTGGACCTAATCAGCACAGTTTGCCATCACCAGAAGATACATGGGCTCCTCATTCTCTCTCCATTGCTCTGATTGGGTACACCTGTTTGGGCTGAGACTCCACGCTCCCAGGGGGAGGGAGCTCTGTGCTGCAATATCCATTGGACTTCCTAGTCACTGCACCTGTGGGAGGGGTCTCACCCTTTCCTTCTCTCCTTCCATCTTGTTCCCTGCTCCTGTTTATGAAGTTTCAGACTAGCTACACTTTAAAAGGCTTTTCAAGTTGATTGTTTTGGTCCAAGACTGGAGCAAGGAGATGGAGCTCCAATCTTTCTTATCAGTTATTGTTTCTCTAACATGGAATCCAATCTTTCAACAAAGGCAGACTCTATGTTTATGTTTTTCTTCCTTTTGGAGGGAAAGGAGCCCATGAAACAGTGACACCCTGTGGGTGATGATTCTTCCCTATGTGAATGACCTTGTTGTGTTAAATGTCCATAAAACAGAATTCATAATCTCACCTTCCTGTACCACTAATAGAGATGCTGTTCTTCTAAGGAGAGAAGATAATGTGAGGTGGGGCTCTGAACTATTGTGAGGTGAGGGGAACCCCCAGAGCCTGGCAGGAAATGATGTCTCCCCACACATTCCTCTTCTGCAGACATGGGGCTCACCTGAGACCCACCCACGTTCTACTGCAGGAGGCCCCTGGGCTCTGTCTCTGTGTCATCCATGCACAGTAACATGTGGCCATGTCTTCAGGGTCTATGCTGATAATTGTGAGAACAACTTAGTTTTTGCAGGTGTTTTTGGAGGTGTGAGCCTGCTTTTCAGAGATGGGTTATGATTATTATCATCATCCCACCAAACATCTGAAGGCCACTTCAGTGCCTTCCTGGGTGGCTGAGAGATCCAGCCAACACCTGTACCAGTAGGGCCCATTGAGATTCCAGAGTAGGATCAGGTCAGTGTGAGACTCTGGGAGGGTAACCTCAGCTCAGGGCCAGATTCTTGCAGGGTGGCTTGAGAAAGAACCCCCTTTAGAGAAAGGAAAATAAGAGGTAAAACCACTTGAGGTTGAGAACAGGAGTCTTTTCATCCCTGAGGGTGTCCATGCCTGGACCTCTCACAGGAAGGAATAGTCAGCAGCAGGAGAGTGTATCACAGAGTGTCCATGGTGGGGAAAAAGAGTCACTCCCTTAGGTCCAGTGTCAAACTTTACAGCCCAGAGAGGGTGGGTCTGGGTAAGATTTGTATTCACTCCTATGGTCTTGACCCCCACAGGGACTCAGGGCTCTGCAGTAGGGGAGCGAGTCTGTGCTGGAGGATCAGTGAGACCTGAGATGTGGGCTCCACATCTGCTCTTCCTGTGAATCCTGCCAATCAGGACCAGTACCCTTAGGGCACAAAGTCCTTAGAAGGGCCATGAACTGTCTAACAGGCAAGGCAGTGAGGACCAATACAGCAGAAAATGTCCTCTCCTGTGTGCTCATCCAGGACCCCTTGCCCTGTGGTTCCTGTCCTAGAGGGGTGGGCCTAGAGGACTAGAGAGACACAGAGGTGTGAGCCTGGGCAAGAGCAGCATCCCTTTTGTCGTCTGTCCTAACGTTCCTGAGATGGCTAGTGAGGGTGGGATTGTGAAGGTGAGTGAGATCAATGGACAAGTCATCTGTGCTCACTGTATGAGCAAGTGTGAGTTCACAACTGTGTCAGTCCTGCATGTGAGCCCCACTGGAACAACCCAAGCATGCAGGGTCTTGTCATGCTTCCCAGTCAGCCCAGGAGACAAAACAACCTCCTGTGACCCAGGACAGGCTCTGGATAGCTGCAGGGGACACACAGCTGACAGCACTGGTGATGGTCCCCTTTCCTGTGCTCCATGGGACTTCCCGATCGACATGGATCCCAATACTACATGATATAATATGCAGAAATTGGGTATTTTGAGATCATTAGGGTGTAGATATGTACCTCCATGTGGCCATGCTGAGCTCCACGATTTGTGGGAGTTAGTCCTTTTGCACTTTCTGCCTTAAAGAAGATGATTCCCCATCTTGCAGTGGTGTAGTGAAACCAAAGTTCTGCTGTGATTGCTTTTGTGGTTTA
Source organism: Trachops cirrhosus (assembly GCA_028533065.1). Lineage (NCBI taxonomy): Eukaryota > Metazoa > Chordata > Mammalia > Chiroptera > Phyllostomidae > Trachops > Trachops cirrhosus. Next base: position 70,111,984 of record CM052546.1, read on the forward strand.
CATGGCATTTCTTGTGGTGAATTTGGGTGGGAGACATGACTGAGTGGCAGTGCAATTACACAACTGCACATCCCAGTGCTCTGGATGTTGGGAAAAAGAATGGAAGAGGACTTCAAATGGGTTGAGAATGACCCTTCAATCATGGGTGCCCCTCATCGCCCTCTTGCAGAGCAGCCAAGCAACAAAACCCCTATGTCCTGGACTCAACTCATGTTTCCGAATCTTGGAAAGGGTAAGATGGACCTACATTTGGTTACACACTCAATTTATATAAGGAGGGGTGTGTGTTTGCAACCCCCACATTTGCATACACATATATCCATGGACTCATGCACACTTCATTCAGGTGTGCATTTTAGTTCATTTTGTCCAAAGAATGTAGTAGAATCATGTGCAACAGTGCAAATGAAATTCACACACACACACACACACTCACACACACACACGCACACACACACATGCACACACACACATTAAACTCTTTGGCAAAAAAGAAAAAAGAAAAAACTTCATCTAACTATTGAAATGAAATGGAAGTCCAATGTAAGTTCATGTCACATCATGTCATTTTGAACAGTGGTCCTTTTAATCCTCCTTTATGATTTAAATGCATTGCATTTAATTTTTGCCAAAGTGCTCTGGCTAGAATGTCCTGTACAGCATCGAATGCAAGTGGTGTGATTAGCGTCATTGTCTTACTACTGATCTTAGAGAAAAGCTTCCATTTTTTAACCACTGAGAATGATGTTATCCAAGGGATTTTATACGTGGCCTTTGTTATATGTGGCATTTTCCTTCTATTTTTAGTGTGTTGAGTGTTTTCCTTCTCAGGAAAGTGTGTTCAATTTTGTCAGTTTTCATCCATTTATTGAGCACTTGATGAGAAAAGGGCAGTATCACCAAAATAGTGTTAGTTTCACTGGAAATCCATGTTCAGGGAACAAAACAAAACCCTATTGTGTTCCATACAGAAAAAAAATAAGTCAAAGCGGGTTAAATATCTGACTGTAAGACCTAAAAGTATAAAATGCTGAGAACAAACTATTGAAAAAAAAAGATTAAACTACATTTATCAATAATTTATTCAATGTGACATAAAAAGACAGTGAACAAGAAGAAAGAGACAAATTTGGTTCCACTAAACTGAACCTCACATGTGCATGAAAAGAGTATCATCAACAAAGTGAAAGACAAAATACATGTGGGGAAATATTTGCAAGTCATATGTCTGGTCATGCGTTAACATCCAGAGTATAAAAAGTACAACATAACATCAAATATCCAGATGAGAAAAAGCATTTTGAACATAAACAAGAAATTAAAAGGGGTGGTAAGAACATGCAGTCAGTGGAACCAACCCTCTTCACTATTAGTGGGAATGTGAATTGGTACAGGTACTAAGGAAGAACAATATGGATGCTCTTCAAAAAATTAAAAACAGAACTTCCTTATTGTCCAGAAACTCCACCTCCAAGTATGTATCCAAAGGGATCAATGTAACTATAAAAGACTTAGCTATTGTTCCATGTTGATTTTCACATTATATACAGCAGCCAAGACATGAACAGAGAAAGTATACATTATGGAATATTATTTGCCACAAAAATAAGAAAATCTGCCCCAGCCTGTGTGGCTCAGTGGATTGAGTGACAGCCTGTGAACCCAAGGGTCACCAGTTTCATTCCAGGTCAGGGCAGATGCCTGGGTTCCTGGCCAGGTCCCCAAAAATGGGCACACAAGAGGCAACCACACATTGGTGTTTCTCTCCTTCTCTTTCTCCTTTCATTACCCTCTCTCTAAACATAAATAAATAAAATCATTTAAAAAATGAAAATCCTACATTACTGACAATAGCAAATGAACCTTGAGGGCATGATGGTAGTCAAAGTAAGTGAGACACAGAAGGAAAAATACTGTGTGATTTCACTTGTATGTGGATTTAAAAAATCATTAAAAAGATCATATTTGTGGTGAGCAGAAAACAGATTGTGCAGGGGGAGGATTGGATGTTCATGATCTGAGGGTATAAACTTCCAACTGCAGGATAAGTAAGTCCTTGGAATTTAGTTGATGGCATGATGAGTAGATTTAAGCTGTTCTATGGTATGTGTGGAAATTGCTAATGAAAGTAGATCCTACCAGTTCTCATTACAAGGAAACCCACACTTACCTCCTTCTTCCTCTATATTCTTGTATTCTCTTCTCTTCCTTTTTACTTATTTGTGTCTACATGGAATGATGAGTGTTAATCATCAGATATGTAAGGGCAGTCATTACATTGTCCACCTTATCCTTATGCAGTGTGGAGTGAACATATTTGACCACTCTGTCTCTCACAGACGTGGAAGCGCACAACAGTTGGGATTTTGAGAGGGGTGTGTTTCTCTGGGCTTTGTGTCTCCAAGGCTCATGAATCTTCTTGCATCTGTTCATGTTCTCTTCTTTTTTAGGGGGGGTGATATTTTGTGGAGTGGATGGAACAGATGTTGCTTATTGAGTATCCTATTCCATCTCTCATTTTCACAAGAATTCAGTTGCTGTAAAGGGGTGTTTTTGATTTTTTTTTTCTGATCAGAAAGGGCACAGGGAAGGAAGACAACAAACTTGTATGAATGGAGTTAACACATGATCACAGAAAATGGACAGGAAGCACACATGGCCCGAGGCTGTGCTGTTAGGACAAATGATAATGATTTCCACAGCGTGCTTGTGATCCCCTGTCACAGTCTCCCATCTATCCTCGAAGGAGCAGGGCAAAGAGAAATGGGATGTGGAGACGCAGCCTGTGTGATGGGGGCTGGGCTGATGCAGTCCTGAGTCTGACTGGGACCAGGTCCACCTCCAGGTCACACCTGACTCAGCCTGGACTTCCTGGGACAGGGTCACACACCCTGCCTCTGCACTGTGACACTGAGGAAATAACAGATCCTGAGAGAATGAAATTCAGGGGAATTCAAGGAGAAAGGGCAGTGTGAGGGCCACAGAGGAGTCTCAAAGTCAGTTTCAGTCCAAGGATGGCAGGCTTGAGATACAGGAGGAGCCCATGTACCATGGGAGCTGGAATCAGAACAAAGCTCTTGTGGACACTACAGTTCCAAGGTCATCAGACAGAAGGGTCATATTTGTCCCCTGAAAGCCTTTGACAATTGCACAGGGCCCCCACTTTAGGGAGGGCAATCTGCCTCACCTAGTTCACTAATTTCAAACACAATCATGGAAACACCCAGATAATGTTTAAACAAATATGGTGGCACTCAATCCCAGTGAAACCCCTAGAATGACTGTTAAATGACCCAGATTTACCACAATCTCAACAGATTCAGACAACCTTCCCCACACACCATCCTCAATAGCGTCTTCATTATCTTCCACTAGGAGATTCATCTGCTGAATGAGGACTCAGGGGAATGGCTGATGAAGTTCATGGGGAGACCTTATTGTGTTAGTTAATGACAAAGGCCACAGCAAAACTCCAGGGTAGTCCCTGGGTTCACACTTTAAATCTCACGGAGCAAATGTAAACTGCACTCCTATGAGAATGGATCCAGTGCAGGACATCTAACTCAGGACTCTCGGACCCTCCAGAATCTGCAGTCCATAGAAGGAGACAGCTCCTTTGGTGAAGTGAAAAAAATAACAGACAGTGGAAAATGACACTCAAGATGTCTCATCCAGACCCCTGTCTAATCCCTGGTCTGTTCTTACTTCTTGCTCATAGACCAGGATGCTGTGCACCCCAGTGCCTGACAACCTCCCTTTCCCTTATTATTTCTGTTGCTGGGTAGACTCAGGAGTCTTACCTCAGGTTTTGAGGCTGGATATCTGGGAGTTTTCAAGTCTCAACTTCCCCACCAACATCTGACCTCATATGGATGTGGTGAGTTAGAAGAGCCTGAGTGATCACACCTTTGTTCCTGGTGGGAGAGTCAATCCACCCAAGTCCCTACCCAACATGAGATCCCTCACCCTCTGACCACAAAAGCACTGAGGCAAGCTCTTGGTCTGCCTCCTTGAAGCCACTTCACCCCTGCTGGAGAGACCTGAAAGGCACTCCTGAGACCTTGGTGAAGTTACAACCAAACTTCTTCTGATCCTTCAGTGTGTGGGCATCATCAGACTCCACATCTAAAGCTACTTTAGGTGGAAATGACTCTGGGTTTACACAGAGACTGCAGCCAACCTTGTTGTGTGCACGGTGCTGGGACAATGACCACAGCCATCACCAGGTCTTTCTTCTCTGTCAGTACTGACCACTGTTCTTCTATCTTGTGGCAGGTGAGCCCTGGGGGCTGCCATTTTCTGCTGAGTTGTCTAACCTGTTGGTGTCCTGATCCAGATTCTGGAGAAGACACAGAAACTGATGTCAGATGAAGGGGAAAACCAAACTATAGACTAACCAAGGGCATAGCCTCCACCTTCACCTCCTCCTGTCATGGATGCTTTGATATCTGGTTTCTGAGTGCCCCCTTGTACCCCAAGTGCCCCCTGCAGCACAGCCCTCCTGCGTCCCACAAGGAGGTTTGCATCTGAGATCACACTGACTTCCCCTCACTGTGTCTCTTGCACAGTGATACACAACTGTGTCCTTGGTGCTCACGGAGTTCAGCTGCAGGGAGAACTGGTTCCTGGATGTGTCAGCCATGATGGAGATTTGGCCCTGGAAAGCTGGGTTGTAACTTGTGCTTCCTGTCCAGTACCCCATCCACTCCAGCCCCTTCCCTGCTGATTGGTGGATCCAGTTCCACTAGTTACTGCTGGACACTGAGCCACCAGACATGGTGCAGGTAAGGGAGAGAGTCTGTGAGGGCTTCACCAGTCCTGGGCCTGACTCCTTCAGCTGCAGCTAGCACAGGACACCTGGAGATAATGAGCATCAGTCCCTGTCAGTCATGTACAGTCACCACCATCCCAGAGACTCATATTTGACATCTGAGACACTCACCCTAGGGCACTGTCATGAGGCACAGGAGGAGACCTAGCAGTCTCTTCTCTAGAGCACAACTCTGTCTTCCCCAGAGACCCCAGCCCCACGTGAGGAGAGAGGTGTGAGTCCCCACAGCCCAAGGGAGGTTTTACCCTGGAGGTGGGGAGAAATTTGCATGTGGGACTCTATTCTCATAAGTGGGGAGGCACTGAATCAGGTTCCCTCTGGGCATCTCATCTCCTGACCACATGCCCTGTGTGACCCGGGACAAGATGACATGTTTGTTGTCTCACTGCAAACACGTGAAAGGCTGACTTCACCCTTCTGTGTGAAAAAAGAGATTTGGAATCTCATCTATTTTCTTGTACATATTATAAGGGCTTAGCTTTTCATCCAAGGTCTTAAACACCAAACATGAAATATCCACAATTGGGAAGAGTTTATAATCATAATTCAATGTTTAGGGTTGGTTTCAAGTTAGTTATAAATAAGATCGCAACATAAAGGGCAGTTTCTTCAGAGACCCTGTTTTCTGTAACTCAAACACCTGTGACCACTTTTATACGAGTAACTATAGAGGCGGGGTGGGACCCCTTGATCCTCACTGTGTGAGTCTTCCATTTGTGCCCAGGGCTCTTTGTGCCAAGTCTCCCATAAGGCACTGAGGCCCACAGCAGAGACCCCTCACAAATGACATCAGACAGAAGCACACTTTCTATGCAGTATAGGAAAACAAAGCAGCAGTACACCTCTCTGTAATGCACTGTTGTCCAATTAATGAACAGATGATGTGAGAGAATCAAGGCTGATCTACATTCTCAGATTCTGGCACTAAGGGTCCATTGTGTTCAGAGGCAGCAGAGTGGAGAGTGGCCATTCATAGTTTTCTCAGAGGGAAGGTCACTGTGCCCCTCAAAGGAACCCACTGCATCTCCAGCCTCCCTGGGAGGGCTGGGCCCAGTTGTCATAATGTCCTGGGCTGCTCTGTATGGAAGTTCCTCTGTATTCAGGACACAATATTTTCCGACATAGCATTTGAAAATATGTTCTGCACCTTGTGCTTATCTTTTAATTCCCTTAACAGCACCTGAGTGGGACAAAGGATTTTAATTTTAGCTACATTATTTAAATATTTTATTTTATTTTTGTTTTTAGACAGAGGGGAAGGGAAGAAGAGGCAGAGAGAATCATTAGTGTGCTGTTGCCTTTTGTGCGTCCCCTACTGCGGACCTGGCCTGCAACCCTGGCATGTGCCTGGTGGGAATCATATTGCCAACATTTTGGTTTGCAGGCCAGCACTCAACCAACTGAGCCACACCAGTCAGGGCTAATTTTAGCTACATTTAATTCATCAATATCTTATCTCAATGTTCCCTTCCACATTCACTAGACAGCTCACTCTCACTGAGTGAGAGTGAATACTATGTCCTGTATTTCCCTGATAATTTATGAAGAAGGCCATTTCCCTGTGATTGTGGAGTGGAGGAGCAATGCTGGTTCACACATGGAGAGAGTCACATGCAGAGAAGAAGCTCCCTATCTGACAGGTGCCCCACAGAGACCAGGCAGATCTTCCCCCAGAGTGAGGCCACACAGGATGCCCATCTCTTTGATCATAACTAAAAATGCCAGACAAGAATAGCTGGTCACCATTATCCCACTTTCAGGTGTTTTTCAAGTTGCTGTTTAAAAGGATAAACACTTTCTGCAGAAGTCATTTTAAATCTGAAACATCCCATTGAGCATATCTGCCATTGCCACACCCTGCATCCATAGTCTCTTCTGCACTGATGCACACATGCACAGCTTTGTGGGCAACAAGAGACCAGGCATCCGACAGTGGTCCCATGAGATCCTGGTGGGGCTCAAGTATCCCTCTCAGCTGAGACATCATCGCTGCTGCAATGTGGTAGTTCCTCACATTCCTCACAGGTGTGTGCACCAGTGGTGGTCATGTAAAACAACCTACTGCACTTCAGATCATGTAACAGCACAGCCTGTGCAGTCACAGTGGTGGCTGATCCCTCCAGGTGTGGGGAATGACACTGTGACATTCACACAGGATGGGATTGCCCAACTCTGCATTTCTCAGACCCTATTCAGTCCCTGGCTGCACAGGACTGTAAAACAATCTGTGATGTCAGCCTTACTGTTATATAACTCCATGTAAAGTACAGTCCTTCATGAATACCCATTTATTTTGCTTTATGTAATTATAATGTTCCTTTTACCTGAGCCCCTGCCTCTAAATTATTGGGAGGCCAGTTCCCCCTATTGTTGATGTTGGAAGTTTTATAATTCTGGTAGTCACATTAATAATGTGTAGTAAACCTTCACTGTATCTTCTTTTCCAACTACTTGTAACATATACATATTAATTACATTCTTACATTTTGTGCTTTTCTGTGAATTTTTTAATGAATCTCTCAAATCTGAAACTAATTACAATTTTGGGTGGAAAGTAATGTATTGACTTTCTCCATCTCTGATTTCTGGGTCAGTCCTAGTTCACACTGGCCTCCTCCGAGGTCACATGTAGCCTGTTCTTTTGACCTATATCCATCTCTCCAGCAATGGCACCCAGTCTTGTTCATTGTGGGTGTTGACATGTCTCTTCAAACTTGTACAAAGTCCTTAATTTTATCTGAAAATATAAAATGTGTGATGAGCTGGATTTCTGGAAATTCTTGAAAAGGGCTTCCGACAGAATCTGCATTTTCCTTGAGTCATCACTGTAAGTCCAAGCTCATGAACCCTCATCTAAGGTCTCATCCTCGCCATCCTCTGTGGAAACACAAGCCAGGTCACAGAACCTAAGGAGTCAGAGATGCTGTGGACCAGGGAGTGAGGTTGAGCACATTATCTGGGTCTATGCTCCATGCTCACCCTGCAAATGAGTAAAAATTGGAACATAGGCAGAGGGTGAACTGGAATTTTGACTAGAATAATGGATGTGAGGGCCCAGAGTCTTCTGTAGACACCACCCAAACCATCATTATTTCTCCACAGGAGCCAATGATACACCTGAGACCCATGTACCATGTATCAAACACCAAATTGACTATGAAAATTCATTTTCATTCATAAGGGTAATGAGACAAATGCAGCAAAAAGCATACCTCAAAGTGGTAAAATTTCAAATCAGAGTTTAAATTTATCACACTGCTTTCTCTTTTTGCATGAATGTCCCATCCTTCTGATGGAACTGCTCTTGTTGTATAAATTGCTGACCCAAGAAACTTTTTCTCCTAAAAGCAAACAGCTCTCAGGTCCCACTGAATCATGTACCCCATCTTCAGGTGCTTTTAACCTGTTCTGCAGGGCATAGAGGGGACCTGCTCTTTCCTGATATACACAGACCAGTAATTACAATGGTTCAGGCAGATGGGACTGTAGAGTGATCAATCAAAATGTACCTAAATGGCCTAATATCTCCCCAGATAAATACCAGATGATAGATATTTCTTTACATGTACTTCACTATCTTGCTGGGAAGTAGCAAAGTATCTGCATGTACTGCAGAATCTATCCAATACTTAAAACATTATAGCCAAAAAAACCCTGACATCTTACTTCCTAATATTTAGAAATCTCTGGACTCTATAGCTAAAGTTATCTTAGATAGTGAAATTGCATAGACTACTTACTAACAGAACAAGGAGAGGTTTGCAAGACCATCATTCCTCTTGTTGTTCTTACATTGGCACTTCAGCTCAGATGGAAACAAAAATCATGTAAATCAGGCAACAGGCTACCTGGAATCAACAAACACCGGGCTATCACACCATTCTTTTTGAAGGAACTTGAAATTGGTTGATGAGCCTATTTCCATGGATACCACAGGGACCAAGGTCCATAGATGATAATTTTTAATTTGGGTTTAACATTCTTTGCTTTTTAATGCTTGCATTTATTGTTTTCAAGTCCTTTATGGCTTGATTTTCCATGCCAGGTAAAGGGAATCTGCTAGACAGGCACCTCTAAAAAATATACTTTCTTTTAACTCACAAGATCTTGCTTTCCAGCAGGCTCAGGTTTTTCATTCCCCCAGAAGTTTCAGAGGACATCAATAGCCTCATAGATATGAAAAAATTGGCATAGGAAAATTGAAACATGAAATAAAAACTTTATACTGCTGAGACTTACTATGAAATAGAATTTGAAATAGTACTAAATTTAGACACAGTCACATACTGTTACTGTCAATTTTCTTGTAAGCAGATTGCATGTGCTATCAGGTCCCATCCTGCTTGTACAAAAAAACATCTTTGACCACAGTTTCAGTTGGCACAGGTGGCCCAATGACAAAAGTGTGTTTGGCACCATCCAGTTCCAGAATTGTGACAGTAAAGACCAGCATCTGGACCAGCAAAGACAATGCCTGCATGTCCACAGCCTCCCCCTATGATCTCATTGACCTTTTGTCACTCTTCCTGATTATAAAAACCTGCCTGCACTGACATACTAATGGGCTTTGAGACGAGAGTGTCTCATCCTTCTGGTTGTCAGCACCTGAATCAAACCACTCTCCTTTACATCAGCACCTGACTCTCAAGCATTGGCTTTTGGAATTGCGGGCAGCCAGACTTGCCTTTCATTACATCATCATTGTGCTTTCCAGTTGAGGGCTCCGTTCCTGGTTCACATTAGACAGCTTCTTTTTGTGTCATCATGTTGTGGAAGCATCAACAAGTTCTCTGAGCTTATGGAGAAAGGCAATAACCCCTTTCTTGGGGCACTTCCATGACCTAAACATTTCCAAGTAGCCCATTTTTAATAATATTCTCCTTCAGAGTGAGGAATTGAACGAATGAACTGAAGTAACCCATTTTTTCAGAACAGAGCACTTCCCTAGAGCCTCTGGAGAAAGGGTGGTCCTTTCACCTCCTTGACCTCAGACCAGTAAAGGTATTCCTTTTTCAACCTTGCAGATTGTACAGGAATAAATGTGTAGAAATGGCATCCCTAGCTGTGTGGGAGTTGATCCCATTGTCATAGGAACACAGAACAGGTTGGATGTGGGCCTTCCATTGTCAAGGATGTCCCCACCCTACTCCCTGCTGTATGATGACCAGTACTGCCCAGGCACAGGGACACTCACAAGACTGTGGTCTCAGGTAAGGAGACTCCTTAGGATCTCACACTGACTGAGGACTGATAGAACTCTGTGATGTCATAGACTGTGACGAAACCTGGAACTATCTCAACCCTTAACTTTGTTCCCAGAATGCATCTCCGTGATGATTGTCCACAAAGGCATAAATAGATATTCCTGCTTGATGTTCATGTACTTTTTATCAAACACACTTCCATTTCAGAAATATGGAATGTCTTAGAACTTGCTGGGGAATCACTATGGTCCAAATCCTCAAATTTGACCCTGAAGAAGATTCCCAGTTATACCTCAATGAACATCCCTCACTCAGAGGACAAGGAAGCTCCCAATGTACCCCCTGCACAATCACAGTAAATAACAGGGGTCCTTTAAGGGGCATCTTCCTTCCCTCTTCCTTGCAGTGAATCTGGTCCCTTGAAGCATTTTCCTAAATTTCTTTTTCTTAAAGATTTTATTTATTTATTTTTAGAGAGAGGGAAAGGGGGTGAGAAAGAAAGGGACAGAAATATCAATGTGTGGTTTTCTTGTGGTTTCCAATGTGTGGTGCCCCTTACTGGGGACCTGGCATACAACCCAGGCATATGCCCTGACTGGGAATTGAACCAGTAACCCTTTGGTTCACTGGTCCATGCTCAAACCACTGAACTACACCAGCCAGGCCCCTATTCCTGAAATTCTGATGTGCCTGTGGCTGATCTCAGATCCTCGACTGTGTGTAAAATCATCAGGAGGCTCACCACCCTCCATCTCCTCAGTACAGTCCATCTGTTCCACTTCTCAGGGTTTGCGACACACCCAGGATGTGGGTCACCACACTGAGACTCTTACACAGTAATACAGCTCATAACCTTGAACATCAGGCCTTTAATCTTCAGATAGGCAATGCTAACAGAAGTGTCCATGGAAAGGAAAAGTCTTTCTGGTAAGCCCTGGGCATAATGGGTTTCCCAGTGTGTGTGTTGATCCAACCCATATATTTCAGGCCCACTCCTCAGCATGTCACACCCATAACATAACATAACTTGATAAGGTGTATCCAGAAGCCTTGCAGGAGATCTTCACTGAGGCTCCAGCTTCCTCACCTCAGCCCCAGACTGCACTGGCTACACCAGAGAGAGAAAGCACTTGTGGAAAGTAGGGAGTGGTGGGTGGAAATCCACTTTGACTGTCCCTGGTCCCCTCCTCAACCCATGGACTGGGGAGCCCCTTATCTGTAACAATTGCCACCAAGACGAGGGCTCTCCATCCCCAGCCCATGTTGAGGGACTATGTCATCAGAGATTCCAAAGGGAAGGGTGTGGCTATGGGAGATGCTCACAGGACACAGAGAGACCCAATTTAACATTGTCTACCTCTTCTCATTTGCATAGTTGTGAGACAGAGACAGTTAAAACTGATTATTTGACTCCACCTGGGAGATGGTAGAGGACACACAGTGCATGATCAGTGGAGACTTGGGCTCCAAGTCCTAATTAGTGTTATCTGATATTAGCCCCCTGCCAGGTCACTGAGGTCTGTGCAGACATAACTCCTCTTAGGTATAGACACAGCTCACTGAGGACCAAGCCCCCATTGGACACACTCCTCATTGAAAACTCACCTTTGCGGGACACAGGGTCTTCTTGGATCTGTTCTCAGCTTTAACACCTACGGTTTAATCCTTGGATCAAAGTGTCTTCAAAGTCCAGAACTGAATAAATTGTAAAAAACATCCTTGTGTCCATCTCCTTAACATTTAGATAAAATAAGCCATAGAAATACCCTCATTGACTGTGTGTTGGTTTTCCTTTTGTCTTACCATGTTTGGTAAATGCTGTGATGGAATAGGATAATTACAGTCATCAGCTGTCCAATCCTTATTTGAGATGTTTTTATGAAAAGAAGAAATACCACCTCAGGCTCCTCAGTATTTGCACCTGAAGCAGCCTCCTGAGATCACGGGTCCTGTGCACCCCCTGCTGCCCAGCCCAAATCCTGCAGGAGAGGGTCCTGGACTCAACTCACAGGACATGGACCCTTCAGTGGCTCTACTGTAGAATTAAAGGCTAACCCTTGACTTCAGGACACTCCCTCAGAGACTCTATGTGTTTCGACATCTCAGGGTAAAGAGAATGGCACTTTCTGAATCTACGTGACTCTTCAGAGAGCTCAAACACTGGACACTGTGCAACCACCAGGGAGCACCATTGATGGGATTGCCAGATGCAGGAACTCAGCTGACATCCCTGACTCAAAAAGCTCTCAGGATTTTTGGGGGACTCTGAGGTCCTCAGCTTCTTATGCTTGCAGGTCCCATCTAAATATCACTGCATGTGGCCCTATTGTCACATATACTTCTACTGCTCAATAAATCTCACACACACACATGCACAGTAGTGATTTTTGTGGTAATGAGCCCAGGTCTCCCTTCTTCCTGTTCCTAGCACATAAGCAGGATCCACACACTGAGCCAAACAATGTGAGTGACCAACTTTGATGATAGAACAAAAGCAAACAAGGTTGACATGAAGATGGAAGAGTTCCTGCCTTTGTGGAGTCCTTTTCTCCCAGTACCTGGAACCTGCAGATGTCAAGGCACGAAGGTCCTGCTTGTCCTGGGGAAGGTCAGACCCAGGATATCTTTTTCCAGTCAGTGTAGCCAATACTGACCTGACATGTGGAGACAACCTCTCTGACCTAGAGCCACAGGGGCTTATTATCAGAGCTCACAGCAAGGAGACCCAATAACAGTACAGTGGGGGACACTGGATGGCAGTCTCCCCTGGGACAGGAGCAGGTGTTGATGCAGGAACAGCATAGCCAGATAAAGTGGTCCTCAGTTATCACCGTCTGTGGAGCAGTGTCAGTGTAGTTTTCCACTGTCCCTGCTGTTGTCTAGAATGCACCCTGGTATCCTGAGCACACCATGTAGCCAGCCCTCCTGCCTCCTGACAGGATGTTTGTATTTGGGCTCATGTTGACTTCTCCTCACTGTGTCTCTTGCACAGTAATGCACAGCTATGTCCTCAGTGGTCATGGGGCTGAGCTGCAAGAAGAACTGGTTCTTAGATGTGTCTCTGGAGATGGAGGTGTGACTCCTGAGGGACAGGCTGTAGTAAGTGTTTCCTTCATTATGTGTGCATCCAATTCATTCTAATCCTTTCCCTGGAAGCTGGCAGATCCAATTCCAGCAGCCACCACTGGTAGTGCAGTAACTGGAGACAGTGCAGGTGAGGGAGAGTGTCTGTGAGGGCTTCACCAATTCTGGGCCTGACTCCTGCAGCTGCACCTGATTCAGGACAAGGAACATCAATCAGTCCAAGTCACTCATATCTGGTCAACAGCATTCCATAAACCCATGTCTGACCTCTGAGACACTCACCCTGAGGATTGTCACCAGGCACAGGACTCCAAGCATTCTCATCTTACAGAGCACAGCTCTGCCTTATCCAGAGACTTCTGTCCCATGTAAGACCCACAGGCCAAGTGAGGATTTACCCTGGAGATGGGAGAGCAATTTCCATATGGGGCCTTCTGATGTTGTAAGTGGGGAGGGGATGAGGTCACTGCCCCATGTTCTTCTAGATCCTGAGCACATTTCTTATCTTAGACTCAATGGTGTAGTTCTGAAGGAAGAGACAGCATGGGCATTGAGACACCTTTGAATCATGTCAATGGACAGCCCTCTTTCTATGTTTAATATAGTAGCTGGAGTAGATGAGTGGTTTGCACTATTTTAATTTCATGGGTCATTGTGTTCATTAATATATTGAATTAACATTATATATAAACATCTCACAGTTAGAAAGAAACACTTTATGTAAACTCATGGTTGCCAGATTGGATAATCATAATTTTATATAAAATAATATGTAAATTTTGATGTAAAAATAATTGCAAAGTAAGGAACAGTCTTTTTCTTGACCTGATTGAATTCCCTGGTCCTTCAGGAGGCAGTGCAGGTGCAGCTTCTGTCTCTGTCCAGTTCCAGGGAATTGGCCACACTGTCTAGGACCTGCCACCCAGAGTTCATCCAATGCACTGCAGCTGAGACATGTCTTAGACATACTGCGTCCTTCCTTTCACATCACTTCCCCCAGGGCAGTGCATACCCTTCTCATGGGTGATACCCTCATGAAGCCTCCCAGGTTCCTAGACCAATATGTGATGCTAAGACCCTAGATTAACCTTCTCCCAGAGACAAAGACACTGACACTGTGCCAGCAGGTGTTCTGAGATTTGTGAGGAAGATGGAACCTGCTCCTGGTCATAGAGGGTCAGATCAGAACCTGCCATCCCTGAGTTCACCTGAGACCTCGCTGGAAGGAGATCTGGAGGCTGACGTCCTGAGAAGGGGACTGGGAGCTCATGATGGGGTAAGGTTACTGATGGAGACAATCTGTGTGTGTGTATGTGTGTATGATAAAACATATATAATAAATATATATTATAAAATATGTATTATATATAAATATATTAACACATAACATAAAATATATCAAGTATATTATAAAATAGATATTATATATATTATAAGAAATATATATGTATATGTATATGTGTATGTGTATATATATATGTAATACACACACATACACTGAGGTCAGACTCGTGTTTTTTTCTGGGACCTGTGTGGGCTAATCTCCTTTCCTGAACTTCCTCATCATGCCCATCAAGGATGGACATTCACCTAGTATGTGAGACTTATTGGAGACAGGCTAATTGATGGCCTAATTTTTTGTATCATAAGAAGAAGCCATGGACTAGATGAGTCAGTTACATTTAAAATTCTCAGGACTCTTCACATAGATTTAAATGAAATTTGAATTTGTTAGGTTGGTGACTGAATCCTAACTTTCTATTAATCTACAACTGCCAAAATTATATATTTTCAAATTATATATATTTTCAAATATATATATTTCAAATTTTATATATATAATCTTTATCTAAAGATCACACAATAAAGGGCAATTATTCTCCATATTTTATATTCTTAATTTATGGTGTCAGTTTTATCTGAGAAACTTCCTCACAAACTCAGTGATTCTGTATGTATACAACTCAGAAATCTTCACATGTTGAAATTATTGTGGCAGCAGAATAACTGACTTTTGTTTTCAGTCCAGTGTTGCCAGTGAGCCTGGGATTCAAAGGGAGGGAAGTGAGAATTCCCAGCTTAGATTTGCTCACAGAAAGGGAACTTCTACCCTGATAGGAAACCCTCACTCCCAGCCTCCATCAGCCCTGTTTCTGGGGATGGTCACCAAGGTCAGAGGCTGCTGGACTCTTTCACATGACATATAATGTTCTTCATGTATAATAAAAACTTTCTTCCTTCAGATGTGTGATTTTAAAATATATTATTTGTCTTGGCTTGTCTTTTAATTCTCTCAATGGAATTTTGGTGATCTGGTGGGGCATATACTTTTAATTTTAATAAATGAAAATTTTATCACTATTTCAGTTAATGGATGCTTTATTGTGTACTTGTACATAAAGTATCTGCACTAAATGCCCAGCCTCCATTGTCCATGTTCACTGGTTACAGCAGCCATAGGGACTAGAACAGCCATAGGGACTAGAATCCATCAGGAGTGGAGAGCTGCTGGAAAAATACCCATATTGTGGCATTGCTTCAGAACTGGGTTAGGGGAGGGTTCTGGGCTTCTTTTAGTCACATGACAGAAAATTGTCTGGTTTTCATGAGCAGGCAAATATGGGTTACTGGAAATGTGAGTTTAAAGAAGTGTAGGGCATGATAGAGATGGCTTATATCAACTTGGAATACAAACAAGTGCTTATGGACAGGTGTTGATGGTAACAGAAATGTTTAAGATTCTGTATGTAGAGCTCAAGTGAAATTAGAAAAGGTTATTGCAAATGAATGCGAAGGGGATTCCTTGTGACCCACATTCACATTTTCACTGTGTCCATTATATCTGGTAACAAGGTCACAGGTAAAGACATTATTTGTTGGACACATTGAAGGTCATTACTCATCTGATGAAACCCAGACTCACTGAAGCTGCATATTTAATTGGGGCTCCATTTATGGAATCTCTGAACACTACAGGAAAGAGAGGACACCCCTGACTGGAGGCACCAGGATGACAGTATCTCTAAATGAGGAGTCATTGTTTCAAGTGTCCTGTCTCAGCCCTTCATCATCATCACCATAATCATCATCATCATCACATCAACATCACCATAATCATAACTGTGATCATCACAATCGTTCTTCTCATTTTCTGTAAACATGGTGCTTGTCCACATAATGGCATTTTGCTTTATTTTTTGCTCACTTTTTTATGTTTGATAACTATAATAGGTAGTCAGAAACTATTGAATTTTATGTTATACTGCTACCAACTGATGGCTCATTCCCACCCCCTCTCCATTTGCTCCATATGGGAACACTGATAAGAAAGCCTGATTCTCCTCTTTTGATGTGGGTTCTGCATTGATCCTGCTGCCCAGTCCACTCCCTGTATTTGAGGGTCCTCTGTGGCCTCACAAGGCAAGAACTTCACAGCATCTTCAGTTCAGAATTAAAGACTTCACCCTGACTTCAGGATGAAGCTCCCCAGGGACACCATGTGCTTTCATATCTCTGGGAACAGAGAACTGGCCTCATTAAACACCTGTGACCCTACAGAAAGCACAAAACCAGGGCTCTATGAAGCCCCTTCCCTGGAGCTGACAGGTTCAGTGACACAGCAGATACCCCTGAGTTCAGAAGCTCATGGGGGATTAGGGGGCATCTGATGTACTCTGGTTCCTCTGCTTCAAGGTCCTATCTGAGTAATCCTGCATGTGGCTCAAATCCTACTGCACTTCTACTACTCAATAACTGACACGTGCACACAAACACACAAACACTGTGATGGTTTTCAAGGTAATGAACTACAGATTTATCTTCTACCCTGTTCCTAGAACACAGGGAGTATCCACTCATGGATTCTAGGTCTGGGTGTGACTTCCTAGCTGAGTGAGGTCAGCTCTGTGAGGGATACAATTGATTTTCTACATTTTGGTGCCCCATCTTGCAGATTATTTCCCTTCTGACAGCTTGTCTTGTGCACATCTGATCCCAGCATCCCACATAGAGACAGAACCATTGATCAGTGTGACCCACAGCTGCACCTGTCAGGGGCTGCAGGAACCATCATCTCCCCCTGCATCTGTGTTTCTGTTTTGACCCTTGTTGACATTCCTGCACTGATCAAGGCATCACAGGTGAGAATCAGGCAATTCCAGTCATTTCTCAGGCTCCCTTTCCAAGCTGGTCTTCTCTAGGGTCAGTCGTGGAGGATCTGTGTGATGTTCCACATGTGGACTCCATGTCCTCAAATCAAGGAGCCCAGTAGGCACTGAGTTCTTGCTCCAGGGACATACGCAAGCGCCTGTTTTGGTTTTCACTGTGTGGGAAATGTTCCATGTGGCTCCTACCTAGGAGAGTAAGAAAAAACCCACATGTTCACAGGAGTTTATCCTTGTGCTGGATTCTCAAGCACATGTCAGCTGTAAGTGCCACCAAGTCAGATCAGGCACTGCATGTTTATTTTATCCTCTGTGTAGATGCTGTCTCATGTCTTATCACACTTGGGAACTGCATCAAGTGAACTCCCTTTCAAGGAACTATTCACAGTAATAGTTAAATCAAGTAAATCTCTATCATTTCAGTGAACATATGTCATTGATGTGGGCACTAAGCCATCAGGAAGGACCAGCACTGTTTGACCCCATGGAGGTGAGGTTTCTGAGTCAGTGCAACTGATGGAAACAGATAGCAAGATAGTGCTTGCAGTGCTCACAGAGGAACTTGGGAAGCAGGCGTTCACACTGAAAATTCCCATTGGGAGGCAGAGTCAGGGCTGAGGGTCTGCTGCAGAGCTCGAGGTTGTAATGAGTTACACTGTGTTGTCCACTCATGGATTTGTGGTGGACACATAACATGTGTAGTGTTCTCACTCTGAGAGGGTGACAGGAGAGGGTCTGTGTTAATATAGTGTGGGGCAGCCATTCCAGACAAACCATCTAGCATGTCTTCCTTCTCCAACACGTGCAAGGTGTGGACTCAGCATGGTCCCCTTTGCACTGGGCCTCCAGTGTACATTTCACACAACTGTTTGCACAGCTAACAGGTAAGAGGTATCCTGACTACAGTACTACAAATTTCAGAAAACCTTATGATTTTACATCATCTTGTGCAGCTAAAGACTAGCTTAGCTTGCCTGCAGTGATAGAAGTCTCCCCTCTAGCCCTGTACCTGCATCCCTCCCTGTCTCACAAACACACCTTGCCTTCACCTCCAGTCACAGCAGTATGAGGGCTTCTGCCTGATCCATGCTTCCCAATGAGTTGTCCTTGTGATCTCAGATGAACACTGATTGCTGCTCATTTTGTTCTTTTATCTTTATAGGATCATTAAAAGAATTAAAAGAAAATTCTGCTCTAAGCAACTACATGGGTCGACCGTGCGGGCATCATGCTGAGTGAAGTGAAGCAAGCACAACTGAGCGAACACCAAATGGATCCACTTACATTGGGACTTGCAGACAATTCAGAAGCAGAACCAGAAGGCAGCCTGGTGGTTGCCCAGAGCTGGTAGGAGGAGCATGAGGAGCTGCCCTTCCTGGGAAGAAGCATCTGTGACGCAGGGTGGTTAGGATCCGGATACTGGATGCCTATTGCTGCACCTTAGGCTAACAAGAAGCATATGCATTTGATCGGTGACAAAGGTAGATTTCACATGGAGTTCTCACCACAACAAAAATGAGACAGACAGGACTTCCCTTCCAGTGTGAGGGTATGAAGAGCTACAAGGGCTTCTTTCAGAGTCAGAATGAAGAAACTGCTTTTAAAAGCCCTACCATGCCTGGACATCATCCTACTGGAACATGGATGATGAAGAAGAATCATCTCCAGAAAATATACCAACAGTGTGGACAGCTAAAGAATGTAAACAAGAGCACACTCCCTCCATTACCCATCCTAGTGCAGGAAATGCATTCAAGATGAGCATGTTCAAGAGCACGGACTCCATGCTGTGATCTCCTGGTCACAGGTTCCCTTTCCAGAGAGGAAGACTTCAGTGCCCTTCATGCAGCCACAAGCTTCTGGCTGCTGAGGTTGAGCTCCAGGCAGCTGCCAACAAATAAGATTCACTCTGTCCAATTGACCCCATCCCTTGGGTGGAGGCTTTGTTCTGGGTACAGCACCCTTGGGACTCTGGGTCCCTGACTGCATCACCTTAATTTGCCTGGCAGGATTCACCTACCAGGGCAGGTGTGTCATGGAGTCACTAGATGCCATGTAATCAGATCTGAGCACTCAGCTTTTCACTGAATGTGGAGCACAGCCATCTTTGTCCCATTAGCAAGTGAATAACTGGTGGCAGAGTTTTCTCAGGAAAAAGGCTGGAAATCATCCATTGGGTAGAGTTCCAGATTTATTCCCATGAAGATAATATCATTTCCAGCAGCCTGTGGAGGAGCTGGAAACCTGGGTGTAGTGAGAGGCCTTTGCAGATGATGGAAATCAGAGGACTGTCAGCAGCCCTGGAGTCCTGTACCTGTGGGAGAACCAAAGACAGAGATAATTGGAGGAGATATTATCAGGACAACATCAGTCCTGGTGGTGGACAAGGTGCATTCACAGGAGCCTGGGAGTATTTGTTTCCCTGTATGGAGCCGTGCATTCATCAGGACCTGTTGAGAAGGAGAGAACAGTCAGTGTACACAAAGTACAGCTTCCCACCTGGTAAGAGTGAGAAAGTGTCAGAGAGCCCAGCCAGTCACTGACATCTGGGGTGGCCCTGTGAGTACCAGTACATACCACTGTGTAGTCTCTGAACCTGACCACTTCCACACTGAGTGATCATTGATAGTCACCTGCATTGATGTCTGTATCAGCTGATCATTACTTTTACTGCTGAGAATAGCATTTACCGATATTCCCTAGTTTGCTTATTTTAAAATTAGAAGGACATCAGGGTTGTTTATAGATTCTCACACAAATAGTCTTGAATATCTGTATGTATATTTGTATGAATATAGAATTCATGCTTCTAGAGCAAACACTCCTACAGGTATGTGAAGAACTCAGGTAAAATATAATTTCACCAGAGACTGTGGTCCACTTTGTCAAGAAAGAATAAAAGGACATAGAGTGACTTGGTGAAGGAGAGATTCTCAGTCATGCTATTATGTCATCTGCAAATGGACAGTGTCACCTCCTTATTTAGTGTCTGCAGTAAGAATATGAGGAATTAGATTCACAGACAACAGGAAGAAGTGTCCCTGGTTGGAGGTGAGAGTTTTGAGAGGAAACTCCTGCTCCCAAGGAAAGTACCTTTTAAATGCCAAGGTACACTCCTGCTTTTGGGTTTCTTCTCTATGGTCTGTGGAACCTGCATGCCTCCTGGTGTCCTGAGTTATCCCTGTAGCCCAGTCCTCCTGTCACTTGTAGGGAGGTTTGTGTCTGAGATCACCCTGACTTGCCCTCACTGTGTGTTTCACACAGTGATACATGGTTGTGTCCTTGGTTCTCAGGCTGTTCAATGTTAAATAAACGTGGGTCTTGCAAGTGTCCTTGGTGATGCTGAGTAGAGATTTCAGCTTTGAGTTAGAGTATGTGCTTACACCACTATTTATAGAACTGACCCACTGTAGAACCTTCCCTGGAGGCTGGAGTTTACAGTACACAGAATATTTCACTAAAGAAAATGCAGAGACAGTGAAGGTGAGGGAGAGGGTCTGTGAGAGCTTCAACAGTCCGGGTGTTAGAGAACAGGGGGGCACTGAGTGATATAAAAGACTCCCCTTTTTCCCCAGGGGTTCCTCCTCACCTGCTGGGTTTGTTTTGCCCACTGCCTGAGGAAAGATGTCTCTTCATAACAGAGATCAGTGAAAAGGAAAGGAATTTATTATTCGTTTGAAATAACACAAACTAAAGTTCCCCACAAATGCACACAGTCCTCCCAGCACCCTCCCCATGGCAAAGGGGAGCACTTCCAAAGCCTCGTGGTCCTGACTCTCACCCAAGCCACATGGTCCCAACCAAGACACCAAAGCTGAATGGTCCTAAACAGCCATGTGGTCCCAAAAAGAGAGATGCCCAATGGCTGCCATGCCTCCGTTTAAATCCCAGCACCAATCTACCTCTGCAGGCCCATTTCTGGCTTGTCTCACAATTGGCCACAGCTGCCAGCATTCTGGACCAGTGTGGCCTTGTGGTGTGGAGTCAATTATCTTCAAGCTCTTCTGGATCCTGTTACAAATCCCTATTCGGGGCTCCCCTCTTGGCTGCACTCTGTTACACTGATCCCAACTCTTGCAAGTGAACCTGGGGCAGGACACCTGGGGACAAGAAGCATGAGTTCCTGTTAGTCACATGCAACCACCACCATCCCGTTAACGCATGTCTTAAACCTAAGACACTCACCCAGGGAGCGGGGGCTGTTAACAGGCACAGGAGGAGGACCAGAAGTCTCATCTTCTTCTGCAAGACTGCTCTGCCCTCCCCAGAGACATCACCCCATGTGAGAAGAGAGTTGTGAGCCCCACAACCCAGGGGAAGACTTACAGACATTTGTATGTGGGGCAGCCTTTCCCCTATAAGTAGAGAGGGACCAAGGTCAGGCACCCTTGTCATTCTGGGACCTCTGTAGGGGCACCTCTTCTCGTGAACTCACTCATTATGTATGCCAGGGATAGGTGATTCCCTGGTTTATGGGAAACATTGAAATTAGTACAAAGGATGGCCTCAATTTTCTGAGCATAAGAAGAAATAGTGGACTTGATGGATTGGTGACAACTT
The DNA here is from genome assembly GCA_028533065.1 of Trachops cirrhosus. Lineage (NCBI taxonomy): Eukaryota > Metazoa > Chordata > Mammalia > Chiroptera > Phyllostomidae > Trachops > Trachops cirrhosus. The sequence continues at coordinate 70,133,826 of CM052546.1, forward strand.
TTCAAATCTCATGCATCTTTCAAACAGATTTGAAACATTTATTATTTTCTTCTGACACTTCCTGAATCTCAAAACTGCACTATATCAATAATGTCATCTATATGGGATATATAAATATATACATATATATATGAGAGTATATACACATTACATACATATAGGCTACATAGACTATATACACACAGGGACAAATGTATCTATTTTATGTATATATACATATACATGTATATATTTCTGGATATATGTATTTCTATGGTCATAATTAAAATATTAATAATGTCATACTTAGGTGTATAAAATAAAACACAAAGCAGGTTAATTTCAAAGTCACATTTCTCTTCATTCATGACTGCTTTTGATCTGAGAAACTACATCCCAAACATAGGCAGTTGTGACATTCTTGATTCTTGAGGTTGAAGTGTGACTTTGGCTACAGCTCCCTGTGAAAACTCTTCCCTTTCACAATCCCAGGGCACATCAGAGAGATTTCAAACTAGTCACATGAAAAATAATATTTCCACATGCAGATAAGATGAGAAATGAAAATGTTGATTATGTATGTGTACAACCCAGAATTCTTCATTTGTCAAAATATTATGGCAGCTGATTAGCTCACCTGTTTTCTAAGTCTACCATTGTCAGCGATGCTGGGGTTCAGAGGGAGGCAGATGAGGGGAATTCTTAGCAAAGATTTCTTCACAGAAATGGGACCTTCTAACCTGACAGGTAACCCTCACTCGCAGCATCCCTAGGCCCTGTTTCTGGTGATGATCACTGTGGTCAGAGGGTGCTGGGCTCTCCCACACAACATATGACTTTCTTCCACCAGGAATGTGTGTATAATAAACACTTTCTTCCACCAGGCATGTGTCTTGGAAACACATTTATAATGTCCACATCTGCCTACTTATTGGCCTAATGGATGTTGGTTGGGGCAAACTTATTTAATTTTAACAAATTTATTTATATATGCATGTATGCATATGTGTGTACATATTTGCATGTGTGTTTACATACATGATACATGTGTACATATATCCATTTATATATAAAATTGATTTTTATTGGGTTATTTTGCAAATAACTTTCTAGCAAATAGCTTCAGTTGTTCGTGTTCATCAGTTACAGCAGACACAGAGACTAAAGCAGACTCTTTGGAACTGGGTAAGGGGAGGATAGTGGACTTAGTTTGAGTCACATACAGAAATAAGCCTTATTTTCATGACAGTTTACTAGATATATGTGTTTAAAATCTTTTTAAGAGAGGATTCAAAAGGAAGTACAGGGCATGATGCAGATAGTATATATCATCTTGGAAACGAGTTTGTCATAAATACAAATGTTAAAGTTTCTGCAGGTAGAGATCAAGAGAAATAAGGAACATGCCATTGCAGATAAGTGGAAAGGGAATTCCTTGTTACCCACATCCACATTTTACAGTGTCACTGTTATGTCTGGTCACAATGTCACAGGCCAGGGTATTAGGAGTTAGATAGCTCTCATGTCATTGCTCCTCTGGTAACACTAGGACTCTCTCAAGCTTCATAATTCATTGGGGCTACATTTATAATATCTCACAACAGTTACAGGGAAAAGAGGACACCCCTGACTGCAGGATCATCATCATCATCATCATCATCATCATCATCATCAATCAATTGCTTTCTTAAAATTGTTCTTCTTTTCATTTTCTGTAGGCATGGTTGTGGTTCACACATAATGAGAATACTCACTTTTGTTCAATTTTTATGGCTGCCAAATGAAATACATAGTGAAACTGTGCATTATTTTATGTTTGACTGCTGTCAAATTAACTCTCATTGCTCTCTCTTCTTCCTCTGCCTCACATGGGAAATCTGATAGAGAGTCTGGGTCTCCTTTTTAGATGTCATTGGGGGATTGAAACCACATGACCCCTGTAAGTAGTTCCCTATCCTCCACCACCTCAAGAAAATAAAAGCCCTGGCTCAATCAAAGCACATTTACCTTGCTGAAGGGCCTTTCTTGTTCTTTAAGAGATGTGAAATATGTGTGTGATGCACATTCCATGTCCCTTTGATGTGTGTTTGTCATCATCCTAGACATCCATACCAAGCTTGGTGGGTCCCTCTGCCTCTCTGTGGTGTCACCTATGACAGGTTCTGTAAGCATAATTCTAAGTCAATGACTGTTCCCACTGGGCATATTTGTTCCCTGGCATTGTGGCCATATGCCTCTGGTGACCGCCTTCCAGCAGGAATGTGTCTTCTTGATGGATGGCTTGAACACTGAGTTGTGTGTGGCTGTGCTATATAGTTGTTTCCAGCAAAGTCTCTGGTTAGATTAAGATGACAAAGTTCAGAAGGTTTGAATTCTTAGTGGAATTGGGCACCAGTGTGTGTGAAAAAGACTCTGTATTTTGCACATGAGGGAAGGTTGTCTGTTTTACAACAGACATTTTTAATCAGATAATTCAGAGGTGAGCACAGAATAGAAACTCAGAGAAGCTGCCTGGAAACTGTTATAGGAAAAAGAAACCAAACAGAAAAACAGCCAAAACCTCCTCCTGCAACTGATATTGGGGTTGTCCCTGTGTCCAGGGACACTCACCATCCCCTGATGGTCACAGACCCTCCTGCAGGGAGGTTTGTTCTGGACTCACAGTGAGTCCCCCTCACAATGTCTCCCTTGTTAATAACGCATGACCATGGCCTCAGCTCTCAGTCTGTTCATTTGCAGATAAGCAGTGTTTTTGAAATCACCTCTTGAGATGGTGAATCTGACTTTCACAGATGCACCATATTCTCTTGTGTGACTGTTAGCTTTGTTTATAATAAAACCTACCCACCCCAGACTGTTTCTTGGAAGCTGGTGGATCCAGTTTAAACAGTAGTCACTGAAAGTGAATCAACAACCTTTACAGGAGAGTCTCAGAGACCTCCAGGCTGTCTTGGGTTCCCCCAGACTGCATCAGCTACAAATGATATCACAAACCTGCAGAAAACAGACTCTCATTAGGAGTGCACACACAGTTAAGCCCCCTTTTCTTTTTAATGGTACCATGTAAAAGCGTCAGAGCCAGTGCCCAGCTCAGCAGAAACTTCATGGATCTTCCTCTAGATTAACTGCTGCAGTGACTGCAAACCACGGAGACACGGGAGCTGGGGCTGCTCTCCATGAATGTCAGGGACAGTGACAGGGCTGGGCATATCAGCACATGGAGTGCCAATTTGCATGTGCTCCTCTTTGGGACAGAAAACTGAAGTCCATAAGTGAGGGCCCACTCTCGCCTCAGAGCGACAAGCATCCTTGTGATAGTAAGAGTTTTATAAGAGGCTGGTTAGTCTGCATGCTGCAGAGTTCTTGTTGCTAATATCTACCTTCAGTCACTTTAACACAATTTAATTTATAGTGATATTCCTCATACACAGTGTTTCATGCTATTTGGCTCAGAATAATTTCCCTGTGTGACCTTTTCCATGTGTTGACACACATAGAGAATCTCGTCCCCATCATCAGCCTCCCTGGCTGAGGTCAGTGGTAACTTCAAGGGCTTCTGTCTTGCTCTTTCAAGACAGAATCCCTGCCCATTTTTTCATCTGTGCACTGAGAGTCTGTAATTGTGGATAAAGAGAGTGGGAAGAAAGAAGAAACATGTGCAGATAACTTTACCTGCTCTGGACACCCTCTGTGCTCAGCTTTCCCCACCCACCTCCTTCCCACAATGGGTTACTGACTGTCATGTCAAATGTCCAATGAGCACACAGCACACCAGTCAAATGTCCTGTAAGGTGCTGCTATGATCTGAATGCCACACATCGTTATTGTATACAGTTTCTGGGAAGTTTTAAAAATGGCAGGCTTAGTTAAAATGATAAAACCTAAGTGAACCCTGAAACCCTCTTGGCCAAACCTCCTCCCATGTGTTGTTCACTCCACACCTCCATTAGCACATTAGCCATGTCTCTCTGATGTGGTGACTAGGAGGATTTATGCAGTGACCCTGAATTTATGGATTTTTACCTCCAGTGGAAACTGGATCTCATTCCATTATTATGTGGAAAGAAATAAAAGTTATCATGGATTATATGCACTTCTGATGCTGCCTTCCTGTTACATCAGTTTAGGAGTCTCCCATGACATTCAACCAGAAAATGTTGCCTGTGGAAGAAAACAACTGAGAAAAATTACCCTTGGACATCACTGGAATTACACTCTTTCTCTACTTTTTACAATAGATATAGCAGTGAAACCCCAGGGAGTCAGCCCTTGTGGTCATGTTATACTACAACCCTAGTCCATTCTGGATGCTGTAACAAAGTACTGTGAACTGGGTCATTGCCAACAACAAAAATTTATTTCTCACAGATCTGGATGTGAAAAATCCAACAATTGGTGCTGACACTTTTGATGACTTGTAGGAACCCCTCCCTAATGGCTGTTTGCTCTAATCTCAGAGGGTGGATGGGGCAAGGGAGCTTCCTTAGTCCTCTGTTATAAAGTTCCTAATCCTGTTCAAGAAAGTTCCACCATAGGACCTATATTTGTCCCAAGACCCCACCTCCTAACACTATAACACAGGCCCCAGGTTTTAATATGGGAGTTTTTGAGTGACACAAACAGAAACCACAGCAACAACAAATGAATCAAATCATGATTACACCCCATTGGAAGTAACTCCAGCAGACCTCCCCAAACTGAAGATCTCCATTACCCTGTGAAAGCTTACCTTGGAAGGGGAAAGGGGACCCAAGTCCTTCAGAATAAGTGGATGTCCTTATAGAGTGGGCATGTTCCCTCTAAAATTTAAACTAAGATGTCCATATAAATTATTATTAACCCCCTTATTGTTTACAAATAACCATTATGCTTATTTTTCTAGGAACTAAAACTGCTTTCTACCCATGGTGGTTGATAGTTCAGTGTCCTCACTGATGCTTCTTAGGCATTTGTTGGAAAAGTAGTCAGGCTCCAGTTTTTGATGTTTGATGACGACAAGTTTAGATTCACCCCTCTCTGTCCTCCAGCAAACACATGGGAAACATGCAGAGAAAGCAGGGGTTCTCCATAGTTTAATGCAGGCAGGGAACTGAAACCACACAAACCCCTCCCATGAGCAGGACCCTCATCAACCTTGTCAGGAATGCTTAGTTAAAATCATAACACCTACATAAACCCACAGTCCCACTTGGCCAATGCTACACCCACATGTCATTCATGCCCTCACCTTTGAGCACACATCAGCCTTGTCCCTGTGACATGGTGACAGGAAGAAACATGCATTTATGGATTTTGCCTCCAGTGAAACATGGACCTTCCTCCATGCTGATGTCATAAACACTGAAAGTGTTCATGCATTACACCCTATTGCTGCCTTCTCACTACATATGTTTAACAGCTTCCCATGACTTTTGACCAGGGAACTTTGCCTATAAAAAACATCAGAGAAAAACCATCCTTGCACATCACTGGAAGGACACTGATGCTGTACTTTTAACAACACGTGTGGCAGAAAATCTCCAGGGAGGCAGACCCTGTGGTCATGTCACTCTACAACCCTACTACATTCTTGGTGATGTGACAGTCTACTGTGAACTGGGTCATTGGCCCATAACAGAAATTTATTTCACAATAATGTAGATGTGGGAAATGCAATAACAGCCACCAGCATATTGATATCAGATAAAAACAGGCTTCCTACACAGCTGTTTGCTGATTGTAATCTCAGAGGGTGGATGGGTGAAGGGAGCATCCTCTGTCCTCTGTTACAGAAGACCTGATCCCACTCATGAGAACTTTAACCCAGGACCATCACTTGTCCCAAGCCTCCACCTTCTAACACCATCACATGGGCATCTATTTTAATATGTGAGTTTTTTTTATGGCATATCTGTGCATTTCTTTTTTTTAATTTTTTATTTTTTTCACTTTTTTATTTTAGTTTATTCAGTACAGTTTCTATCCTTTATTCCCATTCCAGCACATCCACCCATTCCTCCCCTCCTCCTCCCTCCTCTTTCCAACCCCCCTAGTTTTATCCATGGGTCCTCTATATTTGTTCCTGTAAACCCTTTCCTTCTCCCCTGAAATTCCCTCCCCTCTCCTCTCTGTTCACTGACTACCTGTCCTCTATTTCAGTGTGTTTTGTTATATTTTACTTGTTTATTTGCATTGTTGTTTAGGTTCCTGTTAAAGGCAAGATCATATGGTATTTGTCTTTCACTGTCTGGCTTATTTTGCTTAGCATAATGCTTTCTAGTTCCATCCATGCTGTTGCAAAGGGTATGAGCTCCTTCTTTCTTTCAGCTGCCTAGAATTCCATTGTGTAAATGTACCATAGTTTCTTGATCCATTCATTTACTGACGGGCACCTAGGTTGTTTCCAGCACTTAGCTATTGTAAATTGTGCTGCTATGAACATTGGGGTGCATACGTTCTTTTGGATTCATGTTTCAGAATTCTTAGGATATACTCCCAGCAGTGGAATTGCTGGATCAAAGGGCAGGTCCATTTTTAGTTTTCTGAGGAAGTTCCATACTGTTTTCCACAGTGGTCGTACCAGTCTGCAATCCCACCAACAGTGCACTAGGGTCCCTTTTTCTCCACAACCTCTCCAACACTTGTTCTCTGTTGTTGTATTTATGATGACCATTCTGACTGGTGTGAAGTGGTATCTCATTGTGGTTTTAATTTGCATCTCTCTGATAGCTAGTGAAATTGAGCATCTTTTCATGTGTTTCTGCATCTTCTGTGAGTCCTCGGAGAAATGCCTATTCAAGTCCTTTGCCCAATTTTTAATTGGGTTTCTTTTCTTCTTCGAGTAGAGTTGTGTAAGTTCTTTATATATTTTGGATATTAAACACTTGTCTGAGGTATCATTGGCAAATATGTTTTCCCATACAGTTGGTTCTCTTTTTATTTTAATAGTTTTCTTTAGCCATGCAGAAGCTTTTTATTTTGATGAGATCCCATTTGTTTATTCTTTCCTTTATGTCCCTTGCTCTAGGGGACATGGCAGTAAAACTGTTTTTGCCTGCAATATCTGAGATTTTCCTGCCTATGTTCTCCTCTAGAACATAGTCACGGTTTATATTTAAGTCTTTTATCCACCTTGAATTTATTTTTGTGTATGGTGTAAGTTGGTGATTGAATTTCATTTTTTTGCATGTAGCTGTCCAGTTCTCCCAACACCATTTCTTGAAGAGGCTATTGTTACTCCATTTTATGTTGCTGTCCCTTTTGTCAAATATTAATTGACCATAGAGGTTTGGGTTTATTTCTGGGCTTTCTGTTCTGTTCCATTGGTCAATGTTCCTGTTTTTATGCCAGTACCAAGCTGTTCTTTTTTAAGATTTAATTTATTGATTTTAGAGGGGAAGGGGAGGAGAGAGGGAGAGAAATATCAATATATGGTTCCTTCCTGTGCATTCCCTGCTGTGACCTGGCCTGCAACCCAGGCATGTGCCCTGATGGGGAATCGAACCGTGATCTCTTGGTTCAGAGGCCCGTGCTTAATCCACTAAGCTACACCAGCCAGGGCCAGTACCAAGCTGTTTTGATTACAGTGGCCTTGTAGTAGAGTTTACAATAAGGTATTGTGATCCCTCCTACTTACCTTTCTTTCTCAAAATTGCAGCAGCTATTCGGGGTCATTTATAATTCCATATAAATTTTTGAAGTGTTTGTTCTATGTCTGTGAAATATGCCATTGGTACTTTAATAGGTATTGCATTGAATGTGTAAATCGCTTTGGGTAGTATGGACATTTTGATGATGTTAATTCTTCCAATCCATGAACACGGTATATGTTTCCATTTATTTGTGTTGTCCTTGATTTCTTTCTTCATTGTTATGTAGTTTTCTGAATACAAGTCTTTTACCTCTTTGGATAGGTTTATTCCTAGATATTTTATTTTTCTTTTTGCTATGTCAAATGGGATGTTTTTCTTGACTTCTGCTTCTTCTGTTTCATTGTTGGTGTACAAAAATGCCTTTGATTTCTGGATATTGACTTTGTATCCTGAAGTTTTGCCAAATTCATTTATTAGGTCAAGCAGTTTTTTGGTCAAGTCTATAGGATTTTCTATGTACACTATCATGTCATCTGCAAACAGTGACAGTTTTGTTTCCTCCTTCCCGATTTTTATGCCTTTTATTTCGTTTTCTTGTCTGATCACTGTGGCTAAAACTTCCAGTACTATAATGAATAGAAGTGGTGAAAGTGGACAGCCTTCTCTAGTTCCTGATCTTATTGGAAAAGATTTTATTGTTTGCCTGTTGAGTATGATGTTGGCTGTAGGTCTGTCATATATGGCCTTTATTATGTTGAGGAATGTTCCCTCTATTCCCACTTTGCTAAGTGTTTTTGTCATAAAAGGGTGCTGTACCTTATCAAATACATTTCTGCATCTATTTATATGATCATGAGGTTTTTGCCTTTGCTTTTGTTTATGTGATGAATTACATTTACTGATTTGCAAATATTGAGCCACCCTTGCATGCCTGGGATGAATACAACTTGGTCATGGTGCATGATCTTTCTAATGACTTGTTGAATGCAGTTTGCCAATACTTTGTTGAGGATTTTACCGTCTATGTTCATCAGTGATATTGACCTGAAGTTTTCTTTCTTTGTTGTGTCTTTATCTGGTTTTGGTACTAGTATGATTTTGACCTCATAAAAAGAGTTAGGGAGTCTTCCATCTTTCTGGATTTTTTGGAATAGTCTGTGAAGGATAGGGGTTCGCTCTTCCTTAAATGCTTTGTAGAAATCTCCTGTGAAACCATCCTGTCTTGGGTTTTTGTGTGTCGGGAGTTTTTGGATTACTGCTTCAATTTCATTTGCTGTTATTGGTCTGTTCAGGCTTTCTGTTTCTTCTTCATTGAGTTTTGGAAGATTATATTTTTCTAGGAATTTGTCCATTTCACCTAGGTTTTGAAGTTTCTTGGCATACAGTTCTTCATGTTAATTTCTTACTATCCTTTGTATTTCTGTGGTATCAGTTGCAATCTATCCTCTTTCATTTTTGATTTTGTTTATTTGGGTCTTCTCTCTTTTTTTCTTGATGAGTCTGCTTAAAGGCTTGTCAATTTTGTTTATGTTTTCAAAGAACCAGCTCCTGGATTTGTTGATCCTTAGAATGGTGCTTTTAGTCTCTATGTCACTTAATTCTGCTCTGATCTTGGTTATTTCCTTCCTACTACTTGCTCTGGGCTGTCTTCGTGGATGTTCCTCGAGTTCTTGTAGATTTACATTTAGGTAGTTTGTTTGAAATGTTTCTATCTTTTTTAGGTAGGCTTGTATCACTATAAACTTCCCTCTCAGAACTGCCTTTGCTGTGTCCCATAAGTTTTAGATTTTTGTGAGTTCATTTTCGTTTGTTTCCAGAAATTTTTTGATTTCTTCCCTAATTTCATTCTTGACCCATTCATTGTTTAATAGCATGCTATTTACTCTTCATGATTTTGAGTGTTTTTTTTTCCCCCCACTGGGGTTGGTTTCTAGCTTCAGACCCTTGTGATCCGAGAATATGCTCGTTATGATTTCAATTTTCTTGAATTTGTTGATCCTTTTTTGTGTCCTATCATGTGTTCTATCTTTGAAAATGTTCCATGCACATTTGAGAAGAATCTGTACTGAACTTCTCTGGGATGGAAGGCTGATATATATATATAATTTATATATATAAATGATATCATATATATATCATTTAAGTCCATTTCATCTAGGGCATTGCTCAATGCCACAATATCTTTGTTGATATTTTGTTTGGAAGATCTGTCCATTTTCGACAGTGGGGTGTTAAAATTCCACCCTATAATTGTGTTGCTGTCAATATCTTTCTTGAATTTCTCTAAGATTTTCTTTATGCATTTGGGTGCTCCCATGTTGGGTGCATATATATTTACTATGTTAATGTCTTCTTGGTGGATTCTTCCCTTGAGTATTATGAAGTGACCTTCTGGGTCTCTCTTTATGGCCCTTTTCTGGAAGTCTATTTTGTATGATATTGGTATTGTTACCGTGGCTTTTATTTCCTGTCCGTTTGCTTGGAAAATTTGTTTCCAGCCCTTCACTTTCAGCCTGTGTAGGTCTTTTGTTCTGAGGTGGGTCTCTTGTAGGCCGCCTATGTGTGGATCATGCTTTCTTATCCAATCA
>CM052546.1:70144063-70180666 GCA_028533065.1 Trachops cirrhosus
TTAATTGGGACATTTAATCCATTTACATTTAAGGTTATTATTGATAGGTACTTATTCATTGATATTTATGTACCTGTGTTCCTCTCTCTTTTTTCCCTTTCTTTCCTTAAAGCAGTCCCTTTAGCATCTCTTTCATAGCTGGCTTGGTGGAGGTGTATTCTTTTAGACTTCTTTTGTCTGGGAAGCTTCTTATTTGGCCTTCTATCTTGATTGAGAGCCTTGCTGGGTAAGGTAGCCCTAGTTGCAAACCTCTGGTTCTCATTACTTGGATTATTTTTTGCCATTCTCTTCTGGCTTGGAGCGTTTCTGTTGAGAAGTCAGCTGCTAGTCTTATTGGGGCCCCTTGTATGTTACTTCCTGTTTCTCCCTTGCTGCCTTTAAGATTTTCTCTTTGTCTTGAAATTTTGCCATTTTAATGATGAGGTATCTTGAGGTGGGCCTGTTTGGGTTCCTCTGGATTGGGATTCTGTGTTTCCTGGATTTGCCTTACCTTTTCTGTCATCAAATTAGAGAAGTTTTCCATCATTATGTTTTCAAACAGGTTTTCTCTTCCTTCCTCTTCATCTTCTTCTCCTTCTGGTATCCCTAATATATGCATATTTTTATGTTTCATATTGTCTTGCATTTCTCTTAATTCCTCTTCATTTTTCTGATCCTCTTTTCCTGTTCTTGCTCTTTCAGGGTGCTTTTTTGTGCTTTGTCCTCCAGCTCGCTGATCCGATCTTCTGCTTCATCTATCCTGCTTTTCTTTCCTTCTACTGTGTTCTTCAGTTCAGAAATGTTATTCTTCATTTCCTGTTGGCCCTTGTTGACAGTTTCTATTTCCTTTTCCATGTTGATATAGTTTGCAGTGAGTTCATTGTAGCTTCCCTGTAGATTCTCGTAACTCACTGAGAGTTTGTAGAACTTCCTGATAATCATTGCTTTGAACTCTGAATCTGATAGTTGAGTTGCCTCTATTTCATTTAGCATTCTGTCTGAGGCTTCCTCCTTTCCCTTCAGTTGGGGATTGTTTCTACATCTTCTCATTGTTTGTGAGCCTCTTCTTGCTAGCCTCAGCTTCTTAAATTGATCTGTTCTGGCTCCCTGGGTTTATGGTGTGAACCTCTGTTGTAGTGTACTGGTGAGATTCAGTGGTATAGTCTCCTTCTGGTATCCAGGTGTTCAAATTTTCTACCTACTCTTTTTTGTGATCATTTGGAGTTGTAAGGCGAAATGGTTTAAGACAGCATGAGAGTATTCTATGATATTTACAGTAGCAGCTAGTAGAGAGGAGATAGGAGATCCTTTGACTATGTAGAGTGTTAACCATGATCTTCCACCCCACTAGCCACTTTTTAGAAAGGATGTAAAGAAGTTAAGACTCCTGTTGGGAAGGAAAGGATTGCGAGTTGGCTCTAGAAAGCAGTGAGGTTGTAGGAAGTCAGATTCTGAGGTAGGGTGAGAGTAAAGAGTAGTAAATAGGTGAAGTGTGTGAGAGAATAGAGTTAACCACTACAGTAATAAAGTTCAGGAACCTGTGAAGTGGGCTAAAATCTGGAAGTATTTACAATTGTATGGAATAGCTATTATTTACAGTATTATTAAAGCAACAGTAATATGACAGAATCTATGAAATCTAGATAATAAGAGTAGAGAGTATTGAGCCTTTTACTCAAGAATAGAGAGTATTGTACTAATGGAACACCAATGAAGGACAGTATATTAGCAATACTCTATGAATTAGATAATGGGGGAAACCTATCAAATGATACAATATAATCAGCCAAGCAAAGAAATCTATACAAAAAGAATAGGAATATCAAAATACTATAAAAATAAAATGTGTATGAATAATGAAATAATGATAATACATTTATGCAATTACTTGCAGTTTTGAAAAAAAAGGAAGGAACCAAGCAGACGATGGAAGGAAGAAGAAGAGATAAATTTGGAAAGCAAGGGAGGAGGGTCAAGACTAGGGGGACAGAAAGAGAAGCATAAAGAATTGATCAAAAAATAATATGAATTAAAAGATGAAAGGTTACTTTAAAATAATTAAAAGTAAACAAAAACAAAAACAAACACACAAAAAACAAACAAAACAAAACAATACAAAAACATGTTTTGTTGGTTTCAGACTGGCCAAACCAGTTTTTCTAGCTGTCTTCAGCACACTGAGGGGCGACTGGAGACAGTTTTTCTCTCTGTTCCAGTTCAGGAGTCAGTCAGCCTCTGGGGTACTGTTCTTAGTGTAGGCACGAGTTCTCCCCCAAGCCTGTCTGGTGCTTCCCAGAAGGGATCTGTGTGTGGGGGCTTGGTGCAACTCTGCGTCCTTGGGAGTTCTCTGCTGTGTGTTCCCATGTCCCATGGAGAGCCTGCACCTTTTCCGGGTTCACAGATGCACACTCTCTAGATCCCGAGGGGTGCCCACTTCTCCTACCTTCAGGGCCTGGGCCTCATAGGTCCCAGGGGTGCCTGCGCCTTTTCCTTTTTCAGTGCTGTGGTTTCCAAGACTTTCACCAAACCAAGCTCTCTCTGCCTTGGGGGTGTGGGTGTAGAGGCAGGTGCCTTTGGATGCACCGGGTGGGTTGCACACTTTCACCTTGAAAAAAGCCCTTTTCAGGACTTTTCATGGGTGCTTACAGACCCTGTGTGGGTGCCTCTTCATCCTCACTCCTCTCTCACTCCTCTCTCTGTGCCCTCCAGTAAACTGGCCTCCCCCGGTGCTGCTCAGTCCTTGTTTGGCCAGGGAGGGAGCAGATGACTCAGCTTTCTCCTGGGAGCCCCATGGCTAACCCCGGCACACCGGGCCTGGAGCTGCAACATTCCTGGTCCCCGCGCTGATACATGTTGTCTCCTTACCATCAGGTATTTCAATGTCTGCTATAATTTGTGATCTCCTATTTTCATTTATGTCGTGATAATGTTGGCTCTTTGCTCTGTTCCTACCTAGAATGGCTAGGATTTTTTCCTGGGTGTGGGAGAGGTAGAATCTGCTCCGTCCTACCACTACACCGTCTTGGAATCATATGTGAGGTTTTGAGTGACACTGACACCTGGTCATAGCAACAGCAAATGAATCAAATCATGATTCCACCCAACTGGAAGACGACTTCAGTATAACTCCCCAAACTGAGGATCCCCATAAACCTGTGGATGCTTCTCATCTTTAGAAGCAGAAAGTGGATGCAAGCCTTTCAGAACAAGCTGATGACCTTGTTGAGTTGACAGGTTGCACCCTACACTTTGAACAAAGATGTCCATATACTTTCTTATTTCCCCACTTACTGCATTCATATAGCCATTATTCTCATTTCCTATGACTAACTTCATTTTTCTATCCATAATTACAGGTGGCTCTGTGTTCTCACTCATGCTTCCGAGGTGCTCAGTGAAATATGGAGCCAGGCTCTAATATTTGATGCCTGAGGCTGACATGTTGAGGTTCTCCCCTCTCTCTCCTCTTGCACACATGTGGGAAACGTGATGTGGAAGTGCAGATTCTCCTTAGTTTGATGCAGGTGGGAGATGGAAACCACACAAACCACTTTCATGAACAGGACCATCCACAGGAGTGAAAAATAAAACCTGGACCAGGCTCCTTACCAGACATGATACAGCCATTTATGGATTGCTGAACAGTCCACCCTGCTCTCAAAAGACTCCTGAATGAAAGGACAAACATTTCCCCACAGTCCCTCTGTGTGTGTGACATCATCACCCTGGACATCCACACCATGGTGTGGTGGGGGTCAATCTACGTCCACATGATGTCAACTGCTATTGATATCATAGGTGTGGAATTAAATCAATGACCATCACCCCAGGAGTTTTTTGTCCTCTGGCACTGGTGCCTTCAACTCTGGTACCCAGTGCCCGGCATGCATGTGTCCTGCTGCAGGCTGGTTCAAACTCTGTGTGAGAATGGGTTCCTTGTTGGGTCCAGCAGAGCCTCTGGTTGGATTCAGTTGATTTGGGTCAGGAGGTTTGATGATTCATTGATGTTTCAGCAGATATAAGAAAAGAAATGTATGTGAGTCCTTGACTTTGGAGCATGTAAGAAGGTTTTCCTACTATGACAACAAGTCTCTGTAACTCAGATACTGAAGAGGAAAGCACAGAAGCATGAAGGGAGGGAGGATCCCAGGGGGAAACTGCTGTGTGGAGAGACAACCCCGCACCTGCTAGGAAGCCAGCACTTTTTAAAAATGTTTTTTTTTCTTTTTTATTTTAATTATAGTTCAAGTACAATTTTCTATCTTTTACTCCCATTCCAGCCCCCACACTCAGCCCTCCCCACCTTCCTCCCATTTCCACCTGCCCACAGTTTTTGTCCATGTGTCCTTTATACTTGTTCCTGTAAACCCTTCCTCTTTTCCCCTGAAATTCCCTCCCCTCTCCACTCTGAACACTGTCAGCCTGTCCTCTATTTCAGTGTCTTCGGTTATACTTTGCTTGTTTCTTTGTTTTGTTGATTAGGTTCTGCTTATAGGTGAGATCCTATGGTATTTGTCTTTCACTGCATGGGTGGTTTCACTTAGCATAATGCTTTCTAGTTCCATCCATGCTGTTGCAAAGGGTAGGAAATCCTTCTTTCTTTCTGCTGCATAGAATTCCATTGTGTAAATGTACCATAGTTCTTTGATCCATTCATTTACTGATGGGCACTTCAGTTGCTTCCAACACTTGGCTATTGTAAATTGTGCTTCTATGAACATTGGAGTGCATAGGTTCTTTTGGATTGGTGTTTCAGGGTTTCTAGGATATAACCCTAGTAGTGGAATTGCTGGGTCAAAAGGCAGATCCATTTTAAGTTTTCTGAGAAAATTCCATACTGTACGTTGCTGCCCCCTTTGTCAAATATTAATTGACCATAGACTCTTTGGATTATTTCTGGGCTCTCTATTCTGTTCCCCATTTGATATAGCAAAAAGAAAAATAAAATAACTAGGAATAAATCTAACCATGGAGGTAAAAGACCTGTATGCAGAAAACTACATAACACTGAAGAAATAATTCAAGGAAGACACAAACAAATGGAAACATATACTGTGTTCATGGATCAGAAGAATTAACATCATCAAAATGTTATACTACCCAAAGTGATTTACAGATTCAGTGCAATACCTATTAAAGTACCAATGGCATATTTCACAGACATAGAACAAACACTTCAAAAATTTATATGGAACCATAAACAACCCTGAATAGCTTCTGTGATTTTGAGAAAGAAAAGCAAAGTAGGAGGGATCACAATACCTGATACCAAACTGTAACAAGGCCACTGTAATCAAAACAGCCTGGTACTGGCATAAAAACTGGCATATGGCCCAATGGAACAGGAAACCAGTTCTTAAACTGCATCTGCATCTGTTCCAAAACTGATAACTGTGCTCAGTGTGCCCTGAGCTCCCCCTGGTGTCCTAAGCGCCCCCAGCTGCCAAGCCCTTCTGTCTCCTTCAGGGAAGTTTGTGTCTGGGCTCACAATGACTTCCACTCACTGTGTCACTTGTACAGTAATACAAGGCCGTGTCCTCAGCTCTCAGGTTGTTCATTTGCAGGTACAGCGTGTTCTTGCCATTGTCTCTGGAGATGGTGAATCGGCCTTTCACGGAGTTGGCATAGTATGTGCTACCACCATTATAACTAATGTATGAGACCCACTCCAGCCCCTTCCCTGGAGCCTGGCGGACCCAGTTCATATTATAGTCACTGAAGGTGAATCCAGAGGCCAGGCAGGAGAGTTTGAGGGAACCCCCAGGCTTCACCAAGCCTCCCCCAGACTCCAACAGCTGTACCTCACACTGCACACCTGTAAACACAAAGATGTCAGGTCAGAAAACTCATCCTCTACTGTTTCTCTCATTCATATCCACTTGTATGCTCAGTGTCTCTCATTCTCAATGAATTACCTCTTAAAATAGCAACAAGGAAAACCCAGATGAAACCAAACTCCATGGTGAGTGGCCTGTGTTCTGTCCTGAGCAGGGACTGGAAACACCTGTGAATCCTGGCCTGGGCTCCTGTCTCAGAGCTGCAGGGTCAGGGCTGGGCTGCTTTTCATGAGCAGAAGGACCCCATTTGCATGCCTTCCTCCTATATATGGAGCTCTGGTGTTGGACACTGACATGAACTACATGGTCCCAGAGTGTGATATGTCAAAGGGAGAAGATGGTGCATGACCTAGGAGAGTAAATTCTCATAAAAGAAAGGGATTTAAAATGAGCGATGCCTTTGAAAGTCATTAGTAATGAACTCACCAAGAGGACTCAATGCTCACGAGCAGAGGGAGAATTAAAAAAGCAGGAGGTTGTTGTTCAGGTCCCAGGAAGTTCTAATTGACCCCATTTCCCCTTCAAAGCAATCAGAGTATGAACTAAGAACAGAGTGTGACCCTAGAGCACATGGACCCAGTGTTGCAGCAAGTGGAACATCTGTGTGGGTCTTTGGAGACAGAAGTGTGAACTCTACAGAGAAGCAGACAGTGCTCCCAGGTCATGTTTGTACAATAGAGTTTGGTGTTAAATGTGCAGCAGCCTCACTGCCTCCTTTTGTTTTTATTCACTAGACTCTGCAGTAAAACCAGATTCAAATATTTGGACACAGAAGAAACTCAGTCATGACCAGATCTGCTTTGTTGGAGATGTAGGTGGAAATTGGGTAGTAAGTATGCTGACATTTTAGGAATTGGATTATGGAAACCTTGATGCAAACCACTAATAGAAAATAACTGATGTAAATACAACTATAATTGATATGAAGAACATTATTTTTATTTATCAATTGATTACAGGATAGATAAGTCATTCAAAACACTTTCCATTACTGGATCTGGTGGATCTAACATTATATTAAAATTGTTCATCATTGCCGGTTCAGCCTGATGCTCACTCTCAGGATCTGTGTTCACATGCACATGTGAAGTAGCTGTAATCAGAGAGCAGGAGATAGAGTAGATTAGGCCCCGGTTCTTCTACAGTTAATTGCAGAAAAACCATCTCCTCTTCTTCTCTCTATCCCTATTCATGTCTTCATGGGACCCATGGAAAAGTGTCACTATAGTTGTACCTGGTGGGTGTTCAATGAACTTGAACATGATGCACTGAATGTATCAATGTGCAATGTGGGAAAAGGGTCTACATGTATGGGGAATAATTACTAGGAATGGTAAATGAACCTCATTTCAACTGACACACTCGTTCTGACTTCTAGACTCTTCAAGAATAAATGTGTATAGATGGTTGTGTCAGGTGGGCATTTGGTTCAGTTGTCATAGGAACATAGTGCAGGCTGGATGTGGGACTGACATTGTTAAGGATATCCCCACACTGTTCCCTGCTGTGTGCTGACATTACTAGTGGTCAAGGTACAGGGGCACTCACATGGCTGTGGTCTCAGGTGAGGAGACTTCTTAGGATCTCACCCTGACGGAGGACAGAAGGAACACTGAGATATCACAGACTGAGCTGGAACCTGGAACACCTGCCAACCTTTGACTTTGCTGCCACAGTGCCATCTGGGTGATGTTTGTTCAGAGGCAAGAACAGATATTTCTTCTTGACTTTAAAGTACTTTCATTTTCCCAAACACATTCCATTGTTCATACATAGGATAGTGTCCTAGAACTTTCTAGGAGACACTATAGTCCAATCCCAAAGCTGAATACACTAAAGATTCCCAGATGACACCTTCAGGAACACTCCTCAATCCGAGGACAAGGAGGCCCCCAATGTGTCCCCTGCATAATCACAGTAAATAACAGGGTCCTCTCAGGAGCATCTTCCCAGACACTCCCTTGCAGTTCATCTGGTTCTCTGAGTGTCTGACATGCATGTGGCAGCATCAGTCCTAGTCTGAGATCCTGACTGTATTAGAGGAAGTCAGGAGGCTCATCACCTTGTCATCTCCTCAGCCCAGAGCAGCTGCCCCATCCCTCAGCGTTTTTGACACACTCATGATGTGGGTCATCAAACTCTATCTCTTTCACAGGAATGCACAGGCATCTTGTCATTGCTCAGGCTACTCAGATCTCTGTAGGCTGTGCTTGGGGACTTGCCTGCAACCATGATGACTCTGCTGTGGAACTTCTGTGTGTACTTAGTTTCGTTATCTTCAGTATCAGTTTGTCCCTTCTACTCAAGCCCTTGTTCTGGGGTCTGTCATACCCAGTGCAACCAGTAGTTGGTGAAGGTGTATCCAGAAGCCTTACAAGAGACCTACACTGAGGATCTAGGCTTGGATCAGCCCCCAACTGTACCAACTGCATCTTGGTGTAGATGCCTGTGGAGAGGAAACAAGGGTGAGTGGAAATATTCCTCAACCATCCCAGGTCCCTTCCTCAAACCAGGTTCTGGGGATCCCCTTACCTGCAGTCACTGCCTCCCAGAAAAGGGCTCTCAAGCTCTAGTCCATGGTGAAGGGTAGTGCTCTCAGGACTTCTGTGGTGGAGGGTGTGGCTGTGGGTGATGCTCTCAGGGCACAGGCAGACCCACATCCAACGTAGCCTACCTCTTCTCTTTTGCATATTCATGTGGCAGAATGTTTCATACCTGAAGTCCTGACCTCACATGAGAGAAGACAGAAGTCACAGAGACCATGTTGAGTGGGAATCTGATGGACCAATTCCTAGTCCACATATGAGGATATGTGTCCCTTGGCAGGCCCCTTAACTCTGTTCAGGCACAGTTTCTTCCAATGTGGAACCAGACCCCACAGGACATGCTTCTCATTCTGAATCCACCTTTCAGTGACACAGAAATCCCCTGGAAAAGTCTGGCCTTGATACTTGAATGTCTTATTAGTAGGCCAATGTGTCTTCAAAATTTCCCACATAGTTAAATAATCCCTATGTTTATTTCCTTAGAATTCAGATACAAAGAAGACATAAAAATACCCTTGTTGACTGTGGTTTTCATGTCTTATTGAGTTTGATAAATGCTCTAATGGAATAGGGTATTTATAGTCACCTTATGCCCAAGTCTTACTTTAGATGTGTTTTTATGGGAAGAAGAAGATGCAGGCCCCCACAGAAAAATCATTCCCCAGCTCCCCCTTCACCTGATTCTGAAGCAGCCACCCCATGTTCATGGATCTCTTGTGCCCCCTGCTGCCCTGGCTGCACACTGCAGGGGACTCCCAGGGCATGGATACCTCAGTGGCTTTAGTGCAGAATTAAAGGCTAAGCCCTGACTTCAGGAAGCTCTCTCTGGGACCCCATGTGCTTTGACATATCCACACAGAAAACTGGTATTACTGTACCCCAGTGACTATGCAGGGAATCAAACTAGGGCTCTATGAGCCACCAGGGAACCCCTTCCCAGGAGCTGCCTGATGCACTGATTCAGCAATACCCCTGAGTCCAGAAGCTCTGGGGGGCTTTGAGGGACTCCGATGTCCTCAGGTTCCTCTGTTCTCCAGTCACATCTGTATATCCTTGCATGTAGCCTTAATTGCATTGCACTTCTACTGATCATAAACCACACACACAACGTATTGAGTTTGATGGTAATGACACCAGGTCTCCCGACTTCCCTGCTCCTAGCACATGGGCAGGATCCCCACTCTCACATGAACCACATGAGTGATATGATTTAATGACAGAACAAAGGCAAATGTGATTACTGTGAAGACTGGAAAGTACCTGACCTTGTTGCTTCCTGTTTCCCCAGTTCCTGGGACTTTCAGAGGCCATCGTGAGAAGCTCCTGGCTTGTCATCCAGTGAGGGTCAGACCCAAGTTATCCTTTTCCAGTTAGTGTAGCCAACATTGACCTGACTTGTGGTGAGGTCACTCTGATGTGTCAGCTCACAGGTGCTCATTGCAGAGCACACACCCAGGAGCCCCAGTGGAAGTACCACAGGGAGCACTGGATGGGCGTATCCACTGCAACAGAAGTAGGTGCTGATGCAGGAACAGAGGAGCCAGAAAAGTGGTCCTGGTGTGTCAGAGTCTGTGGAGCAGTGTCAGTGTAGTTTTCCACTGTCCCCATGGTGTCCTGAGCACTGTCCACAGGCCACCCCTCCCCTTTCCCTTAGGGAGATTTATGTTTGGGTTCATGTTGATTATCCCTCACTGTGTCCCTTGCACAGTAATAAACAGCTGTGTCCTTAGTGGTCACAGAGCTCAGCTGCAGGGAGAACTGGTTCTTGGACATGTCTCTAGAGACGGAGGTGTGGCTCCTGAGGGACAGGCTATAGTAAGTGTTCCTATTATAACACATGTACCCAATCCACTCTAGTCCCTTCCCTGGGGGCACTGGTGGATCCAGCTCCAGCAGTAATCACTGGTGATGGATTAACCAGAGAGAGTGCAGGTGAGGGAGAGGATCTGTGAGGGCTTCACCAGTTCTGGGCCTGACTCCTGCAGCTGCAACAGGGTCAGGACCCTTGAGGACAAGGAACATCAGTCCCTGTCTCTTGTGTAGTCACCACAACCCATTGACCTACTTCTGACATCTGAGATACTAACCCAGTGGGCCTGTCACCAGGCACAAGAAAAGACCCAGCTGTCTCATCTTCTCTAGAGCAGAGCTCTGACTTCCCCAGAGACCTTAGGCCCCTGTAAGGAGATGGTTTTGAGCCCCCACAGCCCAGGGAAGAATTTGAACTGGATGTGAGAAAGAAATTTGCATGTGGGGGATAATGTTCTCATAAGTGGAGAGAGACTGAGACCACTGTCCCATGTCTTTCTGGGCCCTGAACACAGTTCTTTTCTTGGACTCAAAGACGTGGGTCAGGGTTGGGAGATCAGTTGGGTCATGAATGATCTTTGAATCATGACAATAGACAGCCACTCTTTCTATGTTTAAAAATTAAAGTTGGGCTCAATGAGGGATCTCACTATTTTAATTTCATGGATTTTTCAAGTGGATATTAAAACAGATTAACATTATTCCGAAACATCTGCCTAAGTCCAAAAAATGACTTGAAGTAGACACATTAGTGCCAGATTGGAAACCATAATTTTATATAAAATAGCATTCAACGCAAATTTTTATGTAACAATAAGAGTAAAATAAATTACAAAAACAAACAAACAAACAAACCAGTATTCCTCTTCACCTGGCTGAACCCGCTGGGCCTGCAGATGGAAGTGTAGGTGCAGCCTCTGTCTCAGCCAAGGTCCAGGGAATGAGCCACACTGGTCAGGTCCTGCTGCCAGGACTACAGTCCTGGTACTTCAGCTGAGACAGTCGTTACACATGCTGTGTCCTTCTTTTTGTCCCACTTAGCACAGGACAGTATAGGCAGCCCCTTCCCAAAGGTGAGGTGCTTAGGAGGCCTCCCACATTCCTAGACCACATGAGGCCCTGAAGTCCTGGAGGCACTTTCTCCCAGATAGACAGAGGCACTGACTCTGACCAGCAGGTGTTCTAACATGTGTGTGGATGATGGATTCTGCTTCCTGGTCATAGAGGGTCTGTATGGAAACTGCCATCCTCAAATACACTTGAGACCCTGGATGGGGGTGAATCTGGTGGCTGATGTCCAGGAAAGGGGACTGGGAGTTCATGACCAGCCAAGGTGATGGGTGGAGGGAAACCAAAGTGCAGAGTGTATATATTTTTTATTACATCACTAAACTGGTGTGAAACACAGGATGGGATTTAACAGCCTGGTAAATGCTTAAAACCAGAGTTGCTTTCCAGGGTCTCACTCACCCTCCATACACGGAAAATTCATGCTGCTGTCCCCATTATTTAACAGTGCACAGAAAGACCTGGGGCATATCTGACAGACTGAAGACATCCATGGACCAGTTGTGAGATTTCCTCGGGAGACAAAAGTCTCAGATTCCTCTTTGTTGACAAAGAACTGAGAGTGACAGGTTGGTTCAGCTACATAGGGTTGAGGTGACATATGTGGCAGAGATAACACAATTCTATTAGAAATACTTGGGGGCACCAGGGAGGAGCCCAGGACATTGGACAGCTGTGACCAATATGAAGGAAAGGGAGGTGGATACCAAGGGAGAGCACAGAGAACTCCTCCTCCAGGAAGGAGCACACTTGTGCCCCAGGAGACACGTGTATTCTTAACCCTTTCCTGTCCTCTGCCCCAAGTGGAGGAGGAGAGCTGAGTCCCTGTCCAGCCCAGTGATGTGTGTGCTGAACTGCCCTAGAGGGCAGCTCACACTGGAAATGTCTTCCCTGATCACCTGTTCTTCTGGCGTTGCTCTGAGACGCATTTCAGGGGATCACTTGGATGTCTCTGTATCCCAGTTTTCCAGGAGCTTTAGGGACCATGAGACACAGATCAGTGGAACCTGTTGAAGGTCTTGTCATTTTTATCACTCCCATGCCATGGGACCTCAGGGAGCTATATTAGTTACTAGCTCAAGGGTACACTGTAAAGTGAAAATTCTTGGTGACAATGTGTCTCCTGAGAAAGGAGCATCCATTCTGGGCAACAGGGTCTTTTGTGTGGTGAGCATTACAGAGGTTGTGAGTTCCCATCATCAAACATCCTGGTTGCACCATGAGGTAGAGAGTGCTGACCCTAAAGGCATGCTACCGACATTGCATCTCCCTCAAAGAGACACTCAGATCCTTGTAATGCCCTGTCTTCTAAGAACATGCTTCACCCTCTGCCTTTGACCCCACACATCCACCTCACACAGTGCTCTCATCTCAGGGACGCTGAGGCTCAGAATCCTGGACCAGGCTCCCCTGTTTCCAGATTCTATTTCCTTGGACATACCCATGGGACAGACACACTTTTTCTCAGGTTCTTGCCCAAAAGTGAGCTCCTAGAGCAACCTTACATACCTGCCCCTGCAGCAGTCCTGACTCCATTCCAACCTTGCAGAGTCAGCAGTCACCACCTCTCCTGGAAAACACATGCACACCTCTCATTAGTGCTGGTGTGACATTTGTGGTAAAACATACACTCACTAATATCCACTGCATTAATCCATTTAAAATGGACACAGCAACATTAAGTACACTCACACCATTTGCAACCGTCGTCACCATCCAGTCCCAGAAATGCTTACTTTCCCAAACTGACTTGGTTCCCATTATATAATACTTCCCCGTTTCCTGTCCCCACCACAGCCACACTTCAGGTTCTCTGTCTCTATGTCCTTGACCACTATGTGTCTCACAGACATGGAAACACACAGCTGCTGTGATTCTGAGAATGATCTCTTTCTCAGGGCATTGTGTCTGCAAGGGTCTTCCATGTTCTTGCCTGTGTGCACTTTTTCTTTTAAGCTGGAATGATGCATTGTGTTGAGGATGGAGCACATCTTGCTTATTCGGTTTCCTATTCCATCTCTCTTATTTCACAAGAGTTCAGTTGACTGTAAACGGGTGGTCTTGCCATTTTCCTGACCAGGAAGGAGGGAACACAGCACAGGGAAGGAGGATGACAAACCCAGGTAAAAACAGTCAACAGGGGATCACATGAAATGGACAGGAAGTACCCATGACCAGAGCCTTTGCTGAGTTAGGACAAATAGTAATAATGTTTACTGTGTGCTTGTGGTCCTCTGTCATGTTTTCTGTCCATCCTGGAAAGTGCAGGTTGAAGATAAAGGAGGGTGTGTGACAAGGACAGGGTGGATAGGGCCCTGGGTCTGGCAGGTACAAGGTCCACCTCCAGAAAACACCTTCCTCAGCCTGGACTTCCTGGAATGGGACACATCCCATCCCTTCCCTGTGGCTCTGATGAAATAACAGAATGTGACAGAAAGAAGGTCAGGAGAAATTGAGGAGTGACAGTGATGTGAGGGTTACAGAGGAGTATCCATGTTAGTTTCAGGCCAAGCATGGCTCGTCTGTGATGCAGGAGGAGCCTGTGTGCCCTGAGTGCTGGAAGCAGGACCACAGCTCATGACAACACTCCAGTAACAAGACCATTGGAGAAGAGGGTCACACTGGTCCCCTGCAGGCCTTCATCATTCAGGCATGTCCCCCACACTAGGGAGGGGAATCTGCTTCACCCAGTCCACTGATTTTAAACACCCTCATGGAAACATACAGATAAAGTGAGGGCACCAACTTTCCCTGAAAGGGACCTCTTAAATTAAGCATCACATAACCCGCATATCCAACCCCCTAAACAGACTCAGGCTCCCGCCTCCCCACATTCTACTCAAAAGTGTCTTCAAAATCTACCACTAGGAGATTTATCTGCTGAATGAGGAATCAGGGGAAATGGCTGATGAATCTCACAGATGAGACCTTAGCATGTGTGTCAATGACAAAGGCCACAGTAAAAATCTAGAGAAGCCCCTGCATTCACACGTCACACCTCATGGAGCAAATGTGAACTCCACACCTTTGAGAATGGGTCAACTGCAGGAAGTCTAACTCAGGACTCTGGGACCCTTGGGAATCTGCAAATGTTGGTAGGAAACAGCTGACCCATGACCTTTGATACAATGAAAAACGTCTCAGACACTGGAAAGTGCCACTCAAGTTGTCCCACCAAGACCCCTGTCTATCCCCTCGTGTGATTTTATCTGCTAGCTGATAATCCTGTATTGCTGTCTACCTGAATGCATGACTATATCCCTTTCCCCTATTACTGAAATTTTTAGGTGGAGTCAGGAGTCTGAACCCAGGTTTTGATGCTGGACATCTGGGAGTTTTGAGCCTTACCAACTTCATCCATGTTTGCCCTCATCTGGACACATTGGCAAAAAAGCCTGGGGTATCACTTCTTGACACCTGGTGGGACAGTCGATCCAGCCAAGTCCCTGCTTAACACAAGGACCTTCATCAGCCCTCCTGGACTACAACACACCCAGACACAATTTCTTGGCCTGGCTCTCAGAAGCCAGTCCTCTCCTCCTAGAGAAACATGTCTGACCCTCCTGAGACTACAATAATTCCAGAACTGATCTCCATCCACTGTCATGGTATATGGGCATCATCAGTCTCAACATCTGAAGCTACTTTGGGTGGGAACATTCCAGGTGTGCACAGGGGCCACAGCCACAGGCAATGCATCCAGTGGACTGGGTCAATGACCACTATCACCAAGCCTCTCTTCTCTTTCAGGATTGACCACTGTTTTGCCACCTGATGGCAGGTGAGTCCTGGAAGCTGCTGTTTGCTACTTAATAGTCTATCCTGTCAGTGTCCACATACTGACTCAGGAGTAAATGTGGAAGCAGATGTAAGATGAAGTAGAAACCCCAGATGAACACAAGAACCCAGGGGCCACATTGACCCCCCTCTCTGTGTTCCTCACACAGCGATACACGGCCATGTCCTTGGTGGTCACAGGGCTCAGCTGCAGGTAACGCTGGGTTCTGGATATGTCAGCAATGTTGCAGATGTGGTCCTGGGAAACTGGGCTATACCTTACGCCCCCTGTCCAGTACCCAATACACTCCAACCTCTTCCCTAGAAGCTGGTGGGTCCAAACTAGTAGTTGATGCTATGATTGAGCCCCCAAACACAATGGAGGTGAGGACAAAAGTTTTCAATGGCTTCACCAGTCCTGGTCCCAACTCCCTAAGCTGCACCTAGAACAGGACACCTTGGGACAAGGGGCATCATTTCCTGACAATCACGTACAATCGCCAACACCCAAGACACCTGTGTCTATCATCTAAGACACTCAACCTGTGGGACTGTCACCAGACACAGGAGAAGACCAAGCAGCCTCATCTTCTAGAGCACAGTTATGCCTCTCCCAGAGACCTCAACCTTGTGTGGGAAGACAGCTATGAGACCCCATAGACCAGAGGAGGTTTTACCTGGAGTTGGGAGGGAAATTTGTATGTAGGGGACTCTCTTCTCCTAAGTGGGTAGGGACTGAGTGAGCATCCCTACACAGCATCTCTTCTCCTGTCCACATAACCTGAGTGACCTGTGACAAGAGGACACTTGTGTCCTGAGGTGCATTACAAAGAGATCAAAGATACCCCATCTTTCTGAGTGTTAGGGGAAATTTAGAATCTCATTGATTTTCTTGTAAATATTATAAAAGTTTAACTTTATATCCATACACTTTCCAAAACACAAAACATGAAAATATCCATGATTTAGAAAAGTTTATAATAATAATTTTAAGATTAGTAATATGTTGATTTAAAGATAGTTATAAGTATGTTCCAAACATATAGAACCATTTTTACCAAGATGCCAATTTCTCTAACTCAAACACAAATCACCATGATTATATGAGTATATAGAAAGCTTGGAAAGGCAGGGGCCCCTTGATCTTTGGTGTGTGAGTCTTGCATTCATGTCCAAGGTTCTTTGTGCTAACTCTCCATTAAGGCAACATGACCTACAGCAGAGAACCCTCACACATTTCATCAGGCAGAAGCACACTTTTATACAGAGCAGAGGAAAACAAAACAGCCACTGTGCCTCTCTATTATGCAGTGTTGTCCAAATATTGAAGAGAAGATGTGAGCAGAGTCCTGATAGAACCACTTTCTCAGATTCTGATACTATTGATTTATTCTCTTCAGAGGCAGGACCTAGCCCATAGCTGTGCTCAGAGGGAAGTTCATTGTGAATCTGAAATGAACCCTCTCTCTCTCCATCCTCCCTAGGAGGGCTTGGCCCTGTGGCCAGAGGGTCCTGGACTCTTGCATTACATGGAAAGCCATTTATATTCAGGATATAATATTTTGCTCATGTATCATTAGAAAATATGCTCTGTAGGCTGTGTTTGCCTTTTCATTTCCCTTATCAGTACCTTGGTGGGGCAAAGGATTTTAATTTTAGCTAAATTTAATTACTTGATATCTTATCTCAATACTTCAACTCAGAATTCTCCAGAGAGCTCCCTCTCACAGAGACTACATCCTGCATTTCCCTGACATTTTGATGAAGGACTCTGTGGCCCTGTGGTTGTGGAGACAAGCAGCAATGCTGGTTCCCACATGGTGAGAGTCAAGTGCAGAGAAGCAGCTCCCAGTCTGACAGGTGCCCCACAGAGACCAGGCAGGTCTTCCCCCAGAGTGAGGCCCCACAGAACGTCCATCTGTGTGATCATAACAATGAATGCCAGAGGGGATGGACCAATCACCATACCCCAATTTCACAGATCTTTCAGGTGCTGTTCAAAAGAATGAACATTTTGTCCAGAAATGCTTTTACATCAGAAGCATTACATTAAACATATCAGCTCTTGCCAAATTCTATGACCACACTTTCCTGTGCAGTCACATGCACATAGTGTTCTGTGTGAACAACAGACCACATATGTGACAATGTTCTCATGTAGTTCTAAATGGTCTCAAGTATCCCTATTGCCTTGGGGCATCATCGGTGCTGTAATGTTGTAGTGCCTCGCATGGCTCACAGGTTCTTTGCATAGACTGTTGTGCCAATAAAACTGCTGCACTGCCAGTCTTGTAAAAGCACAGCCCCTGGGGTCACACTGGTGGCTGAACTATCCAGGTGTGTGCAGTTACACTGTGACATTTGCACAGGACAAGTAGGCACAGTGTTGCATTTCTCAGGACCTGTCTGTCCCTACCTGCACAGAACTGTAAACCAGTTTGTGACATCAGCCTTGCTGTAAATATAACCTTGTATAAAGACAGACATTCTTGATCCCACATTTCTTCTGAGTTAAGTAATAATGATGTTCCTTGTATTTGAGCACCTGCCTCTAAATTATAGAGAATCTCAGAGGCCTTGATTCTTGATGTTGAAAGTTTTATAATTCTCGATCTTTTATTGTTATTGTGTAGTAAACCTTTGTTGTATCTCCTGATTCAACTTATTTGTACATACACATCTTAATTATATTCTCACATTTTGTACTTTTCTGTGAATTTTCATAAATGAATTTTTCAACTCTGAAACTAATGAACATTTGAATGGGAAGTAACGTGTTGACTTCCTCAGTCCGTGCTTACTCTGTGAGTCCCAGTACAGCCAGGTCTCCTCTGAGGCCACGTGTACCCTGTCCCATTGGCCTGTGTTCATTCCTCCAGCATTTCCTCTCAGTCTTGTTCACTATAGGTGTTGACAGGTTCCCTATAGCTTGTGCAGAGTCCTCAATTATATATTAAAATATAAAAATGTGTGATGAGATTGATTTCTGTAGGTCCTCGAATAAGGATTCAGACAGAATCTGCATCTTTCTTGGGTCATCACCATAAATCCCAAGCACAGACATCCTGGTCTAAGTGCTAACCCTCTGTCTTCTCTTACCAATGGAAATACACGCTAGGTCCCAGAAACTTGGGAAGCAGTGACTCTGTGGACCTGGGTGTGAGGTCGAGCACATCTCGTGTGTCTGCACTTCACACTCACCCTGTGAAATCCCATCATCTGTGGAGACTCACAGTGCTGGGCTGAAATGACCACAGGCTGAGGATCTATGGAGTGAAGTGAAGCACAGTTCACCCCAGGACATGGCAGACCTTGTTCTCTGTTCTCTCTCAGGAGGGGCCCAGTGTCAATGTTACACATATGACTGAGGCTGCACCTTCTCCATCCTGGTGAATTGAGGCCCTGAGGGAACAAAAGCTGATGAAATGTGACTTGTGTGAGCAGAAGAAGGCAGAGCTCATTTTCACTGTGTAACATCTGGGCAACCCTGGAACATGAGGATGAAAAGCAAATATTTCTGTTCAACAAGAAAGATTTCTACCCACTTTTATTTTTCTAACCTGTAAATAGCAATTTTCCATTTTTACACTTATTCCCAAACTAAAATATTGTTAGGTAATCTTGCTCTGAACTTTTCTGTGCCCCTTTGACTAAGGGTGGACTCAGTTAAATGCATAGTCCACCCTCTCGATCCAGTATGAACTCTGGCATGAAAGTGAAATATGTAGTTCACTGGTGTCAGCTGCTAAGAGAAACATGCTTCTCAGCCCTGCAGGACCAGACACACTCCATCCTGTGGGAAAACAGAAGGCAAGGTGATGTGGGGAGACTTGTATTATCCTACCTGCATGCTCCCACACTCCTCCATTCCCAACTCCCAGGACAGTGGTGGAGTCTGTGCACTGGAAACATCCTTCTGGTGAGTGTGAGCACACACTCATGGTTCCTGAAAAGCAGACTTTACACATTTTTCTCTTCATGTGCACACAATACATGTTTCAATACATGATTTCAGTTACCATCAAAAAAGAACTATGAAGATGGTATGGAGCACAGTAAGTCCACCTGATGTGATGCCTTTTTGCTCATTGTCAGATGCTGTGGGAAGAGCAGTATGCCCTTCAATGTGAGATAATGTAAGTCAGCTGTCCATGTGGTGTGGTGTCTCCACTGAATACCTTCCATAGCCCTCCAGAAGTGACACCTGCCATGGGGTCTGTGAAGCTCAGAACAGAGCAAGCACCTGTTTCTTGTGGGACATATTCACAGCTTCCTAGGGCTATGGGATGTGGCTTCACATGGCCACAGTGCACAGTGGTGGCCATTCCCCAAGGACATCAGTCACAATACCAGATGTCATCTCAGACTGTCAGACAGTACAGTGGTTGCTGGCACTTGGTTACTCCATGGATGAAGAAGGAATAAATGGATTAGAGCTCATCCTGGCTTTTCACAAGCTCCCCACATCCATTCAGAACAGGGTCCCATGGGTCCACTTCAACCAGGGCACCAGAAACTCCCCTTACTCGTTCCTGGCTCCTGGGAGCTTCTTCCAATTGGATATGACAGGCCTAACTCAATATGTCCCTTATATCCTTAGTGATTCCTGTAATTCCGGGGTCTATAGCATCACCTCTATAGTAACCAGATTTCCACTTCCATCTTCCTGACTCATGGGCACTGCACTAAAGAATGCCCATGTGTCCCTTACACCAGATCACTGTGACTGTTCATGCCAATCAGAGAAAAGAGCCCGTGATTCAGCTGACTGAGCTGATTTGCTCTTACATTATGCCCCAGTATATTCCTACATTCACAGTGTGGTGGTCTTTCACACAAGAACCTATCCGTCCACCTAAAAACGCTGCCTGTTACCCAAGGAGCTTCTTAATGGTCATTTGGGAAAAGCTCAAGGACAAGTGTCCATGTTGCAACAGGAACCAACAGTGGCCCCATGTCCTCCAGGGTAAGTGTCAGAGGAATAGTGGCTGCTGATAAAGAACATGAGGAGGAGTCTCTAGCATTCACCACATTACAACACAGTGCAAAGTATTCCCACTTTAATTCAGAGCCATTCTTGGCACAATTGTCCTTAGGGAATTTCTTGTCTTCCAGGTCCACAGTTTTATGGATATTTTAGGTCCCAAATTACTTTATGTTTTTGTTTGTTTGTTTGTTTGTTTGTTTCAGTCACAGGGGATTGTTCATGCTAAATAGTCAGCATACAATTGTCTATACTGGGTATTCCTGCACCCCTTTATTAGGGAATTTCTGTGTTAAAATTCCAGCAATTTACACAGGTGATTTCTGGAGCTTCATCACATGGTCCAATCTGTGTCAGTGTAAATTGTGGATACATCTTCAGTCATGTCCAGGTGTGAATACTGGTTCCCAAACACACAGATATAGACATTGCAGGTGGGAATTCAGACACTGCTGGTTGTTACTAAGGCTCCCTTTCACAGGGGTCTTCTCTAGGGTCAGTCATGGAGGATCTGTGTGATGTTGCATGTGTGGGCTCCACAACATCCAAATTCAGCAGCCAGGTAGGCACTGAGTTCTAGCTTAGTTTCAGGGACACACATGAATATCTTTTCGGTTCTCAGTGTCTGGGGAGTGCCAGATGCCTCTTACCAAAGAGTACTTAGAAAGTCCCCATTTCTATAGGACCCTGGACCTGTGCTGCATTTAGCAAGCGTATGTCAATTCTGTGTGCTAGTACTTCATTAAAGTCAGTGCATATTTATTTTCTATGCTGTATCTCTCATTATAATGTATCATCACATGCAGGACCTACATCAAGCAAACATCCTTCTAACATTTACAGTAATCTAATGACTCATATAAATATCTATAGCTCTAGTAAATGGATGTCACAAACCTTCCCCCATGAAAGCAAATTACCATGGCTTATTGACCAAGATCATGATAAAAATCCTTTGATAAGATCAGTCACTGTGGATCCTGAGAGCCCCTGAGAGTCTTGGGTGCTCTGTGCAGCCCACGCCTTCTGTCTCTAATAGGGAGGTTTTTGTCTGTGATCACACTGATTTCCCCTCACTGTGTTTGCAGTGCAGTAATACAGGGTGGTGTCCTCCACTCTCAGGCTGTTCATTTGCAGGTAGAGCATGTTCTTGGCATTGTCTCTGGAGATGGTGAGTCAGCCCTTCACAGAGTCTGCATAGCATTCCTGACCTCCAACATTCCATATAATTGCCATCTATGCCAGCCCCTTCCTGGGAGCCTGGAAGACCCAGTGCATTTCAGAGTTACTGAAGGTGAATCCAGAGGCTACAGAGGAGAGTCTCAGAGACTCCCAGGCTACACTAAGCCTCTCCCAGTCTCCACCAGTTGCACCTCATACTGGACACCTGCCAACACAACTGCATCATGCCCACTGTTCCCCCCATATACACTCACATCCTCAGTGTCTCTTATTCTCCACAAATTACCTCTTAAAATAACAAGTAAAACTCAGCTAAGTCCAAACTCCATGGTGTGTGATCTGTGTTCTGTCCTGAGCAGGGACTGGGAACACCTGGGAATCCTGGGCTGTGATGCAGACCCTGGCTCGTGGTGTCCACCACATTGTGGATGAGATACAAGAAATTCACATGGACTACCGAGTCCTGTAGAAGAAAGGAAACAGCAGGTTTCTCTCTCAAGAGGAGAAAAATCCTGGGCCCTTGCCTTGACAGGTCTTTATTGCCTTTCTGGGCACATTGCTTGATGGAGCTTATTAACAATGTACAGGATCACTTTAAGTGGTTATCTTTCACATAAAATGAAGAAGGTGATGCCACTAATTGCATCACAGAAGAAGGATATTTGCAAATGCAAAGGACTAAGTGGTTGAACTAGTTACACACATCCTTGGAAGATTTATCATGGGTTTTAGGAAGTTACAGTAAGTACTTGCTGTCTCAATTCAGGGTGAGGGAGTTTTAGCAAAGCAAGTCTCATATCAGTCTAGGTACAATGCAGGCCTAATTCCCTACAGGAGAACCTATCCATGGGTGTGGGTCCTATGCATGGGACCTTGCTTTCCACTGGGAGCTGGGCCCACACCATGCAGAAATCTCCTATATTCACCCCCTTGTTTTTGGCTAGGGCTGCTATAGATCCCTCAAAGCTTGCTACTTGCTAATCTCTCACACGACCCTGGGTAAATAATTTGCAAATGTGACAAAGTACACAGAGCATTATTATAATCAGTAAGCAACCAATGGTTCCAATGACCCACATTCTCAAATTAGGCCCATCGATCACTGTCAGGCAGTGATGATCAAATAGATAATATTCAAAGGACTCCAAGAGCTTATTTAGAGCCAGGGTCAGATACCTAAAGGGCTGTAAAATCGTGGGGTAACAAACTCATTTCAGGCTTGGGCCCTTATCATTTAAATTGAGGGTATCAGCAAAGTAGGTTTCATAGGATTTTATGTATTCTTTCTTAGGCCTGATCACCCTGGGAAACCCATCCTTTCCAGCACAGGGCTGCACCCACCACCAGCATTGTTTCAGGCTTAGGTTGAGCAGGGGAAGTAAGGCAGCCAAGAAACTGGGAGACTTCTTGCAGATAGAGTGAGGACTCAGGATATGTCAAAGCTGAGGGGCTAGGGTCCATCACTCCCTTTACCCCCCAAGTTCTTCCCTGAGGGCCTCCTTGTGATCATGCCTGTCTTAGGTTGTCCCTTCCTTGAGGAATCTTACCCATCACTGGCTAACTGATCATGCACTGGGTGGCAGGCAGGGTGAAATAAAGTGAGCAGAGGTGGTGCTCCTGCCAGGGAGATAAGCTTCTTCTCTTCAGTGGCTTTGGGTCCCTAGGTCTCTCACTGAGCTTTAGCCATGGGGGGGTATAGCTTCTGAAACCAGGCAGGGCAATTCCTGACATCTGATCCCTTTTTTGTTGTTGTTTGTGAGTGCAATTATAGTTGTTAAGCTTGTGAAACCTTCTATTTACTGTTCCTGAATGTAATCTCAAGAAAACAACCTTTATATATATATCATAAAGCACAGATAAGGATTAAGACAAGGAGGCATCGAAGGGCTGCCATGACCGAAACTCATAAAGTTTCGGTCCATTGAACCAGTGTTTAGGATTCAGCCATTGTAGATTATTGTCAAGGGTCTGGAACACTTTTTAATCAATAAGGCCTTTGCTCGAGCATTGAGCCTTGATGTCCGCCCATGTGGTGTGGACATGCCTAAATGGAACATTATGGGGCGCTGAGGGGTTGTTGTCCTCTGCAGGAGGTGCTTAAGCTCCAGCCCCTGACATTGGGGCAGGCCTCATACTCCTCCATTGGCAGACCCAGCCCTGTGAGTGACTGTGTGGATGTCCATTTTCTTTCTTGTTGTTCAGGGTCAGCTGGGCCATCTAGTCTGTCAGTTGATCAGTTTTCGGCTCCAGGTAGCAGAGCTTGGCATCTGTCCCACTCATGATAAGGCTTTATACTCTTTTGGCTGGTAACCAGAAAGGACCTGTAGGGATGGAAACACACATATACCCTTTTTCCCACGTTAAGAGGTCTACAGGGCCCTGCCAAGAGCCATCTCCTTGCAAATCTCTATTTAAAACCTGAGGATAAGATGACTTTGGCTCTTTCTTCTGAAAATGTTTCTCAATCAAAGTACAGAGTGATTCATCACAATTTAGAAAATTATATGTAAACATGGCTAACATAATCAAAATTTTTGGGGAAGGACTCATGACTCCCCCTTTTTCTGTTTTTTAAGAAGATTTTTAAAAGTATGATGAGCCTGTTCTACAATTGCCTGAACTGTTGGATTGTAAGGTATTCCTATTTTATGTTGGATATTCCAGTGTTGAAGGAAGATCTGAGTAGAATGGGCAAGGTATACAGGGGCATTTTCAGTTTTAATTTGCTGAGGCTGTCCTAAGTGACTAAAGGCCTCGAGCCAATGGACTCGTATATTTTTAGCAGATTCTCCTGTTAAAGTGGATACTTGTAAGGCACCAGAGTAAGTATCTATAGAAATATGAAAGTATTTAAATTTTCCAAAGGGAGTATAATGAGTGACATCTGTTTGCCAAATTATTTGAGAACCTAGTCCTTGAGGATTAACTCCTGTAGATGGGGGTGCCTTGCTAAAATGTTGTCAATCAGGCCATTCTTTAATAATTTGCTTAGCTTGGAGAGACAGTCCCTGCCCTGCTGTTTCTGCAAGATGCAATGAGTTTAAACAGCAACTTAATTGCCCTGGTGTTCTCAGGACCTGGTAGTTCCTAGGTTCAGAGTTTTCAAGGAAAGTGAGAATGATGGGGAGTGCTCTGAAAAAAAAATGTTTTAGACAAAAATGGTTACACACCAAGGGCCTTTTGTGACTTGATTGACTAACCATTCCCTCCAGGAGAATAGGCAGTTCTTCCCCAAGGAAATGATCAGTGTTTACAGTACTGAGTTAAAAAAAGGGTACTTAGTTTTCCACGGAAAAGGGCTAGTTCCCCTGGGTGACAGTACACCTATATTTAATTTTTACAATAAAGGGTCATGGCTCTGGAATAAATAAGGAGGATTCTTAATATTTCTTTAACATGTCACACCCCTCATCCCACTTATAGCATGCTTTAGATTGACAAATTTATGAACACATTCATAACTTCCAGAAACAGTTGTTTTCTTTACTGGCAAGTACACTTACTTTTTTTTTGTTGATTCTTATGGATTACTGTATGTCTTGAGTGTGCTAAAAAGTGAGCTGTCTCAATATCTAGTGCCCTTGACAACTTTAGGGGAGGCTTGAGAAGAGGGAGGGAGGATGCTAAGTTCTGCACAGCTTGAGCCTAGGACTAAAGCAGTCTCTGGGCCTCCATCAGGAAGATTCAGAGTGGTTAAAAGACACATTTTCTCTTTGTTTTTCTTCCTGCGCTGAGGAAAGCGCAGTGTCTGAGGAAAGTGAGATCTTTTTCCCTTCTTTAAACAATCAATTTAAATTATTTCTGAGTAGAATCCTTATAATGTAACAACATTAGAGTTCCTATTCTATTTACCATAGGTTTAGCGAAATATTTTGAGACTGAGCGGTTCCTTTCAACACAACTTCCAGCAAACCAGTATTTTCAAATTAAATCCTCTAAAGGAGGGGATGAGACACTAACTTAGAATTTTATCCCACACTGGGCATTATTTCAACTTCTGCCCAACTCTTTCCTAAATAACTAAGTCTAAAGATCCCTCCCTTACCAGGGAGACATTCAGCAGCCCTAAAAAGTTGCTGAACTATCTTAAAACATTGCTCTTGTTCCTCAGAGAGCCCGTTCCCCATGGCTGAGGATTTGCAGAAAACTTGAAATTATTTTTTAATAAATAAAAAACATTTTCCCCTGAAATTCCTCCTGCCATAAGTACAGCAATTACACAATCAGTCTCAATTTTGCTTTTTCTCCACCAGCACCTTTAAATCCTTATGCAGGTGGATGGAGGGAAGAGTCAAAACTGAAGGGACTCGAAGAGACAGGTTAAAAGAAATAATTTGCTGAGGTGCTTATAAATTGTCCAGTAACTAGTTGATGTTTTTAAAGCTGATTAAAGGGAAATCTTTTTTTTTCTCCCAAGCCCAGACCTAGTTGGGGGTCGTGCTACAGAGATCAGCTTGTGAGTGTTTTTACAATGTAGTGGCGAGCATGCTTGTGGCTCTTAACTGCTCGACCCATGCTTGTGAGGTAGTGGCAAATACTTGGGCCAGGGAGCAAGGCTCTTGCTTACTAAGAAAGGTTCAGTTGCAAAGCGGTTGCAAGAGAGGAGCCACCTAGGAAGAAAACCTTTTTCCTCTGAAAGCCAACACATCCTATGACCTAATGGAAAAGCACTTGGTATTGTCCACTTTTACCTGGGCTGATGCACGTGTACTCCAACCAACTTGGTGTGTTATCCACAACGATGTCTCATAGCCCTGGGTCCTGTTCCTGGGCACCAGCTGATGCAGACCCTGGCTCATGGGGTCCACCACATTGTGGATGAGATATGAGAAATTCACATGGACTACAGAGTCCTGTAGAAGAAAGGGAAAAGCATGGCTTCTCTCTCAAGAGGAGAAAAAGTCTCAGCCCTTGCCTTGACAGGCCTTTATTGCTTTTCTGGGCACATTACATGATGGACCTTATTAGCTATGCACAGGTTTGCTTTAGGTGGTAACTTTTTACAGAAAACAAAGGAGACAGTGCTGCTAATCACATCACAGAAGAGGGATATTTGCAAATGCAAAGGACAAAGTGGTTGAACTGGTTACAATCATCCTTGGAAGACTTATCATGGGTTTTAGGAAGTTACAGTAAGCACTTGCTGTCTCAATTCAGGATGAGGAAGTTTTATCAAAAGCAAGTCTCATAGCAGTCTAGGTACAATGCAGGCCTAATTCCTCACAGCAGAACCTATCCATGGTTGTGGGTTCTCTGCATCAGACCTTGCTTTCCACTGGGACCTGGACCCATGTCATACAGAATGGTCTCCTATAGGGCTGGGCTCCTGTTCCAGAGCTGCAGGGTCAGGGCTGGGTTGCTTTTCAGGAGAAGAGAGGCCCTATTTGCATGCCCTCCTGCTATATTGGGAGCTGTGTGGTTGGACAGTGACATGAAGGACATCTTCCCAGAGTGTGACTTGTCCAAGGAAGTATATCTACTATGAATTTGTCCCCAACCATGGCCAGTTTACCTCAGTGGGTTGCAATATCCTCCTATAACTGAAAGGATACAGGTTCAATCTCAGATCCAGGTATGGTCCAGAAGCAACAAATTGATCTCTCTCTCTCTCTCTCTCTCTCTCAGAAATGAAAATGATGTTCTCCTGGGAAGATAATGAAATAACAACATGAAAAATAAAAGAATTAGTGCCTTCTTTTGGTCCCATGCCTTCCTCAGTGACCCAACTGCTTCTTGAGATGGGTACATGACCTAGTAGAGTAGATTGTTATAAAAAGAGAAGGATTGAAAATAAAAGGTTTTCCTGGTTGATGTGGTTCAGTGAATTGAGTACTGGCCTGAGAATTAAAGGGTGGCCAGTTCAATTCCCAGTGAGGATACATGCATGGGCTGCAGGCCAGGTCCCCTCTAGGAGGCGCTAGAGACAACTACTCATTGATGTTTCTCTCTCCTTCCTCCATTCCCCCCTCTAAAATTAAATAAATAAAATATTTTAAAATGAAACATCCCTTTGAAAGTCACAAGTGTTGAACACATCAAGAGAAGTCAACATTCACAATCACAGGGAGTATTAAAAGTGAAAGAAGTTCATGTCCAGGAGACATGAATTACTACTTGACACCACTTCCTATACAAAGTGATCAGAGTATGAGCAAAGAACAGTGTGTGACTGTAGTGCACATGGGCCCAGTGTCAGAGGAGGTGGGGCATAGGTATGAATCACTGGGAGAGAGAGGAGTGAACTCTACTGAGAAGCAGACAGTGCTCCAGAGTCATGTTCCTTCAGTGGAGTTTGCTGCTTAATGTGCAGCTGCCTGATTGCATCATTTTTTTTTAGTCTCTAGACTCTTTGGCTGAAACATTTGGGACACATACTAAACTCAGTCATGACTAGAACTGCTTAGGTGAAGATGGAGGTAAAGATTGTCAAGTATGTTTAAATTAGGGAAATTTTATTATGGAAATCCTTGACCCAGTCCCTAATATAACAGAAAATGAAAGAAATGTAAATCAGTATGCATAACACATTTTTCTTCATACATTGATTAAAGAATAAATAAATCTTTTAAATATCCTTCCTTCCTGGGGCTGGTGAGTATAACTTTAATGTAAAGTGTCAACCTTGGCGGTTCAGTCTTATTTTCAACGTCGGCATGTGTGGTTCTGTGGATGTGTGACATTGTTCTAATCAGATAAGCAAGAAACATAATCACCACTGATTTATTTGAATTAAATTTCAGAAGCTTCGTCTCCATTCTTTTTCATCCGTTTTCATGTCTGCACGTGACATTCTGGTATGCTGTCACCTCATACACAGGAGATGGGCATCAATGGACATGGAGTCACATGTGGGGATCAGTGTGCAGAATTGGGAAGAGATCCTCCCAGGTACATGCATGGTGGAATTAAGCAAGCCTGGAGCCAATACTTCCTCATCTTACTCTTTGTGTTGTGATTTTCCTCCTCCTGTAGCAAGTTCAAGTTGTATTATGTCACTTAGAAATATCTTCATATAATAATCTAGTCATTAATATATTAGATTGGCCAAAAAGTTTGTTTTTTTCATATAAGGTGGCTCTAGTAGGATTTAGTTATTCTTAACTTTATTTGAAACATTTTTTAGATTTTATTTACAACTGTGATTTCAGCATGCATTTTAAAAACTTATCAAAATTAGTGTTTTTTGTGTGTACCCATTTTAATATTGAAGGTGTGAGAATATGCTAGGCTAGGTTTTTAGCATATTATGCTTTATTATTTCAAGGAAGTGAAACCACAACTGAACTGCAAGAAAAAAAAATTCTATGGAGAAGTTTCTGTTACTGATTGAATGTGTCAAAACTGGTTTGTGAATTTTCATGCTGGGAGTTTCTCACAAGATGATGCTCCATGGTTAGATAGGCAGTTGATGTTCATAGTAATCCAATCGAGACATAAACTGAGAGCAATCAATGTTATACCATGTGGGAGATAGCCAGCATACACAAAATGTCCAAATCAGTAATGTTATTGGTGAATTTTTTAATGTCTTTTATTTTACAGAAAAAAAAAAACATATGGATTTGTTGGTTAACCCAACAGAATGTCAAATGGAATAGGAAAGGAAAAAAAAATTGAGAATTATCCCAAGTTCCAGGGAGCCTAAAGCAAGCTTGTGAGATGCAGTGCAACACTCAGGAGACATGGCTGAATTCAGGACTGTGCCCACACATTTCATCTTTATTGAGAATATTCAGACATCCTATAGTTTTATTCGAGGCTCCTATTGAGAACATTAACCTAGTATTATTTGATGGTGATTCATACCTCAAGAAGGAAACCAGAGGCTATTAACCAGGACTTACTAGAAAAATCTGAATTGCTGAAGGATGTTTCCTGTTCTTACCAGAGATTTTAATTATGTACATGATACATGTTCCAGTCACCTTGGTGTGTTTTTTAATTCATCCAGGAAATTCACTCCAAGCTATGTGGGTCTCTCTGCCTCTGTGTGTTGTCACCTATGCTTGGTTCTGTGAGCTTGTTGTCAAGTCAATGACCATCACCACTGAGGATACTTTTCCTCAGAAATTGGGACCATACACCTCTGATGCCCACTCTTCAGCATACACATGTTGGCTGGCTTGGACACTGGCTGTGTGAGGCTGGACTGACTGTTGGGTCCAGCAGAGCATCTGGTTAGATTCAGTGGACATGGGTCAGAACCATGATGATTCATTGCAATTGAGCACAAGAGTGTCTGAAAGAGACTCTTCCTTTTGTTCATGAGAGAATATTTTACTTCTTTTCAGCAGACCTTTCTAGCTCAGAGATTTCAGAGGTGAGTGTGGAATCTAGAGTCCAGAGAGGTTCCTTGAGAGAAACAGTTACAGGAAGAGGAAAGCAGCCCAAACCTCCAACTGTACACGTTCCTTTGATGGTCCTTGTGTTCAGGGACACTGAGCACCTCCCAGTTGTCACAGCCATGGTTTGTCCAAGAGGCCACATCTGATAACAGTGAGCATCTGGACCTTTGCCCTTTCCACTGGCCACAATGTTCCCCAGACCCTAATCCAGAGAAGAAGAGTGGGACATGCACAGTGATGTTGTAGGACCCCTTTTCTATTGTGAGAGCATGAATGGGTGTCTGTATCTAGTGTTCCCCACACTCCAGGGCTTTATACACCTACAGATTCAGAGTCCTCAGTACAATGGAGAAGTGTATGCCTAACCTGTTTCATAGTCCTAGATCAGCTGACACGAGTCAGGCTCAATTTGAAGTGCCACATACACCTGCTGCTAAAGTGTGTGTTGGACCCAGGGCAACCATGGTGGATACACACAGTCCCTGTCCTGTCTACTCTTGTAGCAGGAGCACTCCCTGCTTTCTCCATGGCTGCAGGGGCTAAACTCACTGAGGACACCAAGTATCCTTCCCCATAATGCAGCCACAGATCCCATAATGTGCCCATCTGGCTCCAGGATGGAATCCCACCTTGAAGACACAGACTGAAAACCCAGCTCTGTGTGTATTGCTGTCACATTCACATCCCCTAAACAAGCTAAAGGGGATCACAAAAAAATTGGGCCCACTTGGATCTCCAATCTAACCAGCCCATCCCAGGCTTTAAAGGGCCAAATGATCCCCTCATACATGTGCAGCCTAATCAAGACGGTGGCACCAAATATCCAGTCAAAGTAGTACTCCTTTATTTGAAAGACTGCAGGACTAGGTCGGATTGGGCCTAGCAATTCAGCAGGTGGGTGTGGGGTGCTGCCTGTGCACATGAGGTAGGCAAACTGGTCCTGTTCCTCAAGTCACACAGATGAGACTCAGAGTGGTTCTCTGCCCACAGTCCAAGGAGAGAGTAAAGGGTGCCTGAAAGTCACTATTGAATGTACCAAGCAGATCACTCCTCCAGCCTGGAACTACCACGTGGCCTCTCCAGCAGTCACAGGTCCTGGTCTTGTAAGAATGATTCTGCTTCCTCCCTGGGATGCTGCTATCAGTGTCGCCTTGGTAGGCCTAATCCTCACAAAATCTCATCACCTGGTGCTACGTGGTCTCTCAATTACGTATCTGTTTATGTGGACTGGAGACCCCTCCATAGGCTGAGACCCCATGATCTCAGAAGGGGGGAACTCCCTGCTGCCATATCCCTTGGACGTACCAGTCACAGCAACTCTGGGCGGAGGCTCACCCTCTCCTTGTCTCCTCGCATCTTCTTCCCTGCTCCTCTTTATAAAG
This sequence comes from Trachops cirrhosus, assembly GCA_028533065.1. Lineage (NCBI taxonomy): Eukaryota > Metazoa > Chordata > Mammalia > Chiroptera > Phyllostomidae > Trachops > Trachops cirrhosus. Next base: position 70,174,973 of record CM052546.1, read on the forward strand.
TTTCAGACCAGCTATACTTCAACTGGTTTTCAAATTGCCTGCTCTGGTCTGAACATGGGCATGGACCCTCAAGCTTTCTTATTGGCTAATGTGTCTCTAACATGAAATCCAATCTTTTAACAGAGGTGAGCTTTGTGTTTAATTGTATTCTGTCACTTGGAGGGAGAAGAGCTCATGAAACAGTCATGTCCGGTGTGTGACACTTCTGTACTTTGTAACTGACCTTGTCGTGTTGAATGTTTATGAAACAGAATTCAGTATCTCGTGTGTCTGCTCCACAAACAGGGATGTGTGTCTTCTAAGGAGAGAAAACAAAGGAAGACAGGGCTCTGAGCCTGTGGGTGGTGAGGGGAACCCCCAAACCCTGGCAGGAAATTAGATCCCATGCTTTCCTGTTCTGCAGAGGTGGGGCTCAGCTGAAAAGCGTCCAGGTTGTTCTACAGGAGAAGCCTGGGCTGTGTCTCTGTGCCATCTGTGCGCAGTAGCATGTGGCTGTGTGTGCAAGGCCCATGCTGGTCTTTGTTAGAATCACCTAGTTATTGCAGATGTCCTTGGAGATTTTGAGTGTGCTCCTCAGAGATGAGTTGTAATATTTATCGTTGCCCCACCAAACATCTGAGAGCCACTCATATGCTCTCCCAGTAGGAAGACAGAGTCAGGCAACAACTGTGCCAGTAGTGTTCACTGAGAACCCATAGAAGGAGCAGGTCAGTTTGAGGGTCTGGGAGGGTGTCATCATCCCAGGGCCAGACCCCTGCTGGGTGAACTGAGTCAGAATCCCAGTGGAGAAAGGACAAGAATAGGTGAAGCCACATGAGGACAACAGCAGGAGTCTTTTCATCCCTGAGGACATCCCTGACTAGAGCACTTACAGGAAGGGATGGTCAGCAGGAGGGAAATGGACCACAGTGTGTCAATGGCAGGAAAAAGGAGTCACTGACCCAACCCAGTACCCAGCTTTACAATCAACGGGGTGTGTGGCTGGGTGAGATTTTCAGTTACTCCCATGGTCTTGACCCTTACAGGGACTCAGGGTTCTGCAGTAAGGGGGCAAGTCTGTGCTGGACCAGCAGAGAGACATGAGCTATGGGGTGCAGGTCTGGTCTTCCTGGGCACAGATGCACCTCTGACAGAGATGAGAAGGGAAACCCAGATGGGTGCATACCCCATGGTTTGGACCCTGAGGATGGACTCACAGGGGAGGGATCCTCACAAGGTTCTGCAGGGACAGGGTGTGAGCTGGATTTCATGAGCCTGGGGGGCATTTGTATGTCTTTCCCCTATGTATGTTTATAAGCTGACAGGCAGATGTCCTCTGCCCCTGCCTTGGATTCCAGACATTAGGGAAGAGAGAGGGGAAGGAAATCATGGCCTGGACCCAGAGGCACTCTGCTGATGTGAATATTTGGGTAGTTTTTCTATGAATAGTGATAGATGCACTACACTGGGATGGAAAGTGGGGTACTTAAGGTTCTCCAGTGTAGGTAGTAAATAAAACTATTCAGGAGATGTCCTGAGACAACACTATGGTTATGAAACTGCCCCTTTGAAGTGGGTCTGAGACACAGAGGCTGATGATCCTCGGCCAGGCTTGCTTCCTGAGACAAGGCTGACTGCCACACAGCAGTCATTTCTGGCACGTTTGAAGTGGTGGCAGTGCCAATCCTACTCCCTTTTTTGCCCACAGGTGAGTCTCTGCAAGAACACCCAGGCCTGAGGACTCCCACCTTTGGGGAGAAACTTAGAAACATAAACTTTCCTCAGTTCTGTGTGTGCAGACTTCCACTGCCAGGTCCTCAGAATGCAGGTAAGAGGTGCCTGTCGCCAAGTCTGGTGTCCACACTCACACATCCTGGTGTCTGTTATGTGACACACTAAGGACTTTGAAACTTTGAGGTGGGCCCACTTCATGACTACTGTCAGTGGAGCTGCAGAGTGAATGTTGAGCACAAGGGACAAACTCACCATCTATAGACAGAAGTTCCCTGCCCATAACAAGTTCCTTAATACAGCACCTGGGAGCTGCCCGGCTAAGACCCAGTGTCACTGACTTGCAGGGCAGTGCCAGAGGTCATGTAGGTAACTTTCATGGAGAGAACAGCACAGCTCTGTCCTCCTCTTGCAGAGACATGGCAGACGTGGCCTCACTGTTCCTGCTTCTGTCTGAGAAGTAGATTTGGGATTGAGTGGCAACTTGATATGTGAACTCTGTGAAAAGGACACCAGCTCTATAAGATATTTTCACCACTAATATTAATATCATTACCCACCTTGGAGGCAGGAAGGTCCTCTGTAATGCCTCACTTCTGATTAGATGAGGAATGTTTGCTCTAAGCCTGACATGTCACAGCTGAGACAGGTCACCAGCTGTCACCCCAGTGTCCTCTCTACCACACTGAATGATTTAGATCCATTTGCTTTCCTTCATTTTTAATTATTTTATTGTTGTTAAATTACAGATGTCTGCACTTATCCCCCACCTCTTCCCCCACCCCAGCCAAACCCACCTCCTTCCCTTGCTTTCATTCCCTTTGTTATTTTCCGTGTGTCCCTTATAGTTAGTTGTTCCTGAAAACCCTTCCCTCCATCATCCCCTCCCACCTTCCCTCTGGTTACTGTCAGATTGTTATTAATTGCAATGTCTCTAATTATATTTTGCTTACTTTTTTCTTTTGTTGATTAGGTTCCAGTTAAAGGTGAGATCATCTGGTATTTTTTCCTCCCTGCCTGGCTTATTTCACTTAGCATAATGCTCTCCATTTGGTTTAAATCCAAAAGACACTCTGTTCCTCTTCTTTGCATGAACAAAGCCTTGAATGCAAAATAATGCACCCTGGGTATTCAATAATATTTGTCAGATGAATTAAGCAACAAACTCTACCTGTCTGGATGTAGCTTATTGAAGAGTCACCAGAAATTGGAGGAAGTATCTGAAGAAGAAAAATCTGAGCCCTTTGGTTAGAACCTGAAAATGTTGGCTGACCTATTGCAGGTAAATAGAGTGGAAGAGACAGACCCTGATGTCCAGAGCAAGGGAACTCCACATTCATCAGGTGGTCTCCAGCCCCTTGGTTTAAACTGATGTACACAGGTCAGTCCTGGCGATAGGGAAACTGTGAGCCTGGATGGAAGTTTGTGCACATTGTTGCTCATGAAGAAGAAATTATAACTGGTGTGCATATGTTGATGTGGGTTTAGAAGGGCTACTCAGGTGTGCTCATCCCTGGGAAAGACAATGCTAGTTCTATTGGGAAAAAAAAAAAAAAACATCTGTGACATTGTAGATATTAATAACCTCTTTGGAGAGACAGCAGATCTGGTCACACTGACAGTGCATAGACCCCATTTGGTCATATAAGAAAATAAGTAAAGATAGAAATGAGATGCCTTTCAAGGTTACCAGTAAGGAATACACCCAAAGAAATAAACCTTCATGATGAGAGGGAGAATTAGAAGTGTAGGAGGTTTGTGTTGAGGAAATGGAAATGTTCCACCTGACCCTATATCCCCTACAAAGTGATCAGAGTAAGAACTAAGAGCAGAGTGTGCCCCTAGAGCACATGGACCTTGTTTTGGAGGAGGTTGGTGTCCGTGTGGATCACTGGGAGACAGAAGTGTGAACTCTGCAGAGAAGCAGACAGTACTTCCAGGTCTTGTCTCTTCAATGGAATTTGTTGCAAAATGTGCAGCAGCTTCACTACCTCACTTCTCTTTTATTCTCAACAGGGATATCCAGCCTGTGGCCTGTGGGCCTCATTCATCCCAGTGTGGCTATGAATATGGCCCAACAAAAAAACATAAATTCACTTAATACATTATGAAATCTTTGCTGTGGCTTATGTGGCTCAATGGATTGGATGCTGGCCTGATAATCAGAGTGTTCCAGGTTCAATCACCAGTCAGTGCACATGACAGGGTTGTAGGCCAGGTCCCCAGTAGCAGGCAAGGGGCAGTCACACATTGACTTTTCCCTCTGTCTTTTCCTTTCCTTCCCCTCTCTAAAAATAAATAAATAAATTCTTTAAAACAAAACATTATGATTTTTTAAAAAATTACATGTTGCAAAGTATTTAATGTGTGGACCAGGAAAATTCTTCTTCCAGTTTGGCCATGATATGCCAAAATACTGGACATCCCTGCAGCTAGACAATGTGGTAAAACCAGGTTAAACATTGGAGACTCAAGAAACACAGTCATGACTAGATCTGCTTAGGTAAAAATGTAGTTGGAGGTTGGGGAGTGTGTGATTAAAGTACAGAAATTTGGTTATGGAAATTCTTAGGGCAGCTCACTAGATGAAATGACAGATATAAACCATGGCTGGTGTCCTCAGTGGGCTGAGTGCTGGCCTGTGAACCAAGGGGTCACAGGTTCCATTCTGAGTCAGAGCAAAAGCCTGGATTGTGGCCCAGGTCCTCAATAAGTGGCACACAAGAGGCAACCACACATTGATGTTTCTCCCCCTCTCTTTCTCACTCTCTTCCCCTCTAAATAAAAATTAATAAATTAATAAATTAATAATTAATCTTTAAGAAATAACAGATATAAATAAAACCTTATTGACATGAAGAGCATTATTTTTTATTTATATATTGCTTACAGAATAAATAAATCATTCATATACCCTCTCATTACTTAAGCTCGTGGCTGTAACTTTATATAAACTCTTCATCCTTGACAGCTCAGCTCCATCCTCATCATCATGATCTGTGTCCTTGTGGACCTGTGACGTAACTGTAATCAGGGAACAGGGCAGGGCTTATGTTGGAATGCCCGTGTTCATCAATAATAAATTTGAGAAGAATCATCTCTCCTCTCTCAAAGTCCCAACTCATGTCTATATAGAATATTTGGGAGTGCTGTCACCATGTCCATACGTGGTGGACATCCACTGAACTTGGACCTGGTGCATAGAGTATATCGATATGAGAATGGGAAAAGGAACTCTGTCCATGGGGATACGTTAACATAAATGGTAAATGAACCCCTTCTGAGCTCACATACATTCAGGATTGTCATTTTCTTATGTCAGAATTTTCCTCAGTGTTTAATCAATTGAATTTGTTTCCCTTTTTTATGAAATAGCCACACATAATATATGGAGTCCCTCAGAAAAGAAAGCACTGGCTTCAAAATTTACCCATGCACTAGTTTCCAGAGGAGGCCCAGACACCTGTGTGCTGCATCTTGGACAGGTAGGTGTCATGCCTACATTCCACAATGGGGCTCACAATTGTCTTATCTCCATCAGGAGAATTTCAGTATAAACCTTCAATTTATTAGAGAGAAATTCATGGAGAACCTGAACCTGACATTATTTGTTGATGGATCACACATCAATATTAAACCTGGAGGCTGTTAACCAGAATGAAGTAAAATAATGGAGCTTTCTTTTTTAATATATTTTATTGATTATGCTATTACAGTTGTCCCATTACCCCCTCTTCATTTCCCTCCACCCTGAACACCTTCTCCCACCCACATTCCCCTCCTTTACTTCATGTCCATGTGTCATAAGTCCTTTAGCTTCTACATTTCCCCTCCTATTCTTGCCCTCCCCCTGTCTATTTTCTACCTACCATCTATGCTACTTATTCTTCATACCTTTCCCCCCTCTCTCCTCTTCCCACTCTTGTTGCTAACCCTCCATGTGATCTCCATTTCTGTGGTTCTGTTCCTGTTCTAGTTGTTTGC
>CM052546.1:70180766-70238856 GCA_028533065.1 Trachops cirrhosus
ACTTCTTTCCAGCCCCTTCTTGCCTGTAAGGTCTCTTTTGAGAAATCAGCTGACAGTCTGATGGGAACTCCTTTGTAGGTTACTATCCCCTTATCTCTTGCTGCTTCTAGGATTCTCTCCTTCATTTTTTACCTTGGCTAATGTAATTCTGATGTGCCTTGGTGTGTTCCTCCTTGGGTCCAACTTCTTTGGGACTTTCTCAGCTTCCTGGACTTCCTGTAATTCTATTTCCTTTGCCAAATTGGGGAACTTCTCCTTTATTATTTGTTCAAATATTTTTCCACTTGTTGTTTTTCCTCTTCTCCTTCTGGTACCCCTATAATTTGGATGTTGGAATGTTTAAAGATGTCCCAGAGGTTCCTAAGCCTCTCCTCATTTTTTTTTTGAATTCTTATTTCTTCATTCTTTTCTGGTTGTATATATTTTTCTTCCTTCTGGTCCACTCCAATGATGTGAGACCCATCTTTCCTTCCATCACTATTGGTTCCCTGTGCATTTTTCTTCATTAAACTTATTGTAGCCTGCATTTTTTCATCTAATTTGTGACCAAAATCAACCAATTCTGTGAGTATCCTGATGACCAGTGCTTTGAACTGTGCATCTGATAGGTTGGCTATCTTTTGGTCACTTAAAAGGATGGGTTCTGGGGCTTTCAATTCTTCTGTTTGAGCCATCTTTTTGCTGGTTATTTTTTGTTTGTTTATGTTTTGTTGTTTGGTCTTGTCGAGCTCCTGTAGTGAGGTTTGGGTCCTTAGGTTTTCACCAGGGTGGGGCACCCCAGTTGTTGGGTTTGTGACGCTGTTTGTGGGGGCGGGGTCTGAGAAGGAACAATGGCACTTGCTCCACTCTCTGTAGGACCTCAGACCCTTCCACCACTTTCCGCAAGCTAAATGGGCCCCTCTGGCACCAATTCCAGTGTGAGTGGGCCTGTGTACCCCATGGGACCTTCCTTTCAGTGCCCCAAAACTCTATTTCCTGGTGCTGGGACCCTGAGTTGCATGGACTGCCATGTTTCACAATGGATGCCTCGCTGGGTCTGCCGGTCACAACCCCCTCCACCTGACCCACCAGCCACTGCCACTTGTGTGCCCACGGTCTGCCTGCTGTGGACTTGCATGCTGCTCTGGTTGCTCAGCTCTCTGCTCTGTGTCCCTCGCCCAGCCCAACTCTGTCCCTCCTACCAGTATGGATGAACAAGTCTATTTTTAAATCCTTGGGTGTCTGACTTCCATACACTTCAATTTTCTGTCAGTTCTGGCTGTTATTTTGTTTCTATATTGTTGTTGTCCCTATCTTGGTTGTGCAAGGAGGCACAGTGCATCTACCTATGCCTCCATCTTGGCCGGAAGTCCTGGAACTTTCTATGTGATGTAAAATCAGCCCATACATTGGAAGGTACTGCATTTCTTAGGGCTTGGCAATCAGGAAGAGACGAGAAAAGAAATGGAGGTCTGGGGAGCAGTGTATAATGAAAATCTCTGGAAAAATGTGGGTCCTCATATCTCTAGGAAACCTCATCACATCGACAATGTGAGGAAGCCTGCAAGTGCTCATCCATCCTGGAGACTGAAATAATGTGAGGGTGGAAGTCAATACAAAACATATTACACAGGAGCTAAGCAAATGCTCTAAGAACTAATTATACCAAACAAGCAGACTTAACTTGGGTTACTATCCCATCTGAACCCTCAAAGGATTAATCTACAGAAGAAACCAAAGCACTTGCTGTGACATGTCTATGTTTAGTGTATGCTTTTAAGTAAAAATGAATGGAAAAAGTTATAGATGCCTACCTCACTCAGATATTTGATTACTCAAAACAGCTGCTTGTTTGAATCAGCTAATTTCAAATGACTCTTGTTGAATTCCCCTTTCAAATTGCATACATGACACAGACACACTGGTATCATCTTCAGTCAATACTGTTGTGAAAAAGTCCAGACATAGCTGACGTTGTTTCCTTCTTCTGTGTTACAGAAACAGCAAATCCTGGGCCAGCAGTGAAGGTGAGACCTTGAGTCCTCAAGGGTCCTGTCAATGATTAGGATAGTTTCATCCAAATTCACTCCCCATGGCTTGTGAACATGCTGTATTTATTGTGTGTGTTTCCATGATGCCTAGAGGTAATTCCCTGACAGAAACATGTGACCCATTCAGGTGACAGAAACTGATTGAATTTGCATTTTCCCCACTTATATGTGCAGTGACAGAGATGCTCACTGTATAGATTTGCCACAGACCAGTGCTGTGTTGTGTGGCCAGAACACACACACCTGAAGGTCACCACCACTCACAATCTCTGCAAAAAATAAAAAACAGCATTTTTACATAAGCAATGTGTATGGGTTCATTTTCTTGGAATTACTGTGTCCAAGGTTCCTCCCACTCTCACTGGTGGCCCGTCTTCTTACCCCTGGTTCACATCAGTTGTCCTCTGTGATGTGAATGGAGAGAATCATGCATTCAGTGGCTTTCACTCACAATTGGCCTCTGCCCTACTGCATTCAGACAGGAAAGAATAGTGAAAATGGGCACTGTATACCCCTTCATGCCACCCACAGATTAATAATGACTCTCTGCTCCCTCTTGCTAACAGGCTCTGTAAATTTCAATCAGTGGGTTCTATGTACTGAACTGAACATGAAAGGAAACTTCTCCTTGAACCTATTTGGAAGGTATTTTAACAAGTGTTTCAACAGCAAATGCAACAGTGAAGCTCCATGAAATTCATCTTTGGGCTTAATTTTACATGCAAAGAATCACACACAATTCTATTCAATTGGAAGGTTAGTTTATTAGGGCTCCCTTAACTCACAGTCTTCATAGATTTTGAGGAAGACTGTCATCTTTGGAAGCAGATATCTGACCCAAGGCCTTCTAAAATTGATGATCTTGGATGGGGAAAGATCCCACCAAAGACCTTGGACCAAGACTCTGATCTATCTCTATCATCATAATCACCACCATCAATCATCTTCATTTTCATTTGCTTACTTATAATAATTATTTCATTTTATACTGACATTGTGCTTGTCCACACAAAATGACCATTTTTCTCATTGGTGTTCATCTTTTGTAGTTGATAAGTGAAATGGGTAGTCAGACTTGATTTCATTTTATGTGTGAATGATGGAAACTGATGAGTCATTCCTGCCCCTTCCCCATCTGTTCACATAGGAAATCTGATAGGAAAGGCTGGGCCCCCCATTTAGATGTCACTGGGAGAATGAAACCACACAATACCAATAAACAGAAACCCCCTGGTGCCACCTTCTCAACAGAATAAAAACCTGAATCAGTCCCCTTTCCTGGCTCTATCAAAGTACATCTGACTTGGTGAAGGACATTTCCCAATCCTCCCATAGAATTGAAAAATGTGCACTATAAACTTTCCATGTCCCTTTGGTATATGTGTTTTAGTCTCCAGGATGGACATCCACACCAAACTGTTGTGGGTCCCTGTGTCCTGTGTGGTGTCAACTATGCTGGGTGCTGTGAGCATGATGACAAGTCAATGAGCATCACCCCCAGGGGTGTTTCACTTTGTAGCATTCATTTCATTTGCCTCTAATGCCCACTGTCAAGCATGAAAGTACCCTGATGCTGGCCAGCTTGGGCACTGAGCTGTGAGGGGTTGGGCAACACTGTTCGGACCAGCAGAGCCTCTGGTTAGACTGAGTGGACATGGGTCAGAAGGTTTAATGATTCATTGGAACTAGGCCAAGACTGTCTGAAAGAAACTCTGCCTTCAGTCCATGTAAGAATATTGTGTTTCTTTACAACAGACTTTTCTAACTCAGAGACTTCAGAGGTGAGTTCAGAATCAGGAATCCAGAGAGATGTTTTGAGAGAAACTGTTACAGGAAGAGAAAACCATACAAGCAAGAAACCAGCCCAGGACTCCTACTGAAAATCCTCTTGAGAAAGTCCTTGTGTTTAGGGACCTTGAACTCCCACTAGTGTTCCCAGCCCCTCCTGCAGGGAGGTTTGTGTCTGGGCTCATGCTTTGTTCCCTTCACTGTGTATGTAGTACAGTAGTGCTTGGCCATGTCCTCGGTTCTCAGGCTGCTCAGCTCCGTGTAGGCTGTGCTCGTGGACTTGTCTGCTGTCATGGTGTCTCTGCCCTGGAACTTATGTGCATAGTTTGTGCTACCACTGTTAGGGTTAACTCTTCCCATCCACTCAAGGCCTTGTCCTGGGGCCTGTCACACCCAGTGCATCCAGGAGCTGGTGAAGGTGTATCCAGAAGCCTTGAAGGAAACCTTCACTGAGGCCCCAGACTTCCTCACCTCAGCCCCAAACTGCACCAACTTTACCTGGGCCTGGACACCTGTGCAGAGGAGGCAGGAGTGTTTGGAAATCCTGTTTGCCTCTTCCTGACCCCCCCTCAATCCAAGGACCATGAAGTCCCTTACCTGTAACCACTGCCACCAGGAAGAGGGCTCTCCAGCTCCAGTCCATGGTGAGGGGCTATGCCATCAGGACTTCTGTAGGGAAGGGTGTGGCTGTGGGTGATGCTCTCAGGCAACAGAGAGAGCCATATTTAACTATTCTACCTCTTCTCATTTGCATATTCATGAGACACAGAGTTTCATAGCTGAAGACTTGTTCCCACCTGACAGAAAGAAGAGGGCACAAAGACCATGGTCAGTGGGAGTCTGAGACTCCATGTCTAATCAGTGCTTCAGGATATGTGTCCTATACCAGGTTCCTCAGCTCTGTGCTGACATAGCTCCTCCCATTGAATAACAAGCCTGCATAGGACATGCTTCCCATTTTGAGCCCACCTTTGAGTGACATAGAGAAAAACTGGATCTGTCCTGGGCTCATTTCCTGAATGTCTTATTCCTGGATCAGTGTGTCTCTAAACACTGTACGTAGTGAGTTACTACAACCATCCTTTATCCTAGGTCCTCACAATGCAAATACAAAGAAACCCTAGAAATAACCCTGTACTCTCATTCTCATGTCTTATTGAGTTTGGTAAACTCACTGATAAAATAGGATATTTACAGTCAACTAGTGTCTAAGTCTTGTTTTAGATGATTTCATGAAAGCAGAACGACCCAGGGCCTCACAGTCAATCCCTACCCAGCTCATCTGCATTTGTTCCTCAACAGCAGCCCTGAGCTTGTGGTACCTGCATGCCTCCTGCTGCCCACCTGATGCCCTGCAAGAGAGGGTCCTGTCTGGGCTCACAGTGAATGGACCTCTCAGGACCTCTTGTCTATAATTGAAGACAGTACCCTGATTTCAGGATGCTCCCCAGGGACATCATGTGTTCTTATATCTCTAGGCAAAGAGAACTGGCCTTACTAAACCACAGTAACTCAGCAGGGAGACATCAAAACTGGGGTCTATGAAGCCACTTGGCAGCCCCTTCCCTGGGGCTGGCGGATGACATGACTCAGCCAATACCACAGAGTCCTGAAGTTCTTGGGAAGTTTGGGGTTCTCTAATGTCCTCTGGTTCCTCTGCCTGAAGGTCCCATCTGAGTATTCCTGTACCCACTGCCCATCTACTGCTCAATAAATCACATACATAGTTATTTTTCACTGGCGCCCACTGACTTACATGCATTAGTCCTGCTGTTGGCCAGCTTGGACTCTGAGCTGTGTGGGACTGGGCTACACTATTGGCTCCAGGACAGACTCAGCCTTTTGTGCACAGGAATGTTTTCAGAGACTTCAAAGGTGAGCACAAAATCAGGAATCCAGAGAGGTTCTGAGGGAAAGTGTTACATAAAGAGAAAACCAGACAAGCAATTTAGCCAAACTTCCAACTGCACCTGCTCCTAGGAGTGTCCTTGTGTTAAAGGCCCCTGAATACCCCATGGAGGTCAAAGCCTCTCCTACAGGGAGGTTTGTGTGTGGGCTCACGCTGACTTCCCCCCAATGTGTCTCTTGTTCAGTATACATGGCTGTGCTGTTGGCTCTTGAGTTGTTCAGTGTTTAAAACACCTGGCTCTTTTGTACTGATTAATTTTTAGAGAAAGGGAAACAGAGGGTGAAGGAGAGGGATAGAAACAACATTGTGAGGCTGCCTTTCACAGATCCCCCACTAAGGACATGGCCTAGACCCCAGGCATGTACCCTGACTGGGACTAGAACCAGGGACCCTTTGGATTGCAAGCCAGCACTCAATCCAATGAGCCATACTAGCCAAGGATAAATATATGTGGCTCTTGGAGGTGTCCCTGGTGACACTTAGCTGAAATGTCAGCATTTAGGTTAGAATTTCTACTTTCATCACTCCTTATAACACTGATCCACTCCAGTCCTTTCTCTGGAACCTGGTGTGTCCAGTGCGGATGATTGCTCCTTAAAGAGCATCTAGAGGCAATGCAGGCAAGGGAGAGCAACTGCAAGTGATTCACCAGTAGTGAGCCTGACTCCTGCAACATGGGGCAGAACATCTAAGGACAAGGAGCATCAATTCCTCTCAGTCATGTGTGCCCATCACCATCCAGTAAACCCTTGTCTAACATCGATTACAAACACCCTGGGGGCTTGTCACCAGGCATAGGAGAAAACCCAGCAGCGTCATCTTCTAGAGCACAGTTTTGCCTTCCCCAGAAACCTCAGCCCATGTGAAGGGTAGCTGTGAGAACCCATAGCCCAGTGGAGGATTTACTCTAAAGCTGGAAGTGGAATTTGCTTGTGGGACAGTCTTTTCCCTTTAAGTGGGGAGGGTCAGAAGTCCAAAACCCTGACCATTCTGGGACCTCTGTGAGAATGTCTTTTCTCTTTAACATGCTCACGATTCATGTCACAGAGGGCATCAAATGATTTATGAGAAACCTTGGAACTAGATCAAGTGATGGGAAAACCTTTCTAAGCATAAGAATAAATGGTGGACAAGACAAGTATGTGATACTTTTTAAAAATAATTTATTGTTGTTCAATTACAATTGTCTGCATTTTCTCCCCACCTCCTCCAAATCCACCTCCCTCCATTTCTTCGACTCTCCCCCTTGATTTTGTTCAAGCGCCCTTCATAGTAATTCCTGAAAACCCTTCTTCCCACTGTCCCCTCCCCTCTCCCCTTGGCTATTGTTAGATTGTTCTTAATTTCAATGACTCTGGTTGTATTTTGTTTGCTTTTTTCCTTAGCTGATTATGTTCCAGTTAAAAGTGAGATTATATTGTATTTTTCCATCACCACCTGAGTTATTTCACTTAGCATAATGATCTCCAGTTCCATCCATGCAGTTCTAAAGGGTATAAGCTCCTTCTTTCTCTGCTGCATAGAATTCCATTGTGTAAGTGCACCACAGTTTTTGATCCACTCATTTATTGATGAGCATTTAGGTTGTTTCCAGCACTAGTCTATTGTAAATGGTGCTGCTATGAACATTGAGGTGCATAGGTTCTTTTGGATTGGTGTTTCAGGGATCTTAGGGTAAAATCCCAGCAGAGAATTGCTGGGTCAAAAGGCAGTTCCATTTTTAGTTTTCTGAGGAAATTCTATACTGTTTCCCACAGTGGGTGCACCAGTCTGCAATCCCACCAACAGTGTACTACAAGGGCTCCCTTTTCTCCACATCCTCTCCAACACTTGTATGTTGATTTGTTAATGATGGCCAGTCTGACTGGTGTGAGGTGGCATCTCATTGTGATTTTAATTTGCATCTCTCTGATAGCTAGTAATACTGAACATCTTTTCATGTGTCTCTGGATCCTCTGTATGTACTACTTGGAGAGGTGTCTATTCAAGTCCTTTGCCCATTTTTTAGTTGATTGCTTGTCTTCTTAGAGTGGAGTCATGTAAGTTCTTTATATATCTTGGAGATTAAACCCTTGTCTGAGGTATCATTGGCAAATATGTTTTCCCATACAGTTGGTTCTCTTTTTATTTCAATACTGTTTTTTTTAGCTGTAGAAAAGCTTTTTTTATTTTGATGAGATTGCATTTTTTTTTTCTTTCCTTTATGTCCCTTGCTCTAGGGGACGTGTCAGTAAAAAAGTTTCTGCGTGAAATATCTGAGATTTTCCTATGTTCTCCTCTAGGACTTTAATAGTGTCACAGTTTATATTTAAGTCTTTTATCCACCTTCAATTTATTTTTGTGTATGGTGTAAGTTGGTGCTTGAGTTTCATTTTTTTTTTTTTTTTGCATGTAGCTGTTCAGTTCTCCCAACACCATTTGTTGAAGAGGCTATTTTTACTCCATTTTATGTTGCTTCCCACTTTGTCAAATAGTAATTGACCATAGAGATTTGGGTTTATTTCTGGGCTCTGTGTTCTGTTCCATTGGTCCATGTGCCTGTTATTATGTCAATACCAGGCTGTTTTGATTACAGTGGACTTCTAATATAGTTTAGTATCAGGTATTGTGATCCCTCCTATTTTACTCTTCTTTCTCAAAACTGCAGCAGGTATTTGGGGTCGTTTATGGCTCCATATAAATTTTTGAAGTGTTTGGTCTATGTCAGTGAAGTATGCCATTGGTACTTTAATAGGTATTGCATTGAATGTGTAAATTGCTTCGGGTAGTATGGACATTTTGATGATGTTAATTCTTCCGATCCATGAACATGGTATATGTTTCCATTTATTTGTGTCTTCCTTGATTTCTTTCTTCAATGTTATGTAGTTTTCTGAATACAGGTCTTTTACATCTTTGGTTAAGTTTATTCCTAGGTATTTTATTTTTCTTTTGCTATATCAAGTGGGAGGTTTTTCTTGATTTCTGCTTCTGCTGTTTCATTGTTGGTGAACAAAAATGCCTTTGATTTCTGGATATTGACTTTGTATCCTGCTGTTTTGCCAAATTCATATATTAGGTCAAGCAGTTTTTTGGTGGAGTCTATAGGATTTCCTATGTACACTATCATGTCATCTGCAAACAGTGACAGTTTTGTTTCCTCCTTTCTGATTTGGATGCCTTTTATTTCCTTTTCTTGTATGATCACTGTGGCTAAAACTTCCAGTACTATATTGAATAAAAGTGGTGAAAGTGGACATCCTTGACTTGTTCCTGATCTTAGTGGAAAAGATTTTAGTTTTTGCCCATTGAATATGATGTTGGCTGTGGGTCTCTCATATATAGCCTTTATTATGTTGAGGAATGCTCTTTCTATTCCCACTTTGCTGAGTGTTTTTAACATAAATGAGTGCTGGACCTTATCAAATACTTTTTCCGCACCTATTGATATGATTATGAGGTTTTTGTCTTTGCTTTTGTTTATGTGATGAATTACATTTACTGATTTGTGAATATTGAACCATCCTTGCATCCCTGGGATGAATCCCACTTGGTCATGGTGTATGATCTTTGTAATGTATTGTTCAATGGGTTTTGCCAATACTTCGTTGAGGATTTTAGCATCTATGTTCATCAGTGATATTGGCTTAAAGTTTTATTTCTTTGTTGTGTCTTTATCTGGTTTTGGTCCTAGTACGATATTGGCCTCATAAGAAGAGTTAGGGAGTCTTCCATCTTTTTGGATTTTTTGGAATAGTCTGTGAAGGATAGGGGTTAGCTCTTCCTTAAATGCTTTGTAGAAATCTCCTGTGAAACCATCCTGTCCTGGGCTTTTGTGTGTGGGGAGATTTTTGGTTACTGCTTCAATTTCAGTTGCTGTTATTGGTCTGTTCAGGCTTTTTGCATCTTGTTCATTGAATTTTGGAATATTATATTTTTCTAGAAATGTGTCCATTTCACCTAGGTTTTCAAAATACTTGGCATATAATTCTTTGTAGTAATTTCTTACAACCCATTGTATTCCTGTGGTATCAATTGTAATCTCTCCTCTTTCATTTCTGATTTTGTTTATTTGGGTCTTCTCCTTTTTTTCCTTGATGAGTCTCATTAAAGACTTGTTGATTTTGTTTATCTTTTCAAAGATCCAGTTCCTGGATTCATTGATCCTTAGAATTGTGATTTTAGTCTTTATGTCATTTAATTCTGCTCTAATCTTGATTATTTCCTTCCTTCTACTTGCCCTGGGCTGTCTTCATGGATGTTCCTTGAGTTCTTGTAAATGCAGAGTTAGGTTGTTTGTTTGAAATGTTTCTCTCTTTTTTAGGTAGGCCTGTATCGGTATGAACCTCCCTCTCAAAACTGCCTTTGCTGTGTCCCATAAGTTCTGGGTTGTTGTGAGTTCATTTTCATTTGTTTCTAGAAACTTTTTTTATTTCTTCTCTGATTTCATCCCTTACCCATTCATTGTTTCATACATTGCTATTTAA
Organism: Trachops cirrhosus; assembly: GCA_028533065.1. Lineage (NCBI taxonomy): Eukaryota > Metazoa > Chordata > Mammalia > Chiroptera > Phyllostomidae > Trachops > Trachops cirrhosus. Next base: position 70,190,960 of record CM052546.1, read on the forward strand.
TCTCCATGATTTTGAGTTTTTTGAGTTTCTTCCCTGGGGTTTGTTTCTAGTTTCAGTCCCTTGTGATCCAAGAATGTAGTTGGTATGATTTCAATTTTCTTGAATTTGTTGATCCTTTTTTGTGTCCTATCATGTCGTCTATCTTTGAAAATGTTCCATGTGCATTTGAAAAGAATGTGTATTTGGTTTCTTTAGGATGGAGGTCTCTATATATATCAGTTCAGTCCATTTCATCTAGGGCATTGTTCAATACCACAATATCTTTGTTGATGTTTTGTTTGGAAGATCTGTCCATGTTTGACAGTGGGGTGTTAAAATTCCCCACTATAACTGTTTTGCTGCCGATATCTTTCTTGAAGTCCTCTAAGATTTTCTTTATGTATTTGGGTGGTCCTATGATGGGTGCATATATATTTACAATGTTTATGTCTTCTTTGTGGATTCTTCCCTTGACTATTATGAAGTGGCCTTCTGGGTCTCTGTTTATGGGACTTTTTTTGAAGTCTCTTTTGTCTGATATGAGTATTGCTAACCCGGCTTTTTTTCCTGTCCCTTTGCTTGGAAAATTTGTTTCCAGCCCTTCAGTTCCAGCCTGTGTAGGTCTTTTATCCTGAGGTGGGTCTCTTGTAGGCTGCCTATGTGTGGGTCATGGTTTCTTATCCATTCAGCTATTCTATGTCTTTTGATTGTGGCATTTAATCAATTTACATTTAAAGTTATTATTGATAGGTACTCATTCATTGCCATTTATGTATTTCTGTTCCTCTCTCTCTCTTTTCCTTCCTTTCCTTAAAGCAGTCTCTTTAGCATCTCTTGCAAGCTGGTTTGGTGGACGTGTATTTTTTTAGACTTCTTTTGTCTGGGAAGCTTCTTATTTGGCCTCTATCTTGATTGAGAGGCTTGCTGGGTAAAGTAACCTTGGTTTCAGGCCTCTGATTCTCATTACTTGGATTTATTTATTTATTTATTTTATCTTATTTTATTTATTTATTTTTTTGCCATTCTCTTCTGGTTTGGAGCATTTCTGTTGAGAAGTGACCTGCTAGCCTAATTGGGTCTCCTTTATGTGTTACTTCCTGTTTCTCCCTTGCTGCCTTTAAGATTCTCTATTTGTCTTGAAATTTTGCCATTTTAATTATGATGTGTCTTGAGGTGGGCCTCTTTGGGTTCCTCTGGATTGGGACTCTCTGTGTTTCCTGGATTTGTCTTACCTTTTCTCTCATCAAATTAGGGAAGTTTTCCATCATTACTTTTTCAAACATGTTTTCTCTCCCTTCCTCTTCATTTTCTTCTCCTTCTGGCATCGCTGTTATATGGATATTATTATGCTTCATTTTGTTTGGCATATCCCTTAACCCCTATTTATTCTTTCTGAAGTCTTTTCCTTGTCTCGCTCATTCTGGGTGTTTTTTTCTATATTGTCCTCCAGCTCACTGATACAATCTTCTGCTTCATTGAGCCTGCTTTTTATTCATTCTACTGTGTTCTTCAGTTCAGAAATCGTATTCTTCATTTGCTCTTGGCCCTTGTTGATAGTTTCTATTTCCTTTTTCACATTGATATAGTTTGCAGTGAGTTCATTGCAGTTTCCCTGTAGTTTTTGGTAATTCTCTGTGAGTTCATTAAGCTTCCTTATAACCATTGCTTTGAGCCCAATATCTGATAGTTGAATTGCCTTTATTTCATTTAGCATTCTTTCTGAGACTTCCTCCTTTCCCTTCACTTGGTGATTGTTTCTTTGTCTTCCCATTGTTTGTGAGACTCTTCTTGTTAGCCTCTGCTTCTTAAATGGATCTGTTCTGGCTCCCTGGGTTTATGGCGTGAACTTCTATAGTAGAAAACATATGAGATTCAGTGGTGCTGTCTCCTTGGTCTCCAGAGCTCGCTGTTCTTGGGCTGTCATTTATGTCAGCTCTTTGTATGTCTTTTAGGTTTTGATTGTTGTTGAGTGTTTCTTTGGTGGGTCCTTCCCTCCAGTTGGTTAACTGAGGGTCACTCTGTCCACCACCTCTTGTATTATTTTTTGAAGGTGTGGGCAGGTTGTGTTGAAACTGGTTCTTCTGTGTGTACAAGGTTTGAGGATTCTCTCTTGTTCTTGTTAAATTGTCTGTTCTGCATAGTTTCTCCACTACTTAGTCATATTTATGGAAAGGTCCTGGGTTGAGTTATTGTGGCTTCCATTCCCTTCTTCACCTTCTTCACTTGTTATCTGTTGGTGGTTCCTTTTTTGGTGGGTTTTCTCTTCCAGTAGGTATCCTGGGGATCACAGCTTCCACCTATTCTTTTTTTGTGATCATTTGGAGGGGAAAGGCAAAATGGTTCAAGACAGCAGGAGTGTATTCTATGATATTTACAGTGCCAGCCCATACAGAAGAAATAGGAGATTCTTTGGATATGTATAGTGTTAACCATGCTATTTCACACAACTAGCCTGTTTTTAGAAAAGGTGGAAAGAATGTAAGACTCTTGTTTTGTGGGGAAGCCTTGTGAGTTGGATCTGGAAAGCCATGAGGTTGTGGGAGGTCAGTTTATAAGGGAAAGTGAAAGTAAAAGATAGAAAATAGTTGTAGTGTGTGAGAGAATGGAGTTAACCACAACAGTAATACAGTTCAGGAGACTGTGAAGTGGGCTAGGATCTGGGATGGGGTGCTGTGTAGTATTTAAAATTGTATGGAACTGCTATTATTTACAATAATAATGGAGCAACAATAATATGACAGAATCTATTTGATGTGGATCACCAGAGTAGGAAGTATAAGACCTAGAGTAGTGTGCTAATGGAACACAAGTGAAGTGAAAGACAGTAAATTAACAATACAGTATGAAAGAGAGAACAAGGGAACCAATCACACAATGCAATTTAACCAGCCAAGCAATGATTAAACAAGAACAAGAGAAGTACCAAAATATTACTAAATTAAAAGATGTAATAATAATGAAATAATAATAATACAAATGTGCAGTAACTTACAAGTTATCATAGTAGCAAAGTGAAGTTGGTCTCACTGTCTCAGCTTTTGGGATGCCCCCCCTTTGGTTCAAACTCTGATTTTTTCACAGTTCCAGGTTTTTTTTGTCTCACTTTTGGGGATTTAAGAAAAGAAGGAAGGGAGAAGAGAAAAAAGGGGAAAGCAAGGAAGAAGGAATAAAACAAGAATGAAGGACAGAGAGGAAAAAGGGGTTAAAAAATTAAAAAAAATAAAGAATTACTTTAAAAAATCCTCCTGCTGGCTTCAAACTGGCCAAGCCAGTTTTGCTTGTCTTCCCACCTGCAGCAGGCTGATGAATCTCCCTTCACTACATCAGTCTCCAGCCCAGTTCCTCAGCAGCAACGGATCAGGCAGGTGGGGGCACACACTCTCCCTGGGTCTATGGGTTTCAGTGTGGGGTCTTGTGCTCTATGCACTCTCCCTGGGTCTGCCTATATGTGGCTTTGGCCAGGCAGTCTCCTGTTCCTCAGGTTAGGGTACTCACTCTTCCCAAGGCTACTGGAGTGTGTACAGAGCCGTCCAAGCTACCTCGGTAGCACCACACAGCTGGGTAGGGAAGAGGCTTGAGTGGCTGATGCAGAAGAATTCCCCAAACAGCTGCCGAGTGTCCCTTTTTTCACTTTTTCTTTTTGAGAGATTCCTCCTGCTCAAGCCTGCCTCACCATACAGAGCCCTGACTTCTCACAGAGCCCAATTCTCCAACAAGACCAAGGACTATCTGAGTCAGGGCCCATCACGGCCCAACTCTCAACACTCTCCAGCTGGTGTCCACAGGTTCTGTGAGTGCTCAGAGCCCCTGTGTGTTTGCCACTTTGTCCATATTTCTCTTTCTGTGACTTCAACTAATCAGACCTCTCCTGGTGCTGCTCAATCCTTGTTTGGCAGGGGAGGGAGCTGTGACCCAGCTCTCTTCCAAGAACCCTGTGGCGGACCTGGTGGGCATAGGGCTTGGGGCTGCAGCTGCCCTGGTCCCTGCATTAGACCCAGGGACCTCATTGTCTTGAAGCATTCATCTTACCATCTGTTTTTTCAATGTCTTCTACAATTTTTGGTCTCCTATCTTCATATATGCTGGTATACTGTTCGCTGTTTACTCTGTTCCTCAGAAGATTGGCTAGGTTTTTCACCCTTATTCAGGGGGAAGTGGACTCCACTCCTAACTATCTTGACACCATCTTATGAAAGAGCAAGTATGTGATTCTTTAGAATACTCATGAATCTTTCAAAAAGATTCAAAATGTATTTCTATTTGTTCAGATATTTTCTGAAACTAAACAATTACCAAATATTTATCAATGTGATTTTATATGCAAATAATGTCTACCTTGGTGTAAAGACTTAAAACATAAAGCCAGTTTCAGTACAACATTTTCTTTATTTATAACATTATTTTTATGAGTAACTGAATCCCAAGCACAGGTGAGAGAGACTCATACTTAAAAAAAAAAAAGCATTTGGAAGGTTTTAATTGTGTCTACAGCTCCCTGTGAAAACTCTATTTTTATGCATGTCCATGGCATATTGCAGTGACCCTATTGCAGTAACTGCTTGAGAAATAATATTGTTATTACATGGAAATTATTTGAAATAACAATAGTAATTATGCACATGTACCATGGAGGGTTTTTCATATCTTGAAATGATTACAAAAATGTTTTAACTGACCTGTTTTATCAGTGTCATTTTGTCAGTGATGTTAGGATTCATAGGGAGGGAAATGAAGAGAATTCCTAGTATATATTTGCTCAGAGAAAATGGAACTTTGACCCTGACAGGAAAACATCACTCACAGTCTCCCTTGGCCCTGCTTCTGGAGATGGTCATAGTTCTTCAAGGGTAGTGCCATGTCCCACACAACACATAACATTATTAATGTACAGTAAACACTTTCTTTCACCATATGTGTGATTTACAAATATAATATTCCTGTCTATTCTTATCATGCCATTCCCTTAGTAAAATCTTTGGTGGGAGAAATATTTTTTCCTGTTAATGAATTTCTTTTTGTTACATTTTTTAAAAAAGTGTCCTGTTTTGTTGTTTTATTTAAAATCTTTACAAAATTTAATCTCTTCCATTGTTCATGGAATAAAAAATATTGAGTGGACAGAAAGGTCCTGAAAACTGATAAAGAAATGGTGGTTGGAATATTTAGTATGATTGAAAATTGGATTCCTGTGGCAGAGTGTCCAGGAGACCAACATTCCACAGCATGAAGCCCTGATTCATGCCAAAATTTGATTCACTTGACTGGAATTCAAATTGTGAATCTCCCTACAGTATGCAATGGAGAAATCTAGAATATCATTTGAGAAAATATGTCACATAACTGCCAGGCAGATGAGGGATGAACTACCCAGGATGGGATGGAGACGCTAAGCAGAGATGACAGAGACACAATCTGAGAGCTTCCTTCATGAGGATGAACATGGCCAGGCAGGGCCAATGCTGCAGAGAGACTAAGAGGGGCATAAAGAGAGGGACTGGAACTGACATTTGGGCATGTGAACAGCCCAGAGAGAGCTCATTGTCAACCTCTGTGTGCAGAACTAATGTTGGAAAGAAGGGCAGAGAAGTGACCTGGTGAATGTGCAGACCTGGAGTGGATGACACTTTCAGTATGTCTGGGAGGAGGAATGGAGGCATACCGCTAGATGGGCAGAGGAGTATCCAACCTTATTTCCAGGTCCAGAGGGTCATACATCCATCTGCTGAGGAGATACGTGGGAACAGGGTTGTGGAAGTTACTCTGTCTCGCAGTGGTCACTCTGAACTATGCAAGCAGCAAGACTCTTGGGCTTAAACAGCTTCCTTTCCACTCACCTGAGACCTGGGGAAGGAAGAGCTCAATGCAGAGGCAGGATTTCACTCTCTGAAGAAGAGAGGGACACAAGGACATGAACAATTAACCTATTTTGCATCATTTGCAGGGTCCTTATTAGTGACACATGTGGGAACATCTCTGGGTGACTTGGTATGTGCAAAGTTTGTGGTTTGATTTTAAGTGGAGACACAAGTCAAATGGTAATTTACAGATTTTGAATGACTGGAAATAAGACAAATTTAAAATGTGTCTATTTTGGCTCTGAAATTTTAAGATGAAGATTGACATCTGTGGGGCTTTCTTTACTGTTAAATGGGAATGAGTTCAGTCTCCCTGATCCTTCCTGCTTTTTCTTCTTACCATCACTCCTGTGATGTGGTTTTCATCATTGCTGAGCACTTGATACACTTTTACAATGTTTCATGACATGTGTTTGAGACAGCCATGGGCGCCATCCATTCTGTACCATTGTGATTAGAAAGAACGTCATGTGGTAAAAAGTCCACGTGGGACCACAGGATGTTCCATTCTGTCACATACACTGAAAGACACATTATGCTTGTGTTTTATCCTCCATTGGACCAACACAACTCTGATGTTTATGACACCACAACAGGCATAAGGAAAACAGCATTTTTGAAGTCAGTAGACTTACAGCAGGCACCGGGGTTATGTGAGTTCACTCAGCATTGAAGTCACATCGCTAGGACAGCTGTATGGAAAGGAACCATGACTTTGCAGAGGTGCAGCACGGAACTGGGAATCGATGGACTGAATGCCATGAAATTTTGTTTGAGGAGAAGAAAAACTTTCCCCACTAGATTGTAGTGATAGTAACAGACTGGTGTGACTGCATTAAGTGATACTGAATAGCATATTTAAAATGCTTAAATGATGGGTTTCACATTGTATTAACTTGTGTGTGTGTATGTGTGTGTGTGTGTTTGAATTTAATACCTGTTCTAAATTATAAGCTGTAAAACAAAAGGAGTCAGGGAGTTGGAAAAAAAAGAATTTCAGGGTAAGAGTTGCTGAGCAGAGACAAGAAACATCAAAATTTAAAAAAAGACACCTAAAATATAACCTGTGCCTGCTCCTGGGCTGATCCTGTGTTTGGTGGGTTTTGAGCTGCCCCTGGTGTCCCGAGCACCCCCTGGTGTCCTGAGCACCCACTGCAACTCAGAGTTCCTGTTTTCTGCAGTGAGGTTTGTGTCTGGGCTCACGCTGACTTCCCCTCTCTGTGTCTCTTGTACAGTAATACACAGTCATGTACTCAGATTTTAAGTTGGTTGTTTTAAGAGATACTGTGTTGGTAGGGTTGACTCTGCAGATTGTAAATATTCCTTGAACTAATGGAGCATAAAACTGTTTCTTTTTCCTGTTAGTTGACTAGGATATAACTTTATATAAAACACCATCCTTGGTGGTTCAGCCTTAGGTTCACTGTCAGCATCTGTATTTGTGCTCATGTGACATAGCTGTAATCAGGAAGCTGGGGAGGGAGTAGGTTTGGATGCCTTGGTGTGGCAATAGTTAATTTCAAAAGAACCATCTCCTCTCTCTCACAGTCCTTATCCATGTCTGCATGGGACCCTACATAATGTTGTCACCATGTTCACACATGATGGTTATCCAGTGAATTTTGGCATGATGCACTGAATGTATCAATGTGGGAAATGGGAAAATATATCCATGCAGGTGAATGAATAAACAAGGTCAGTGAATGAACCACGTCTGAGCTGACACATAATGGCTGTGAACTCATTACTGGAGCAAACCCTGCAGGTCTTGTGCATCCCCTAGTGTCAAGAACACCCTCATGTCCTGAGTGTTTCCTGCAGCCCGACTGTCTCCTGCAGCCCAGCCCTCCTTTCTCTGGCAAAGAGGTTTGTGTGTGGGCTCACACTGAGCTTCCCTCTCTGTGCCTCTCATACTGTAATGCATGACCATGTCCTTGGTGGTCATAGAGCTCAGCTCTGGAGAGAACTGGTTCTTGGGTTTGTCTCTGAAGGTGGAAGTTTGGCTCTTGAGGGTCAGGCTATTGAAAACATTCCTATTTACATATATGCACTCTGTTCATTTCAACCTTTTCCTGGAGCCTGGCAGGGCCAGTGAACATTACTGTTATTTATTTATTGCATTTTTTACTGTTGTTCAAGTACAGTTTTCTGCCTTTTCCCACATCCCAGCCCACCCCGAGCTCTCCCCACCTCCCTCCCATTTCCACCCGCCTTGTTATTGTCCATGTGTCCTTTATAATTGTTCCTGCATTACTGTTATTTAAAGATCATGGAGAGATATTGAGGGGTAGGGAGAGGGTCTGTGAGGGCTTCACCAGCTCTGGGCATTTTTGAGACTCCAAACTAATCACATAAGTAATAACACATTTTTACATGGAGTAAAGACTAGAAATGAAAATAGTGATTATGTATGTGTATAAACTAGGATTCTTCATATATTGAAATGATTGGGCCAGTGGATTAACTTAACTATTTTATAAGTCTAGTATTGGTAAAGGTGACTGGTACATAGGCTGTGAAAGAATTCACGAAGGGAAGAAAATGTAGAAGACAAAGTTAATTCACTTTCCGAAGGAGGAAAGGGGCTTAATTGTGGATAGATACAGCAGTGGCAAGATGTAGGGGCTCTGACTTTTGATTGGATTATAAAATAATGAGGTGGCTGTATTTGTGTGGCCACTGGATTGTCAAGGGCATTGCAACACTGGAGGTTTTGGTTATTCTGCATAAGCTGTAGTTTGATCCAGTGTTATCTTTTGTTTGTGCCTGTGGGTCAGTTGGTCACATTCTGTTCTTGTTTTCTAGCAGTTCCCAGTCATGAAAAAATAAGATCAAAAGAATACAATGGCAGTCATGTTTAACAAGGTCTTGAGCCCGCTTTGTAAATGATACCACCAGTCAATGATGCTGGATTTGTCCTTTCAGTATTATTAGTGATGTTGGTGTCCAGAGAGAGAAAATGAGGGGACTTCCTATTACAGATTTGTTCACAAGAAGGGGAATGTCAACCCTGACAGGAAAACCTCACTCTCAGCCTTCCTTAACCCTGCTTCTGAAGATGGTCCCTGTAGTCAGAGGGTGCTGGGCTCTCCCAGACAACATATGGCATTCTTAATGTATAATAAACACTTTCTTCCATTAGATTCATGATTTGGAAATATATTCTCCATTTCACATTAGTCTTTTCACTGGTTTAATGGATTTTTGTTGGGGTAAATTTATTTAATTTCAACAAAGTTTACATTATCAATGTTTTTCATTGATTCTCTATTGTGTGTGTGTGTGTTTTTTTCCAAAAAAAAAAAAACCTCCCCAGAAATAAGTCAGCCACCATTGTCCATGTTTATTGGTTATAGCAGCTATAGGGACTATAAACGGACTTGCTACCAAGAGGGGATCCCTGTTGGAAAATTACCCACACATCTGGAAACAACATTAGAACTGGGTAAAGGGAGGATGCTGGACTTAGTTTGAGTCACATGACAGAAATATGCCTTACGTTCATAAACAGAGTGTTACACAACATATGGTATAAAAGCTTTTTAAGTGAAGACCCAGATGAAAATACAGGGCATGGTAGAGATAGCTTATATTATCTTAGAAAATGCTGAAACAATTATAAACCCATTTGACTAGAAAGAAAAACTTTAAAGAAGCTGCAGGTAGAGATCAAAGAAAATAAGGAACATGTCATTGCACACAGGTGGAAAGGGAACTCCTTGTTACCCACATGCATATTTTCACAGTGTCTCTGTCACATAGGGCAACAATGTCAGCAATCTAGATATTGAGACTTGGACACTTTTGTGATTTTTATTGACATGGTCACGCTATGGATCAGCCAAGCTGTGTAATTGATTGGGGATCCATATATGACATATCTACTCAGTTACAGGGAAGAGAGGGCACCCCTGCCTCAAGGGGCCCTTGTGATGGTGTCTCTGTGTGAATATCCATCGTTTAATGGGACCAAGTGTTCTGCCTCAGCCAATCACCTTCATGATGCTCTTCCTGTTTATCATCATTGCCTTTCTTAAAATCATATTTTCATTTTCTATAAATATGGTTGTTTTTCACACATGATAAATATACATCTCATTATGTACTCATTCTTTTATGGTTGTTATGTGGTAGGGGTGTCAGCCTCAATGTTCTTTTGTCATTGAGTGCTGACAATGATGTCTCATTCCTGCCTCTGTTCCATGTCCCCAACACAGGAAATCTGATAAGAAAGGCTGTGTCTCCTCTTTAGATGTCATTGAGAGATTGAAACCATGAAAACACTGATAAGAAGAATTCCCAATGAACCATCTCTTTTCCTGACTCTGTCAAATCACATCTGACCTGATAATGGAGTTTTCCTGTTCCTCCCAGTAATTTCATCCCTATGTGGGATAAACACTCCATGTCCCCTTGGTGTGTGTGTTTGTCATTACCCTGTAGATAAACACCATACTGTTGTGGGTCCATCTGCTTCCATGGTGTCTTCTGCACTTTGTGTTATGAGCCTGATGCCAAGTCAATGACTGTCACCATCCAGGTTCTTTATCCTCTGATGTTGAGTTCATATGCCTTTGATGTCCACTGTCCAGACTTAAGGAGTCCTGCTGGTGGCGAGCTCAAAACATCAGTGTGGGGCTGGGCTGCAGTGTTGGTTCCAACAGAGTCTGTGGTTACTTTCAACTGTCATGAGTCAGAAATTTTGATGATTCATTGACATTAGGAACAAGAGTGTCTGAAAGAGACTCTGTCTTGTGTCCATTTGACAATGGTGTTTTCTTTGAAATAGATTTTTCTAACTCAGAGATGTCAGAGGTGAGGACAGACTCAGTAATCCAGAAAGATTCCCTGGGGAAAACTGTTACAGGGAGAGAAAACTCCACAGGAATCCAGGTTAAACCTCAACATGAACCAGGTCCTGAGATGGTCCTTGTGTTTAGGGTCACAGTGTTCATCCTGGTGATCACAACCCTTCCTGCAGGGAGGTTTGTGTCTGGCCTCACACTGACTTCTCATCACTGTGTTTATCTCACAGTAATACACGGCCTTGTCCCTGCCTCTCAGGCTATTCATTTGAAGATCCAGCATATTCTCATCATTGTCTCTGAGGATGGTGAATGTGCCATTCATTCACAGAGTTGACATAGTATGTGGTATCACCACCACCACTAATGACTGAGACCCATTCCCACCCTTATCGTGGAGCCTGGCAGACCCAGTGCATGGCGTAGTCCTAAAATTTGAATGCAGAAGCCACAGGAGATTCTCAGAGACCCCATAGGCTGAATCAAGCCTCTTCCAGACTCCACCAGCTGCACCTCACTCTGGACACCTGCAAACAAAAAAATGCCAGCTCAGGAAACTGTCACTATATACTGTTCTCTCAGCCATATCCACTCTCATACTCAGTGTCTCTTGTTCTCCACAAATTACCTCTAAAATAGCAACAAGGAAAATCCACCTGAGCACAAACCCCATGGCAAGTAGTCTGTGTTCTGTCCTGAGCAGGGACTGGGGGCACCTGGGAATCCCAGGCTGGGCTCCAGTCCCAGAGTTTTAGGGTCGGTGCTGAGCTGCTTTACATGAGCAGAGGGGCCCTATTTGCATGTCCTCCTGCTATAGAGGACACCCTGGTGTTGGAGATCTGCAGAGAGCACTGTGATTCAGTGAAGGTGTGGGCGTCCTGGGGAGGATTTTCATGATAACATTTCAGTTACTAAATACAGACTCCTGAGAAGTCCTAGGCCATGTCCAAGAGGCCACGTCTGGTGACAATGAGCACAGCATCTTTGTGCTCTCTGCACTTCCCCCCACTGCTTTCTTGAATATGATCCAGAGCAAGGCAGGACACACCCATGAGGCTGTAGGACCCATATTCTGTAATGAGAGCATGAGTGAGTGTCTATATGTTGTATTACCCACCATCTGAGACTGTATACACCTGTGGACTCCTTTCTAGAGTGGACAAGCTTGTGCATCACCTGCTACATGGTCCTCGATCACCTAAGTTAGATTAAGTTTACTTAGAACTGTCACAAACAACTGCTGCTGATGTCCACATTGGGCCCAGGACCACTATTCTGGGTCCACAAAGTCCCTGTTCTTACCCCTCTGTTATCAGTGGTCTGAGACAATCTCAGGGCCTCATATAAATGGGCATCACAATGTGAGTGTTAGAATGTGAAGTGTAACTGTCACTGCTGCAGGTGACTCTGTAAACAGACCTGGCTTCTGTCACTGCCCCCTCCCTTGCACACTCTGGATCCCCTGAGACTGCCCCACACTGTGGAGAATAGGTTTCTGCATGTGGCTTGATTGCTGAGAAGACCAGATTCAGAGCACACAAGGGCTGTGGGCCTTGATCACCTGGCCTTCATCAGGTATTTGAATGATGCAAGTTTTCTCCCTCTTGTTGAAGACAGTTAGAGAGAGGAAGAATCTCTGCCCCAGCCAGCCTGACCACTCTGTGTCCCTGTTGGGAGTTGCAGCCTTGTCTGCAAAGGGGAACAGAGTAAAAAGCCACCACCTGCTCAGAAAATTTTTGTTCTGCAGCTCATCAGAGCGGTGAGGACTCACATGAATGAGGCAGTGGTCACAGTTTCAATTTAATTGATCCCCAAATGTGCCAACTATGAATGAATCTCTTTCTGAGAACCAGGGTCTCTAATCCATTTCAGGTTTTGACAACTGACATAAAAGAAACTTTCTGCAGGTTGTGTCCACAGCTGTGGTGGGGGAACCATCCTGTTTAACATCCTGTGCCCAATCATTGCTGTAGCTCCTGGTTACTTTAGTATACACTGTGTTAAGGCATGGGGAATGTCCTTGGGGGAATTCTGTCTACACCATGGACTTCGTAAGGACATATAGTGTCTCCTGGAAGATACTGTTGTGAGCCACCTGGTGCCACCACATGCAGGTCCCAGTCCAGAGCCTGGAATCCACCATCCAAAGTTCTACTAGCCTGTTTGCTCCTGGAATATCTAAATGGTACAGAATGAGTATGGCCCATTCTCTTGTTCCTGTTGTGCAGCTCTTATCCCTCAATGACTATCAGGTTCACTGACCCAAGAGACCTCACATAGGATTACATGTCAGGGTATCAGACATAATCATTTTGAAAACTTCTTATAACAGAAGTTGCCCAATAGCAAACCCATGGCCATTTGTAAATTAGATCTATTCTGGTGAGGAGTAATTTCTACCACCCCATGGTGGGCTAAGCCTGAATTAGTTGACTCACCTTGCAGTGACTAGTGGGTAGCCTGCAGGATGGGAGCACAGTGACATGTGGGGTGGCGTCCATTCCATGTCAGCTCAAGGGCTCTCTTTCATTGTGGTGTCATTTATGCATTGAATCCTCTCACAGTCATTGAGAAGTGGCACCTGCCAAAGGTCTGTGAAGCACAGGAAAAAACAACAACAACTGTGTATTCCTGTCAGGACCCATTCACAGCCTCCTTGGGCCACAGGACATGTTCTGACCCATCCATGATGAGCCATGGGGGCTGTTCCCCAAGGGCATCATTCCCATGGCCAGATGTCATCTTTGTGTCTGGGAGAGAGGACAGAGGTTGCTGACACTTGGCTCCTGCATGGATGCAAGTGAAATATATAGACTTTCAAACTATTACTCCCTTGAACAAACTCCCTGGGGACCTTTTGACACAGGGCCCCATGTGGCCACTTCAACAGAGCACCAGCAAGCCCTGCTGATGGCTCCTGTGTCCTGAGAGTTTTTTCCAAAATGATTTGACGGTCCCTTCTGAACATGCCCCTTACACTGCTAGGAGTTTCTCTAAGCTGAGGCTTCATATGGAAATCTCTATAGTGATCAGGTTTTTTTACTACTGTCTTTCTGACCTATGGTCAAGGCCCTGGGAAAAGCCCATGTGTGCCTCACACCTGGGCACTGTGACTGTTTGTGCTTATCAGGAAAGGGAACACTTGATTCATGACTGAGCTGATTTGCTCTAACCTTATGCCCCAGTATTTTCTGACATTTACAGTGTGGTGGTCTTCCTGACAAGAACCTGCCCACCCATGTAAAAATGCAACATGTAACCAAAGTGGCATCTTTTTGGTGACTTGGAAGATATTCAAGAACTAGTAGCCACGTGACAACAACAGGAAATGGCATAATCCCTGTTCTCCAAGGTCAGCCATGAAGGAAGAGAGGCTCCTGATCAAGAACATGAGGAGCAGCCCCTTGCATTTGTCATGTGGTGTCCCCCAGTGTAATTATTTCAATTTTAATACAGAACCGCTCAGGGAACAGCTGTCCCTAGGGAAGTGCTTTAGGGATGTCCTTCGGCCCAAAATTTTAGAGATATTTTAGGTTCCAAATCACTTTATATTCTTTAGTCATAGTGAAACTTTCATGTTAAACAGTCAGCAAGATATAATTGTCTCTGCAGGCATTCCAGCACCACCATATGGGGGGATTTCTGTTCTAAAATCTCAGCACTTTCCACAGGTGGACTCACTGATCTTCCTCAAATGGCCCAGTCTTTGTCAGTGCAAGTTGTAGATATGTTCTCAGTCATGTCCAAGTGTGAATATTAGTGGTCAAATGCACTGATTAAAACATCACAGGTGAGAACTCAGAAACTGCTGTCATTACTCAGATTCACTCTCAAAGGTGGTCTTCTTTAGGGTCAGTCATGGAACAGCTGTGTTGGTATTCCATGTATGGACTCCATGTCTTCCCAGTCCAGCAGCCTGGCACTCACGCAGTTTTTCCTTAGTTCCTCAGACAGACAAGAGCATCTCTTTGGTTTTTGCTGTCTGGGGAATATCACAGGTGGCTCTACCTAGTAGATCACTAAAGAAGTCCTTATTTCTATGAGACCTTAGATCTGTGATGGATTTATCAAGCATGTGTCATTTGGGTGTGCCACCACTTCATTTAAGTCAGTGCATATTTATCTTCTATATTGACCTTGTCATTATAATGCTTTACAGCACTTGGGATCTGAATCAAGCAAATATCCTTCCAACAAACATTCATAGAAATCTGATGAATCATAAACCTCTACCATTTTTGTAAATGGACGTCACAAAGTTTCCTGAAAGAAAATTGCCATTGGTTATTGCCAAATATCAAGATTCACAAAAAATAATCTGCTAAAATCAATCACTGTGTATCTGGAGTGCCCCCTGGTCTTGGGAGCTCCCTGCAGCTCAGCTCTCTTTTCTTCTCCATAGAGGTTTGTGTCTGGGCTCTCTCTGATTTCCCTTCTGCATCCCACGCAATAACATGGCTGTGTTCTTGGCCCTCAAACTGTTCATTTCCAGGTACAGCATGTTCTTGGCATTGTGTGTGGAGATAGTGTATTGCCCTTTCACATAGTCTGCATAGTATTTCTGATTTCCATCATACCATATATGTGCCATCCACTTGAGCCACTTCCCCATAGTCTGGCAGACCCAGTGCATTATTTACCTACTGAAAGTGAATCCAGAGGCTGTGCAGGAGAGTCTCAGAGACCCCACAGACTGCACCAAGCCTCCCCCAGACTTCACCAGTTGCACCTCACACTGGACCACTGTAAACACAAAGTCATAAGGTCAGGAAATTTTCACATGTCCACTGTTCCTCTCATTCACTCACATACTCAGTGTCTCTCATTCTCCATAAATTACTTCTTAAGATAGCAACAAAGAAAACCCTGTTGAGCCCAAACTCCATGGTGAGGGATCTGTGTTCTGTCCTGACCAAAGTCTGGGAATACCTGGGAATTTGGCATTGTGCTCTTGTCTCATAGCTGCAGGATCAGGGCTGAGCAGATTTACATTAGCAGAGGGGCCCACATTGAATATCCTCCTACTATATTGGGAACTGTGGGGTTGTACAGTGACATTAAGGGTATGGTTCCAAAGTGTGACTTGTCTAAGACAGTATGTCTTTAAGAATTACTCCTCAGTCCTGCCCAGTTTGGCTCTGTTGGTGGGATCATCCTCCTATAATCAAAAGCTTGCAGGGTCAATCCCAGAACTAGGTGAGTATAAGAGCAACAAATAGATGTAACTCTCTGTCTTTCTCAAAGCAATGAAAACAATCCTCCTGTGAAGATAAAATAATAATATGAAAAATGAGAGAATCACTCCCTTCATTTTTCCCTGTGCCCTCCCTAGTGACCCAATCTCTCCAGGAGATGGGCACATGACCTAGGACAGTGAAATAGAGAAAATTGCCATAAAAAGAGGGATTTAAAAGGAGACATGAGTTTGGAAGTCCACAGTAATGAACAAACCAAGGGAATTCTACCCTAACAATCAGAGGGAGAATTGAAAGTGAACATCCAAAGCTGCATATTCAGGAGATGAGAAGTACCATATAACACAACTTCCTATACAAAGCAATGAGATTCTGAACTCAGAACAGAGTGAGTGTAAAGCACATGGATCCATTGTTGGAGAAGGTGGAGCACCTTTGGGGATCATTGGGAGGAATATGAGTGAACTGTACAGAGAAGCCGGCAGTGCTCCTGAGTCATGTTCCTTCTGTGGTGTTTTGTGCTGAATGTGCAGCAGCTTCACTGCCTCATCATTTTTTTTTATTATCTAAACTCTGTGGCTCAAACACTGAGACACAGAAGAAATTCACTCAGGACTACATCTGCTTTGGTGGATATGAAGCTAAAGACTGTAGAGGAGGTATGCAAAAATGCTCAGTATCACTAGTTATCAGAGAGATGCAAATGAAAACTATAATGAGATACCACTTCACACCACTCAGAATGGCCATCATAAACAAAACAACAAACAACAAGTCTTGGAGAGGTTGTAAAGAAAAAGGAACCCTAGTACATTGTTGGTGGAATTGAAGACTGGTATACCCACTATGGAAAACAGTATGGAATTTTCTCAGAAAACTAAAAATGGATCTGCCTTTTGACCCAGCAATTCCACTGCTAGGATTATATTCTAAGAACACTGAAACACCAACCAAAAAGGACCTATGCACCCCAATGGTTATAGCAGCACAATTTACAATAGCTAAGTGCTGGAAGCGACATAGGTGCCCATCAGTAAATGAATGGATGGAAAACTATGGTACATTTACACAATGAAATTCTATGCAGAAGAAAGAAAGAAGGATTTCCTACCCTTTGTGACAGCATGGATGGAAATGGAAAGCATTATGCTAAGCAAAATAAGCCAGGTGGTGAAAGACAAATACCATATGATCTCACCTTTAACAGAAACCTAATCAACAAAACAAAGAAACAAGCAAAATATAACCAAAGACACTGAAATTGAGAACAGGCTGACAGTGTCCAGAGGGGAGAGGGGAGGGAATTTCTGGGAAAAAGGGGAAAGGGTTTACAGGAACAAGTATAAAGGACACATGGACAATAACAAGGGGGGGGGTGAAAATGGGAGGGAGGTGGGGAGGGCTGGGGTGTGGGCTGAGATGGGGTAAAAGGCAGAAAACTGTACTTGAACAACAATTAAAATTTAAAAAAAATAGAAAAACAAATAAGTAAATAAAATAGCCAACCATAAAAAAAAGAAAGCCTTGATCAAAATCCCAATAGGATGTAACATAAAATAAATGAAATGATAATTGCTATGAAGAGCATTATTTTTCTTCATCCATTGTTTAGAGAGTAAATGAATTATTTAACTATAGCTTCCCCTTTGTGGGGCTTGTGTGTCTGACTTTATATAAAATAGTCAACCATAGTGGCTCATTCTTATTTTCACTGTCACCATCTTTGGCTCTGTAGACATGTGACATAGTTCTAATCAGAAAGGCAAGAAACATGTTCACTCCAGATTTATTTGAAGTAAATTTCAGAAGCTTCATCTCCATCCTCTTTCATCCATTGTTTTTTGCTTGTCTACACATGACACCTGGATATGCTGTCACCTCATCCACATGAGATGGGAATTCCCTGGGCATAAAGTCAAATGCAGTGTGGATCAGTGTGAAGAATTGGGAAGAGATCCACTCAGGTACATAGATGGTGGGATTAAGAAAGCCAGGAATCAACACTTCCAATATTATTCTTTGTGTTGTGATTTTCTTCCTCGTTTGGAAATTTCAAGTGGTCTTCTCTCATTTTCTAAGAATTACCCTTACATAATGATCTAGTCATTAATATCTTGGATTGGCCAAACAGTTTGTTCTGGTTTTCTGTAAGATGACTCTAGCAGCATTACCTGTCTTTCACATCATTTGAAACAATTCTGTTGCATTGTATTGTGGCAGCTGTAATATCAGCATGTATTTAAAAATACTTATCAATATTGGTGAATTGTGTGTGATATTTTAATATTGAATGTGTGAAAACATGCAAGGATTTCAACATATTTATCTTATTATTTAAAGGAATGTAAAATAGCATCCAAAATGAAAATAAATGTGCAGTGTATGGAGAAGTTTATGTGACTGATTGAATGTGTCAAAACTGGTTTGTGAGGTTTCATGCTGGAGATTTTTTCCAGGATGATGCTCCACATCTGTGAAGACAGTTAAAAATAATGGTGATCAAACTGAGAGATAAAGTGAGAACAATCAATAGTCTACTACCTGGGAGATAGCCTACATACATAAAATATCCCAAACAGTAATGTTATTGATGAAAATTAATAATGTGTCTTTTATTTTACACAGAAAAACCTTAGGGAATTTTTGGTCAGCCCAATAGAAAGTCAAGTGGAATTGAAAAGGAAGGAAAGAGAGAATTATTCCAAATTCCAGGGAGGCTAAGACAAGGATGTGGTGCAGAGTGTGACAGGCAGGAGACATGGGTGATTTCCAGACCTGTATTCGCATGGTTCATCTTTATTAGGAAAATTCTAAATATCCTGTCATTTTATTAGAGACTCCCATGGAGAACCTTGTCTTAGTATCATTTGCCTGTGACTCATACTTCAGCAAAGAAACTGGGAACTGATAACCAGGACTTACTGTAATAATCTGACTTCCTGAAGGGCCTTTCCCATTCCTGCCAGGCATTTCAACTATGTGCAGCATGAATACTCCATGTTACCTTGGTCAGTGTTTGTCATAAGCGTGGACATCCATACCAAGCTGTCACTGGTCCCTCTGCCTCTGTGTGGTGTCACATATGCTTGGTGCTGCAAGCATGATGCTAAGTCTATGATCATCATAACAGTTTGTATTTCTCCTCTGGAGTTCAGTTCATAGACCTCTGGTATCTGTTGTTCTGCTACTGGATGGCTTGTGCACTGAGCTCTGTGGGGCTGGGTTGCATGGTTAGGTCCAGCATAGACTCTGGTGAGAATGGCTGATATGGGCCAGAAGGTTGGTGATTCATTGTAATTGAGCACAAGGACGTCTGAAAGAGACTCTGCCTTTGTCCATGAAATAATTTTGTCTTTCCTTACAATAGACTTTTCTCACTCAGTGACTTCAGCCATCAGAGCAAAATCAGGAATCCAGAGAGGTTCCCTGAGGGAAATTTACAGGAAGAGGAAACCACACAAGAATTCAGCCAAAGCCTCCAATTGGACCTGCTCCTGGGATTTTCCTTGTGTTCAGAGACCTGGAGTGCCTCCAGGTGGTCCCAGACCCTCCTGCAGGTAGGGTCTATGCTGACTTCCTGTCTCTGTGTCTATTGCACAGTAATACACAGCAGTGTCCTTGGTTCTCTGGCTGTTCATTTGCAGGTAAAGTGTGTTCATGTCATTGTTTCTGGAAATGGCGAATTGGCCCCTCACAGAGTTGGCATGGTGTGTTTTACTTCCATCAGTTTTTATACTATAAATGCACTCCATTCCCTTCCCTGGAGCCTGGTGGACCCAGGTCACCCATTACCTACTGAAGTTGAATCCAGAGGCTGTTCAGGAGAGTCTCAGAGTCCCCCCAGGCTTCACCAAGATTCCCCCAGACTCCACCAACTGCACCTCACCCTGGACACCTGCAAACACAAGGTCATCATGTCAGGGAACTGTTACACTTCCACTGTTCCTCTCAGTCATACCCATTCACATATTCAGTGTCTCTGGTTCTCCATAATTTATCTTTTAAAATAGCAGGAAGGAAAACCCAGTTGAGCCCAAACTCCATGGTGAGTTGTCTGTGTTTTGTACTGAAAAGGGACTGTAAACACCTGGGAATTCTGGGATGATCCACTGTCCCAGAGCTGCAGGATTTGGGCTGGGCTCTTTTTCCTGAGCAGAGGGGCCCTATTTGCATGTCCTCCTACTATATAGGGAGCTCTGGAGTTGAATGGTGACATGAATGTCATGGTCCCAGTGTTTGCAATGTCTAAGGGTGTTCATCTGTCAACAATTACTCCTCACATTTGTCCCTGTGCCATCCTCACTGGCCCTACAGGTCCATGAGAAGTGTACATGACCAAGGAGAGTAAATTTTCATAAGGCAGAGGTATTTACAATGAGAGATGCCTTTGAAACCCACCAGTTATAAACATACCAAGGAAATTAAATGCTTATGACCACAGGGAGCATTAAAAGTGCAGGAGGTTCCAGTTCATGTCATGGAAATTTCCATCTGTCCCTAGTTCCTCTACACAGCAATCAGAGTAGAAACTAAGAAGACAGTGTGACCCTAGAGCACGTGGACCCAGTGTGGGAGGAGGTGGAACATCTGTGTGGATCATGGGGAGACAGAAGTGTGAACTCTTCAGAGAAGCAGACAATACTACCTGGGGCATGTTTCTTTAGTGGAGTTTTGTCCTGACTGTGCAGCGTCTTCACTGCCTCATTTTTTTTATTTCCTAATCTCCGTGTTAAAATCAGGTTCAAACATTTATGACACTGAAGAAACTCACTCATGACTATGTCTGATTAGGTGAAGATTTATGTAGAAAATACAGAATAATTATGTTGAGATTTTAGAAATCAGATTATGGAAAACCTTGATGTAAAACACTAATAGAAATGGAAAGATATAAATAAAATCATAATTGACACGAAGAGCACTATTTTTATTTATCCATTGATTACAGGATAGACAAATCATTCAAATAAATTCCCACTACTGGAGCTGGTGGATCTAATTTTATATTAAACTGTTCATCATTGCGGGATCAGCATACTGCTCATCATCAGGATCTGTGTTTATGTGGACCTGTGATATAGCTTTCATCTGGGAGCAGAAGAAGGTTTGTGTTGTGGCCCCTGTTTCTTTGATAGTTAATTTCAGAAGAACCATCTCCTCTCTCTCACAGTTCCTATTTATGTCTGCGTGTGACCCATGGGAGCCTGTCACCATGGCCACACATGATGGGAATCCACTGAACTTGAACCCTAAACTGATTGTATCAATGTTCAAGGTGCAAAAAAGGAACACCCTGTATGGGGATGAATTACCATGGATGGTGAATACACCTCACCTGAGATGACACATTCTCTCTGACACATTCTCTCTCCAGAATTCACAAGGATAAATGTGTGTAGATTGCAGTGCTAGGTGTGTGGTAAGTGTTTCAGTTGACATAGGAAGATAATACAGGTTGGGTGTGGGTCTTCCAATGTCAATGATGTCCTCACCCTGCTCTCTGCTGTGAGATGACATTAGTACTTGCCCAGGTACAGAGCCATTCACAGTGTTGTTGTCTCAGGTGAGGAGAGTCCTTATTATCTCACCATGAGTAAGGACAGAAAGAACACTGTGATGCAATAAACAGTGTTGGAACCTGGAATACCTGTCAACCCTCAACTTTGCTGCCAAAGGTCATTTCTGTGAAGTTTGGTCAGAAGGAAGGACATAGAAATCTCCCCTTGACTTATGTACTTACTTTTCCCAAGCACAATTCCATCATTCAGAAATAAGGGAATGTCCTAGAACTTGCTAGGAAGACACCTCATTTGAATCCCCAAAGGTGACCCTGACCAAGGATCCCCAGATGATGTCTCAATGAAGTGCTTCACTCAGAGGACAAGGAGACTCCAAATGTGCTCTCTGCATAATCACAAAAAATAACAGGGATTATTTCAGGAGTGTATTCCCTGTATCTCTCTTATAGTGCATTTGTTCTCTTGAAAACCTTCCCTGAGTCTGATGTTCTTCTGGCAGCAACTTCTCTGGTCTCAGATTCCTGACTGTATTTCAGGAAATCAGGAGGTCCATCACCCTGTCATCCCTTCAGCCCAGCCAAGCTGTCCTAATCCTTAGTGTTTGTGACACACTGAGGTCGTGGGTCATCACACTGTGTTACTTTCATAGTAATGCATGGCTGTGTCCATGACTTCAGACCATTTACATGCAGATAGCCTATGCTGGCAGAAGTTTCCATGCAGGAGACAAATTGTTCTGAGAATCCCTGTGCATACATGGGCTTCCCACTATTTGTGTTGATCTGGACAATGTATTGCAGGCCCTCTCTTGGGGCCTGTATCACCCAAAATGTAGCTTAGCTGGTGATCATGTATCCAAAAGCCTTGAATGAGACTTCCACTGAGGCTCCAGTTTTTCTCACCACACCCCCAAACTTCAACAGCTGCACCTGGGAGTAGATACCTGTGGAGAAGAGGCTGGAGTGTGTGGAAATCCCTCTTGAGACTCTCTGGTCTCTTCCCAGACACAGGAGCTAAGGAGTCCCATACCTGTAGCCACAGCCACCAGGAAGAGGGCTCTCCAGCTCCAGTCCATGGTGAGGGGCATCCTGCCATCAGGATGTCTGTAGGGGAGATTGTGGCTTTGGGTGATGTTCTCAGGGCACAGACAGACCCACATTAAACCTAGTCTACCTCTTCTCATTTCATAGTCACAAGGCAGAGTGTTTCACAGCTGAATATTTGACTCCACCTGAGAGAAAGTCGAGGACACAGGGACCATGCTGAGTGGGAAACTCAGGGTCTAAGTCCAAGTTAATGTTATCAGATATATGTCCCCTGCCAGGCCCCTTAACTCTGTACAGATACAGTTCCCCCCACTGAGGAACAGGCCCCCACAGGACATGCCCCTCACTGAGAAACACATTTGAGTGTAACAGAGACTGCCTGGACCAGTTCTGGATTTTAATGCCTAATGTCTTATTTCTGAATCAGTGTGAATGAAGCACTGAATAAATTTAAAAGACCATCCCTGTCTCCCCAGCTCCTTAACATTAAGATATGAAGAAGACCTTGAATTACTCCCATTGACTGCGGTTCTCTTGTCTTATCAACTACAATACCTTCTGATAAAATAGGATATTTATAGTCACCTCATGCCTACCCCTCATTTTAGATGTTTTTATGAAAAAAGGAAGACTCAGGCCCTCAGCAGAAATACCTCCCACACCCCTTCTCCACCTGGTCCTGGGGCATCAGCCCTGAGATCACGGGTCCCATGTGCCCCCTGCTGCCCATTCCATGCCCCACAGGGAAGGGTCCTGTCTGGGCTTACGGGGCATAAATTGTCAGCAACTCTAGTCTAGAATTAAAGGTTACATTATGATTTTAGGGTGCTCCCTCAGGATCATCTTGTGTTTAGACAAGTAAGCATACCGAGATTTAGTCTTTGTAAACCCCAGTGATTCTGTGCCTACACCAGGGACTGTGAAGCAACCAGGGAGCCCCTTTGTTGGACATGCCAGATGCACTGATTCAGCCAATACCCTTGAGTCTGGAAGATCTAGGGGGGGTTTTGGAGTTGATGTCTTCAGGCTCTTCTGCTTGAAGGTCCCATCTGATTGTCTTTGCATGGGGTCCTAATTCCACTGCACAACTAATGCTCAACAAGTCAAACACACACACACACACACACACACACACACACACACACACACAGATGATTTTCATGGTAATGAATTACAGATCTCTCTTCTCTCTTCCTAGTACATGGACAGTATCCCCACTCACATTCTAACTGAGTGAATGACCTACTTTAACAACAGAACAGAAGCAAACGCAACTGATGTGAAGACTGGAGAGTGACCGTCCTGGTTGTTTCCTATTCTTCCAGCATCTGGAACCTGAAAAATCCATGCTGAGAAGGTCCATGGTCCTGGTTTGTCTTGGGTGGGGGGAGTCAGTTCAATAATACCCTTTCTAATCAGTATAGACAACTCTGGCCTGACTTGTAGGGAAAGGTCACTGACCTACAGCCCACAGGCCCACATTCTCAGAGCTCACAGCCAGGAGCCCCAAGGTCTGAACCATAGGTGTCACTGGATCAGTATCTTCCCAGGAGCACAAGCAGGGTCTGATGCAGGAAAAGGGGACTCAGAAAAGTGATCCTGGGGTGTCAGATTCTGTTGACCAGGGTCAGTGTAGTTTTCCACTATGTGCTGCCTGCTGCGTGAGAACCCACTGGTGTCCCGAGCGCTCCCTGTAGCCCAGCCCTCCTGTCTCCTGCAGGAAGGTTTCTGTCTGAGTTTTCCCAGACTTCCCCTTACTGTGTCTCTTGCACAGTGATAGACAACTGTGTTCTCAGTGGTCATGGATCTCAGCTGCAGTGAAAACTGGTTCTTGAATGTGTCTCTGGAGATGGAAGTGCGACTCTTGAGGGATGCACTGTAGTAAGTACTTCCACTATTACTTATGTACCTGATCCACACTAGTCCCCTCCCTGGGAGCTGGCAGATCCAACTCCAGTAGTAACCACTGGTTATGGAGTAACCAGAGACAGTGCAGGTGAGGGAGAGGGTCTGTGAGGGCTTCACCAGTCCTGGGCCCGACTCCTGCAGCTGCACCTCAGAGCGAACACCTGAGGAAAAGGAATATGAGATCCTGTCAGTTTTGTGCAATCACCTCCATCCCATAGACCTACATCCAACACCCAAGACATTCACCCTGGGGGGCTGTCACCAGGCACAGGAGAAGACCCAGCAGTGTCATCTTCTTCTAGAGCACAGCTCTGCCTTCCCCAAAGAGCTCTGCCCTGTGCAAGGAGAGAACAGCCCATGGGAGGATGTAGCCTGCAGCTGGGAGAGAAATTTGCATGTGGGAGGCTCTGTTCTAACAAGTGGGGAAGGACTAAGGTCACTGCCCCATGCCCTTCTGGGTTCTGAGCACATTTCTTCTATTGGACTTGATGGCATGGGTCAGGGATGGGATAGCAGTTAGTTATGAGATGACTTGAACTCAGGACAAGGGACTCCCCATTTTTCTATGTTTAAAAATGAACGCTGATCAAGATGAGAGGATCACACTATTTTAATCTTGTGGATAATGAAACTGATTAACATTATCTCCAAATATCTTCCCAGGCCTAGGAAACACATGAAGTAGAGTCATAATTTCTGGACTGGATAATCATAATTTCATGTAAAATAATATTTGATGTGGCAATTATTACAAAGTGAAGAAGAACCTTTCCATTCACCAGGCTGAGGTGTCCAGGGCCTGCAGGTGGTGTTGCAGGGGCAACCTCTGTGTCTCAATCTAGCTGCAGGGAACAGGACACTCTGGTAAGGGCCTGCTGCCCAGAGTCCAGGCCTGGCCCTGCAGTTGTCAGGGGTGCTACACATGCTGAGTCCTTCCTTTAGGCTCACCTCCCCCAGGGCAGTGCAGCCCTTTCCCTCAGGTGAGCCACTCAGGAGGTGTCCAGGGTTCCTAGACCAAATGAGGCTCTGAGACCCAGGAGTCACCTTCTCCCAGAGACACAGGTACTGACTCTGCCACCAGGGGTTCTGAAATGTGTATGAATTACCTGACCTTACTCTTAGTCATACGGAGTCAGCTTGGAACCTTCCTTCCCCCATTCATCTGAGTCCCTGGAGCAAGTATCTGTAGGCTGATGTCCTGGGAAGAGGACTAGGAGCTCATAATGGGCCAAGGTTACATATGGAGTGAAAACAAAGAGCAAACTAGGAGAATCTTTCTTTAAATCAAAAAAATTCAGTGGAGATCCATGATGGGATTTAACTGCCTGGTGAATGATTGAAACCAGGTTTACTTCTCTGAGTCTCGCTCACCCTCTACACACAGAACATTCCCACTTCAGTCTCATTGTTTGACAATACACAGTGAGGACTGGGGCACATCTGACAGACTGAGGACACCCATGTACCAGTCCTAAGATTTCTTTAGGTGACAAAGTTCTCAGGAGATTGCTCCTTTGTTGACAGGAGAGCTGAGAGTGAGGGGTTCATGCAGCCGTATGGAACCAAGATGAGGTCTGTGTTGGGGATGGCACCAATGCCTTGAAAGTGCTGGAGGACAGCTGTGAGGAGCCCTTGGCACTGATAAACAGTGACCAGCATGAAGGACAGTGAGGTGGATTCCTAGGAAGAGAAGCAGTGAGAACAACTCCTTCAGTGAGCTGCACACTGTTGCTCCAAGAGACAGCTGTGCTCTGTAACCCACTCCTGTCCCCTGCCCCAATGTGAAGGAGGATACTGAGCCCCCCTCCATGACCAGAGCTGCCCCGTGATATGTAATCTAATCTAGCCTTGGGGTATCTCAGACTTGACATGTCCTCCTCTCCCTCACCTGTCCCTGCAATGCTGCCAAGAGATGCATTCCACGTGACACTTGGGCATCCCTGTGTCCCAGTTTTCAAAGAGATTTAGAGACCATGACCCCAGATAAGAGGAACCAGTTGAAGGTCTTGTCATTTTTTTCATTCCCATATCAGGTGAGAGCAGAGGGAAGTGTTGGGTACCTGACGCAGAGACACTGAACAGAGACAATTCATGGGGACAAAGTGTTTCCTGAGAAGGGAGGGTCCACATTGTGCAGCATGGCCCTGTGTTTGTTGAGTGTCATGGACGATTGTGCATCCCCACTATCATTTTTGTGACACCTAGAGTCAGAGAGTACTGGGACCTAATGTCACACCACGCAATTTGCATCACCTTTAAAGAGGCGTCTGCATCTTTGAAATGTCCTGCACCCTCTCAGGACATGTCTAACCCTCTCTCCTTGTCCCCACACATCCACCTAACACATGATGTGTTGCAACCATTCAATGTCAGATAGGTTCATGGGATTTAGACATATGGAAATTGCGGAGATGTTCAGATGTGTTACATGCCTTTATTCAAAGGTTGGCAATCCACACATGCTGCTAGCTGTGTGTCTCCCTGCTTGTCCTTGCATGTTACCTGTGTGTCTCCTGCTCTCTCTCTGTGTGGCCCGCAGAAAGTCCCAAATCCCTTATATACTCAAATATAGACAAACCTGACTGGGAGACAACATATTGTACAACAGAGCTTCATTGTCTGCATGCAAGCCCACTCAAGGCTATGGGAACTGTTTATCAGACACAGTCTCAGGGCTATGAGTACACTGCCTATCAGGCTTGTTCTCAAGGTTATGGGAAACTACTTCCCTTAAGCACAGTTTGATCCTGATGCATTCCCAAATATGTTACATCTTCAGAGACAGACATGGAAAGGACTATGACTTCTTGTACATTCCATATTTCTGAGAACACATTTTCAGATTGTAATTTTGAACAGTAAAAGATAACTGAACTCTATGGAATAACTGGATTTATAGAAATACTGGCCAATAATCAGCACAAAAATTGATTATAGGGCAACATGAACTGAAGACTATTGTAGTTTTGTAACTGTTGCTGAATGCATTGCTAATTTTTAATCATGTTGTTTTTCAGACAAAGAAATCTAGAATTTTTTCTTAAAGCAGTTTGGTAAATTATACTTTAATAATAAATATTGAGGCATTCATATATTCCCCCTGTTTGATCCCTTTGGAATTTGGAAAGACTTAATGAATGAATATTATTACTTCTGTGACAATATATTAGTTTGAATAAATGAAGCAGGGCCCTGGTTTATGCATAACAGGACACATAAAGCCATTTTCCAGTTGTAGTTTTATCAACTAAGACTTTGACTAGAATGTCATGTCTGAGAGAGACATGCCTAGACTTTGGATGTCAGCAAAAGCTTTAAGGAATGTAGAATGACTCTGAAGCTAATAAAAGCAACTTGGAGAAAAGGCCTGATACCTTACTAATTTGGAACATTCATGGCAGTCTTTCCAGGCAAGGAGTGAAGGTTGATTTCCTCAGAGATCACAGGGGACAGCTCAGGACATTTTGGAAGACCTAAAGAACTTAATGAACTCACTCACTCAGTCACTCACTCGCTCAAAGTTACAGGTGCAGCAGGTAAAACCTAATAGCCACCATGTGGCTTGACTTCCTCCCTTCTTGGGGTGAATAAAACTCATCCTGGCAATTTCTTATAAGAGCCCAGCAAAGCAAATTTAAGAGAGCCTACATATTTAAGAGAGTCAATTGTTATTCCTGTTGTGTTTATGCAAATAATGAGACTGAATTGAAACTTAATGCTTTCAATGAATTAGCCTTTATTTAGCTTTTTGAAAAAAATGAGTATGATTCTATGTAGAGAATGTATGTTTCAATAAACTCTGTACCACACATTTATGGACATTAACTCTAGTTCAGGAATTGCCTTCAATTTTTCTTTAACTTATAAACAGAACTAGATCCTACTTTTTCTAGTTTCTTCAATAATATTGAGACTAGTCACACAATTTGACTCCTCCATTTTAAAGCCCCACTCCTACTCATGGAATACCACTTCCAGGCCCCATGTGCACCTTCGTCTGTGCCAAGACCACACCTTCCCTCTGAGAGCACGGATTTCTTGGCTTAGAAGGAAAATGGCATCCCTTTTCAGCAGGAAACAGTTGCAGAAATAATCTGGCACCATTTTTTCCCTTAAAAGGATTCAGAGGCAAAATTCTTGAGCGGGAAAGAGAGTAGCTAGTTAGACAAAATCACAGCAAGAACAAGATGCCAGGGATCAATGGCCCCCAAGACAGAAATCTCAGGTTCCTAGCAGTAGGCATGTGAAGACAAATGAGTAAAAAGGGGCACATAGGCAGATGGTGAACTGGCATGTTGACTAGGATAATGGATGTGAGGGCCCAGGGGCTCATGAGGACACCTCCTGAACCATCATTATTTCTCCACAGGAGCCTAAGATACACTTGAAATCCATGTAGTCTGTATAAAACACCAAACTGACTATGAAAATTCAGTATTGGTGAAAAGGGTAATGAGACAAATACAACAACAAGCATACCTCAAGTCATTAAATGTCAACTCAGAGATTAAAGTTATCACACCACTTACTCTATTTGCATGAATATCCCATCCTTCTGCTGGAACTGCTCTTGTTCTATAAATTGCCAACACAAGAAACATTTTATCCTAAAAGGAAACAGCTTCTTCTCAGGTTCCACGGGAGCATGTGCCCCATATCCAAGGTTTTTTAACCTATTCAGAGGACAGAGAGGAGACGTGCTCCTTCCTGAGATTTACAAGCAAGTCATTAAAATGTGTCAGGCAGTTGGGACTACAGAGTGATCAATCAACGTGCCCTAAATGGCCCAAGACCTCCCCAGAGAAATACAAGATGATGAACATTTCTTTAGATGTCTGTATTACCCTGCTGGGGAGCAGCTGCACATTGGTATGTACTTCAGAATCTCTCCAGGACTTAAATCACTGTAGCCAATGAAAAAGGCACCTCACTTCCTAATATTCAGAAATCTCTGGACTCTCTTCACTAGAGTTGCCTTAAATATTCAACTTGCCTTAGACTACATAGTAACAGAACAAGGAGTTTGCATGACCATCAACTTTTCTTGTTCTTACACTGACACCTCAGTTCAGATGGAAACAAGCATCACCTAAATCAGGCAACAAGCTGCCTGGTGCCAATAAACACTGGACTATCACACCCGTCTCTCTGAAGCAACTGGATATTGGTTGATGAGTCTATATTCATGGATACCACAGGAACTCAGGTCCATAGAGGGGGGATTTTTATTTTAGGTTTAATATTCTTTGCTTTAAAGTGCTTATTTTCATTGTTTTGAAGCCCTTTAGTACTTACTTTTCTCATGCCAGGAAAAGAGAATCTGCTAGACAGTCACCTTTAAAAAATATACCTCCTTTTAACTCACAAGATCTTGCTTTCCAATTGCTCAGGATTTCATTCCCACAGAAGATTCAGAGGACATCAATAGCCCCATAGATATGGAGGAAGAATTAACAGAGGAAAATTGGAACATGAAAATAAAATGTTATACTTCTATTACTTTCTCTGACAAGGAATTAGAATAAGGAATGCTAGTTTGTAAATAACTCACATACTGACAGTTTCTTAGTAATCATTTTTAAAGTGCTACCAGTTCCAGTCCTGCTCATACAAAAAAACACCTTGACCACAGTTTCAGGTGGTATGGATGACCCACCTGGAAAAAGTGATGGGAAACAACAGTTCCAGAATTATCACAGTAAAGTCTGTATCTGGACCAGCATGGACGTTGCCTGTATGGCCATGGCCTCGCCCCATGATCTCACTGTTCTTTTTTTCACTCTACCTCCTTATACAAAAACTGCCTGCACTGAGATGTTAATGGGCTTTGAGATGAGAGTCTCTCATCGTCCTGGTTGCTGACACCTGAATACAACCACTTTCCTTCATATTAGCTCCTGACTCTCAAGTATTGGCTTTTGTAAGACTTGCCTGTAATTGCATCACCATGGTGTCTTCAAGTGAGGGGATCCTTCCTGGTTCACAGAAGACAATTTCTAGTTGGGTCCTCAGGCAGAGAGCTCTCTGAGCTCATTCAGAAAAGCAATAACCCCTTTCTTGGGTCACTATCATGACCTAAGCATCTCCAAAAACCCATTTTTAATACCCTCTTTGGGGATGAGGAATTAAATGTATAAACTTGGGGGAACACCTGTTTTCCATCACAGCAGTACCCTAGAGTCTCTGGAATAAAGGTGGTCCTTCCACCATCTTGACCTCAGTCCAGTGACGGGATTTCATGCACCAGCCTTCAGATTGTACAGGAATAAATGTGTAGAAATGGCATCCCCAGGCATGTGGTATTTGATTGAGTTGTCATAGAGAAGTAGAACAGACTGGATGTGGGCCTCCCATTGTCAAGAATGTCCTCACCCTACTCCCTGCTGTATGAAGACCAGTACTGCCCATGGACAGGGACACTTGCAAGGCTGTCATCTCGGGTGAGGAGACTCCTAAGGATCTCACCAGAATTTATGACTAATAGAACAATGTGATGTCAGACTGTGCTGGATCCTGGGACACTGTCAAACCTCATTTTTGCTGCCAGAATGTCATGTCTGTGATGCTTGGCCAGAGAAAAGGACACAGAATTTCATCCTTGACTTTCATGTACTTATTTTGACCAAGCACGCTTGCATTGTTCAGAAATAGGGGAATGTTCTAGAAATTTTTAGAAAGACACTACATTTCAAATCCCCAAACTTGAGCCTGACCAAGCTACCCAGATGGAGCCTAGAAATTGTATGAGTGTGATGCTGTTCTCATTCGTGGTGGGGGGACTGAAGTCACTGCCCCATGTCATTTTCGGTCCTGAGCACATTCCTACTTTTGGACTTGATTGCATGAGTAAAGGACTGGGTTATGAGACAAATTTGAAAAATGTCAAAGGACAGCCCTTCTTTCTACATTTAAAGTTTACATCTGGACTGGATGAGGGGGTCCCAATATTTTAATCTCATCATTTCTAATTGCGTATTAAGAAAGATTAACATTACACCCAATCATCTTCCCAGACTCAAAGAAATATATGAAGTAGATTCATCATTGCTGGATTGGATAATCATAACGTCAAATACAATAAAATTTGGTGTAAAATTTGATGTAAAATAAATAGCAAAATAAAGAAAAATCTTTCCCTTGACCTGGCTGAGGACCGTGGTCCTGCAGGTGGTGGTGTGGGTGAAGCCTCTGTCCCAGTCCTGCTCTAGTGAAAGGGCCATGCTGCTCAGGACCTGCTGCCCAGTGTCCAGTCAAGACTCTGCAGCTGAGACAGGTGTTAGACATTCTTTGTTCCTCCTTTCATCTCACTTCTCTCAGAACAGTGCAGCCCTTTCCTATAGGTGAGCTGCTCAGGAGGCCTCCCAAGTTCCTCAACCACATGAGGTGCTGTGATCCTAGAGTCTCCATCTCTCAGTGACACAGAGGCACTGACTCTGGGTAAGAAGACGTTCTGAGATGTGTGAGGATGACAGGATCTGCTTGCTGGTCATACATATCAGTTTGGGACCTGCCATCCCCACATTCACCTGAGACCCTGGTCAGGGGATCTGAAGACTGATGTCCTGGGAAGGGGACTGGGAGCCCATAATGGGCCAAGGTGACAGAAGGAGGAAAACCAATATACAGTGTAGTTGTACTTTGCATTAAATGACTACACTGAATTGAAACATACGATGGGATTTAACAGTCTGGTAAATGATTAAAACCTGATTTACTTCCCCAAACCTCACATAATCCATAAACAGTAGATCTCCACTGAAGTGCCCTTATTTTATAGGGCACAATGAGGCCTGCAGTGCATCTGAGAGACTGAGGATATCCTTGCAACACATAGAAATAGAGGAACGAGTGTAATGTGAGGGGCACAGAGGAGTGTCCAGGTTAGTTCTGGTCCAAGGATTCAGGCCTCTGTTGCAGGAGGAACAGGAGCCCATGGGTGCTGGGGGCAGGGCCAAAGCTCATGTGGATGCTCCAGTTCCAAGGCCATCAAGCACGATTGTCACATTGGTCCCCTGCAGGCCTTCAATGGTCAGGTAGGACCTCCCACATTAGTGTCTGAATCTGGAACACTCACACTGAGGGGTTTTTACCAAATACAGGAGGAGACCCAGCAGTCTCATCTTCTTCTGGATCATAGACCACAGCTCTGCCATCCCCAGAGACTCGGCCTATGTGAAGAGAGACCTGTTAACCCCCACACCCCAGGGGAGGATTTAACTTGGAACTGGCAGAGAAATTTGCATGCAGGGCAGTCTTTTCCCTATAAGTGAGAAAGCACTGAGTTCCAATGCCTGTGTCATCCTGGGACCTCTATGAAAACATGTTTCTCTTGAAATCACTCAACCTGTGATTCAGGTATAGGGGATCACCTGGTTTCTGAGACACATTGGAATGAGATCAACAGACACCCTCACTGTTCTGAGTATAGGAATAAATTGTTGACTAGGTTTGGGGGGCACTTTTAAATTCTCTTTCAATCGGATTTAAAAGGGATGCCATTTGTGTACAGTTTCTGAAAAAAACTCTAGTATTCAATAATTAATAAAAATTAGTATTATAATTTCACGCAAGAAATGTCTACCACAGAAAAATTCAGGAATGAATCAGTCATTCTCAATACCTTGTTTCTTAAAATGTGATGCCATGTTGTTTCCAGTAATTCCCTCCCAAGCACAGGTAGGTCATCCTGAACGCTTTTTTAAAAGATTTTTATTTATTTTTACAGAGAGGGGAAGGTAGTGAGAAAGTAAAGGAGAGAAACATCAATGTGTGGCTGCCTCTTGCACACCTCCCACTGGGGACTCTGCCCACAATCAAGGCATGTGCTCCGACAGGAAACCAAACCAGCAACCCCCCACTTCACAGTCCTGTGCTCAATCCACTGAGACACACCAGCATGGGTGTGAATTCTTGAGGTTGGAAGTTTTTTGATGGTGTCTAAGCCCCTTGTGCAAACTCTTCCCTTACACAAGCCCTTTGCACATTGCAGAAACTCCAAAATAATCACAGCAGGAATAATCACATTTTACCTGAATAAATAACTACAAAAGAAAAAAAATGTGATTATGTATGTTTACAACTCAGAAATCTATATTTATTGAAAAGATTATGGCAGTGGCTTAACTAAACTGTTTTCTCAGACTAGTGTCAGTGATGTTGTGGTTCATGGGGCAGGAAATGAAGAGAATTCTAAGCACAGATTGGCTCATTGCAAAGGGAAATTCTACCCTCACAAAAAAACCCTCACTCTGAGCCTTTCTAAACCCTGTTTCTGTGGGTGATCTCTACGGTCAGAGGGTGCTGGGATCTTCCACGCAACATATAATGTACTTAATGTATAATACACACTTTCTTCCATCAAACAAGCAAATTGGAAACATAGCCTTCATTTTCTCATCTGTATTTATTGGCTTAATGGATCTTTGTTGGGGCAAATTTCTTTAATTTTAGCAAACTGTACTTTATCAGTATTAGAACGGATTTTTTGTTAGGTGCCCCCCCCCCAAATATCTCCCGAGAAAAAGCTCAGCCTCCATTATCCATGTTTATTGGTTATGGAAGACAGGGATTAGAGCAGATGCTTTGCAAATGAGTAAGGGGAAGATGCTGACTTAGAGTCACAAACAGAATTGTGCCTTATTTTCATGAACATGGTTTACTATACACATGTGTTTAAAGACTTTTGTAGGAGAGGATACAAAAGGAAGTAGAGGGCATGATGCAGATAGTTTTAGAAAACAGGAGTTTCTTAGAAATAAAAATGTTAAAGATTCTGCAGGTAGAAATCAAGAGAAGCAAGGAACGTGTCGCTGGTACAAAATAGAAAGGGGATTCTTTGTTACCCATTCACATTTTCACAGTGTCTCTGTTACATTTGTTAATGAGGTCACTGGTCCAGGGGTTGAAGACTTAGAACATTTTCAAGTCATTAATTGTCTGGTTGCACCATGAATCACCCAAGCTGAATAATTCACTGGGGCTCCATTTATAAACTCTCTTGACACTGACAGGGAAGAGAGGACACCCTGGCTGGAGGAGCCATGGTGATGGTGTGTCCAGATAAACAAACATCTTTTCATTGAAGCAAGACAATTGACTCAATCCAAGTTCATCATCACACTCATCCTCATTATCGCTATAACCATTACCTTCATTACCATCACCATCATCATAAAGATAACCATCATGATCATTGTTATCACCATTATCATCATCACCACCATCATCAACATAAATCGCCTTCTTATAATCATTATAACTTTCATTTTCTGTATGCATGAAATTGTTCACACATAATGGAATTTATCTTGTGTTGCTCATTTTTATGGATAAGTGAAATAGGTAGTCACAATTTATATTATTTTATATTTGACTTGTCAAATGAAATTTTATTCCTACCTCTTCTTCATCCGCCCCCCACAAAAAAAAATCTGATAAGAGTCTAGGTCCCCTCTTTAGATATCATTGAGAGACTGAAACCACACAATCCCCTAAAGCAGATTCCCCTCATATACACCTTGATAAAATAAAAACCCTCAGCAAGTCTCTTTTCCTGGCTCCATCAAAGCATGTTTACCTTGCTGAAGTACTCTTCCTGTTCTTCCCAGAGATTTCAACTATGTGTGTGATAAATGTTCTATGTCCCTTTGGTTTGTGTTTTTCATGAGCCGGGGCATCCACACAAAACTTTGTGGGTCCATCTGCTTCTGTGTGATATAACCTACATCACCTCTGGTGCTTTGGGCATGAGCCAGGTCAATGACAATCAGCACTGGGCATCTTTGTTCCCTGGTGTTGGGTCCATATGCCCTGGTGAACACTGCCCAGAAAGCATGTGTCCTGCAGCTGATCAGCTTGAAAACTGAGCTCTGTGAGGCTCTGCCACACTGTTGGGTCCAGCACAGCCTCTGATTATATTCAACTACAGGGGTCAGAAAGTTTGATTATTCATTGGAATTGGACACAAGAGTGTCTGTAAACAACTATGCCACTTGTCCATAAGGCAAAGCTGTCTGTCTTTACAATAGGCACTTCTAACTCAGAGAACTCAGAAGGAAGCACAGAATCAGGAAACCAGAGATCTTGCCTGATGGAAACTGTTACAGGAGGAAGAAACCACACAGGAAAACAGCCCAAACCTCTACCTGTAACTGCTCCTGTGGGTGTCCATATTGAGAGATGCTCAGTGCCCATCAATGGTCACAGCCCCTCCTTCTGGAAGTTGTAAATCCTGCCTCACACTGAGTTTTCCTCTCTGTGTGCCTCATGCAGTAATACATGGCTGTGTGTGTCCTCAGCTTTCTAGATGTTCATCTGTAGATAAGCAGTGCTTTCTTTAAATTATTTCATTGTTGTTCAATTACATTTGTCTGCATTTTCTACCCATCACTCCCCCTGCCCCCACCAAGCCAAACTCCCTCCCTTGCTTCCACTCTGTCTTGGTTTTCTCCATGTGTCTTTTATAGTAATCCCTGAATACCCTTTCCCCCACTATACCTTCCCACCTCCCCTCTGGTTACTGTCAGGTTGTTCTTAATTTCAATGTCTCTGGTTATATTTTGCTTGATTTTTTTATTTTGTTGATTAGGTTCCATTTAAAGGTGACATCATATAGCATTTGTCCCTCACCACCTGGCTTATTGCACTTAGTATAATGCTCTCCATTCCCATACATGCAGTTACAAAGGGTAGAAGCTCCTTCTTTCTTTCTGCTGCATAGTATTCCATTGTGTAAATGTACCATAGTTTTTTGATCTATTCATTTACTCATGTGCATTTCGGTTGCTTCCAGCACTTGGCTATTGTAATTTGTGCTGCTCTGAACACTGGAGTGCATAGGTTCTTTTGGATTGGTGTTTCAGGGTTCAAATCCCCAGAGTGAAATGGCTGGGTGAAAGAGCAGTTCCATTTTCAGTTTTCTGAGCAAATTCCATACTGTTTTCTACAGTGGCTGCACCAGCCTGCATTCCCACCAACAGTGCACTAGGGTTCCCTTCTCTCCATATCCTCTCCCACACTTGTTTCCTGATTTGTTTATGATGACCAGTGTAAGGTGGTATCACATTGTGGTTTTAATTTGCAACTGTCTGATGGCTGGTGATGCTGAGCATCTTTTAATATGTCTCTGGGCCCTGTGTATGTCCTCCTTGAAGAAGTGTCTGTTCAAGTCTTTTGTCCATTTTGTAATTGGATTTTTTTGTCTTCCTACAATAGTGTTGTATGAGTTCTTTATATATTTTGGAGATCAAACCCTTGTCTTAGGTATCATTGGCAAATATGCTTTCTCATATTGTTTGTTCTCTTTTTATTTTAATGTTGTTTTCTTTAGCCATGCAAAAGCTTTTTATTTGATAAGATCCCATTTGTTTATTTTTTTCCTTTATGTCCATTTCTTTAGGGGAGATAAGCAGTGCTTTTGAAATAATCACTTGAAATGGTGAATCTGACATTCACAGATGCAGTGCACTCTGTTGTGTGAGTGTTAGCTCTGTTTCTTATAACACCTATCCACTCCAGTCTCCTACCTGGAGGCTGGTCAGTTCAGGTTATAGAATAGTCACTGAAACTGAATCCAGAGCCTTTGCAGGGGAATTTCTGACTCCTGAAGGCTGTCTCAGGTACTCCTCAGACTCCATCAGCTGTGCCTCATATTGGACACCTGTAGACAAGAGTCTCTCATTAGGGGTAAACACACATTCACACATTCAAGCCTCACTTTATTCCTAATGTTACCTGTAAAAACATCAGAACCAGTGCCCATCTCAGCTCAAACTTCATGGTGCTTCCTCTGTGTTAACTGCTGAAGTGAGTACAAACAGCAGAGAATTGGGAGCTAGGGCTCCTCTTTCAGGTGCAAGGACATTAGTGAGGCTGGGTTTATCAGCACATGGAGCACACCATTTACATTTACCCCTCCAATTAGGGACACAGAAATGAAGTCCGTGAGTGAGAGACCCTACTTGACTAGAGGGATAAGCATCCTTGTTGTGATAGTGGGAATTTTATAAGAGGACGGTTAGTCTGTGTGCCATAGAGTTATTGTTGTTGCTAATTTCTACCATTGATCAGTTTAACAAAATTTATTTCACTGAGGTATTCCACATGCACAGTGTTCCATGCTGTTCACCTCAGAATAGATGCCTTTTGCAACCTTGTCCATGTGTCGACACACAGAGGGAGGTTCATCTCCATCATCAGCCTCCCGGGACTCAGGTCAGTGGTTACTGCAAGGGCTGCTTTTTGTGCTTTCAAGACAGAATCCCTGCCCAGTGTGCATCTGTGCACTGAGAATCCATCAGCATTAGGGAAAGGGAGTGGGGAGAAGGAACAAGCACATGTAGAATGTTTTAATTGCCCTGGACATTCTCTGTGCTTATCTTTCTCCCTTTCTTCCCCCAATAACTTACCAACTGTCACCTCAAGTGACTGACATAAACGCCACACCAAAACCATTAATATGCAAGGGGGTACTATGATCCAAATGCCACACTGTCATTATTATATACAATATCTGGGAAATTTGAAAACATGGCATGCTTAGTTAAAATGATCAAACCTAAGTGAACCCTTTAGCACCCTTGGCCAATGCACTTCCTGAGTGTCACTCCTATCCACACCTTCTAGCACACGTCAGGTATGCTCCTGTGACATTGGGCCTGGGAGAACAATGGATTTCACCTCCAGTACAACCTGGACCTCACTCTATGCTGAAGTGGCAAATACTGAAAGGGTTCATGGACTAAACTCATGTCTAATGTTGCCTTCCTGCTACACCTGTTTAGAAGTCTCCCATAATGTCCAATCAGAACACTTTATCTGTGGAAGAAAATAGCAGAGAAATACTTCCCTGGAACACCACTGGAAGAACACCCATGAGGTATCTTTTATAACACAAACAGCAATGAAACTGTAGACAGCCAACCCATGTGGTCATGTTACACTACAGTTCTAAATCATTCTGGTTGTTGTAACAAAGCCCTGTGGCCTGAGACATTGGTCAACAAAAAAAATCTATTTCTCATGGATCTGGATGTGAAAAATGCAAGAATAGATGCTGACTGTTAGGTGACTGGTGAGAATCTGCATCCTAGATTGCTGTTCCCTCTAATCACAGAGGGTAGTTGGGGCAAGACAGCTTCCCCAGTCCTCTCTCATGAAGGCCCTGACTCCATTCATCAGATCTCCATCCTGGGATCAACTCTTCTCCCAAAGCCAGGCATTCTAACACCATAACATGAGTCTCAAATTTTAATGTGTGAATTTTTGAGTGACACAGTCACCCATAGGAACACCAAAGGAATCAAATTGTGCTTCTGCCCAGTGGGAAGGCTATTTCAGCAGACCTCCCCAGACTGAGGATCCCTATAGTCCTGTGGAAACTTCTTGTCTTTAGAAGCAAAAAAGGGATGCAAGTCCTTCAGAGTGAGCTGAATATCTTGTAGAGTGAACAGGTTCCAGCCTAAATTTTGAGCTAAGGTACCCATACAATTTATTATTATTCCCTCTTGTTGCTTACACATAACAATCATTCTCATTTTCTAGGGGCTAAATTTGTGTTCTACCCATAATGGTTGTTTGCTTCATGTTCTCACTCATGAGTCCTAGGAGTTTGATTGAATAGGTAGGACAGATCTAGTTTTTTATGTTGGATGCTGACATGTTAAGATTCATTCCTCTCTCTCCTCTAGTGGACAGGTCGGAAATATATACAGAAAGTGGTGATTCTCTCTAGTTCCATGCAGGTGGGAGATTAAAATCACACAAACTCTTCCTGTGAGCAGGACCCTTTTCTACCTTGTCACAGATGAACAATAAGAAACTGATCCAGACTCCTTACCTGACATGAAACAGCCATTACTGACTTGCTGAAAAGTCTGCCGTGCTCTCAACAAACTCCACAATGAAGTGACAAAATATTTCGTAGCCCCACTTTGTGAGTGACATCACCATCTGGACACCTGTACCAAGTTAGGGTGGAGGTCACTCTAGATCTGCATGATGTCAACTACTATTGGTGTCATGAACATGGAGTCAAGTCAATACTGTCTCCCCCAGGGCACTTTTCCTCTGGCATTGCACTCATATGCCTTTTTGCCCATGCTCATTATGCATGTGTCTGCTGCTGGTCGGTTTGGATTCTGAGCTGTATGGGATTGGGCTGCACTGTTGGGTCCAGCAGAACGTCTGGGTGGATTTAACTGATGTGGGCCATGAAGATTTGATGATTCAACTATGATTCATTTGGATAACATTAAGCAAATGTTGTGACTTTCTGCCCCCTCTGTGTGTGAAAAGGTTTTCCTCCTATTACAGCAAGTCTCTGCAATTCACATAGTTAAGATGTCAGCACAGAATCATGAAGGAAGTCAGGCTCCCTGAGAGAAACTGCTGTGTGCAGAATTAACCCCACACCTGCCAGGAAACCAACAGTTAATGTGCATTTGCAGCTGTTCCTGAACCTAACCCAGTACTCAATGTACCCTGAGCGCCCCCTGGTGTCCTGAGCTTCCCCTGCAGGCCAGCTCCCCTGTCTCCAGGGAGGTTTGTGTCTGGGCTCACAATGATTTCTCCTCACTGTGTCTCTTGCACAGTAATACATGCCCGTGTCCTCAGGTCTCAGGTTATTCATTTGCAGATAGAGCTCATTCTTGGACTTGTCTGTGGAGATGGTGAATCGACCCTTCACAGAGTTGGCATAGTATGTGCTACTACCAGCAATTGCTGAGATCCACTCCAGCTCCTTCCCAGGAGCCGGGCGGACCCAGTGCTTCCAGTAGCTACTGATGGTGAATCCAGAAGCTGCACCGGAGAGTCTCAGGGAACCCCCAGGCTTCACTAAGCCTCCCCCAGACTCCACCAGCTGCACTTCACACTGGACACCTGCAAACACAAACATATCAGAAAACTCTTGTCCATCCATTTTATCTTTCAGATGTATTCACTCACACTCACTGCCCCCCATTTTCTGTAGATTACCTGTTAAAACAGTCACAAGGAAAACCCAGATGAAACCAAACTCCATGGTGAGTGGTCTGTCTTCTCTCCTGAGCAGGGACTGGGAACACCTGGGAATCCAGGACTGGGCTCCTGTCTCAGAGCTGCAGGGTCAGGGCTGAGCTGCCTTTCATGAGCAGATGAGCCCTATTTGCATGTTCTCCTGCTATATAGGGAGATCTGGGGCTGGATGTTGACATGAAGGACATAGTCCCAGGGTGTGACATATCTAAGGGCACATGTCTGTTACCAGTTACTCCCCACATTTGAGCCTGAGCTGGTCCATGAGATGTGTACATGACCAAGGAGAGTGGATTTTCATAAATGAGAGGTTTTTAAATAAGGGATACCTTTGAAAGTCAGTAGTAATGAGCACACCAAGGAAATTCAAAGCTCACGACCTCAGGGAGCATTAAAATTCCAGGAGGTTCCTGTTCTTGTCATGGGAAGTTCCATCTGTCCTATTTCCTCTACAAAGCAATCAGACTATGAACTAAGGAGAGAGTGTGACCCTGTAGCTCGTGGACACAGTGTTGGAGGAGATGGAGGGTTTGTGTGGTTCTTTTGGAGACAGAAGCTGGAACCCTTCCCAGAAGCGGGCAGTGTGGCCTGGAACATGTTACTTTCGTGGAGTTTGGTGCTGAATGTGCAGCATGTTCATTGCCTCACTTTGGTTTTCATTTCCTAGACTCTGGGAAAAGTAGGTGCACACATTTGGGATGCAGAAAGTCATTCATAAGTAGATGTGCATAGGTGAAGTTTTATGTAGAAATTAGGGAGTAAGTATGTTGAAATTTTATAAATTAGATTATAGAAAACCTTGGTGCAAACTACTAACAGAAAATAACAGGTATAAATAAATTCATAATTGATATGAAAAGTATTATTTTCCTTATCCACTGATTACAGGATGAATAAATCTTTCAAACAACCTCCCATTACTGGAGCTGGAGGATCCGACATTATGTTAAACTGTTCATCATCGCGGGTTCAGCCTGATGCTCTGTATTAGGATCTGTGTTTACATGGATGTTCAATGCAGCTGTTATCAGGGAGCAAGGGATGGTGTATAATAGAGTCCTCTGATTCTTTGACAGTTAATTTCCTAAGAAGCATCTCCTCTTTCTCACAGTCTCTATTCATGTCTTCATGTGACCCATGGGAGTTTGTCACCATGACCACATATAATGGGGAGGATCCTCTGAACTTGAACCTGATGTACTGATAGTATTGATGTGCAAAATGGAAAACAGTACCCCATGCATGGAGATGAATTTCCATGGATGGTGAGTGAAGTTGGTTTGAATGGACACTTTCACACTGACCTCCAGAATGTACAAGAAAAATGTGTGTTGATTGCAGTGCCAGGCATGTGATAATTGTTTCAGTTGACACAGGAAGATAGTAGAGGCTGAATGTGAGTCTTCTATTGCCAAGGGTGTCCCTATGATGCCCCTTGCTGTGTGATGACATCAGTACTAGCTCAGAGACAGGGGCATTCACAGGCCTTTGATCTCAGATGAGGAGAATCCACAGGATCTCCCCCTGAGGGAGGGCTGAAAGAAAGCTGTGGTGTTACAGACTGTGCTGGATCTTGAACTTTGCTGCCAGAATGTCATCTGTGTGATGCCAGGCCAGAGACAAAAACATAGAAAGTCCCCTTTACTTTCATGTACTTAATTTTCCCCAATCAAAAGTCCAGTTTTCACAAATAAATGAATGCACTGGAACTTGCTAGGCATCACCTTGTCCAAATCCCCAAAGTAACCTTGACCAAGGATTCCCAGATGAAACCTTGATGAAACACTGCTTTCAGAGGACCAGGAGGCTCCAAATGGGTCCCCTGAAAAATGACAACAAATAGTAGGAGCCCTTTCTGCAGCATCTTCCCTGCTTCTTCCCCATGGTATACATGTTCTCCTGAAACATTCCCTGAGTTTCTGATGTGCCCATGGCACCATCAGTCCTAGTCTGAGATCCCACTTGTGTGTGAGGAAGTCAGGAGGCCCATCACCCTGTCATCTCCTCAGCCCAACCAAAGTGCCCCACCCCTCATGGTCTGTGACACACTCAGCATGTGGGTCATCACAGTGTCTCTCACACAGTAAAACACAGCCAAGTCCTTAGCTTTGAGACTGTTCAGCCCCATGTCCATGTTCTCATGAACATGTCTGCAGTCATGGTGACTCTGCCCTGGAACTTCTGTGTGTAGTTTATTTTACTATCATTGTGGTGATTCTCCCCATCCAATCAAGCCTTTGTCCTGGGGCCTTTTTCATGCAGCATATGCAGTAGCCTGTGAAGGTGAATCCAGAATCCTTGTGGGTGACTGAAGTGAAGACTGAAGTCCCAGACTTACTCATTTCAGCCCCAGACTGCACTTGTTGCACCTGGGATGGGTCACCTGTGGAGACCAGACAGGAGTTTGTGGAAATGTCCCTTGAATGTCCTTGGTACCCTCATCAACCCAGAGACTGGAGAGCTTCTTACCTATAGCCACTGCTACCAGGTAGACAGCTTTCCTGCTCCAGTCCACTGTGAGGGGATGTGCTGTCAGGACTTCTTTAAGGGAGGCCATGGGTGATGCTCTCAGGGATCAGACACACTGATATTCAACCTAGTCTACCTCTCTCCTCTGCATATTCATGAGGCAGAGAGTTTCATAGCTGAAGTCCTGACTCCACCTGAGAGAAGTTGGGGGACACAGAGACCACATTCAGTGGGAGTCTGACGGACCAAGTCCCAATCCCTGTGTGAGGATATGTGGCTCTGCCAGGTCTTTAAGTTCTGTAAAGAAATAGCTTCTCCCCTGAGAAACAAGGGCCCACAGGACATGCTCCTTCGTGGTGACCCCAACTTTGAGTGACACAGATACACCTGGGAGAGTCTGGCCTTGGTACGTGAATATCTTATTACTGGGCCAGTGTGTCTACAAAATTCTCCACCTAGTGAGCTAATAAAATAATCTGTGTGTCAAGCTCCTTACAATTGAGATATAGCGAAGCCATAGAAATGCCTTTATTTGTTGTGGTCCTCATGCTTTATACTTTCAAAAGTGCTCTAATGGAATTATGTATTTGCAATCACCTCATGTCCAACTCCACTTTAGATGTTTTTATGGAAAGAGGAGGATGCAGGACCTCAGAGGAAATCTCTCCCCAGCTCCCTCCCCACCTGATGCTGGGGCAGCAGCCCTGAACTTGTGGGTCTCGAGCATCCCCTGCTGCTCAGCCTGAGTCGTGCAGGGGAGAGTCCTGTCTGGGCTCAGAGGGCATGGACATCTCATTGGCAGTAGTTGAGAATTGAAAACAGTACCCTGATTTCAGAATATTCCCACAGGGACACCATGTGCTTTGACATCTCTAGACACAAAGATCTGATCTCATTAAACCCTACTGACTCTGCAGGGAACCTCCAAACAAGAGCTCTATGAGCCACCAGGGAGCCCCTTTCTTGGAGCTGCCTGATGCACTGACACTGACAACACTTCTGAGTCTGGAAGATCTCAGCTTTTTGGAAGCCTCTGGTGTCCTCAGATTCCTCTGTTTGAAGGACCCATCTGAGGACTGTGCATGAGGCCCTAATCCCACCACATTTCTATTCCTCAATTATTTACACACACACACACACACACACACACACACACACACACGCACACACACTGCTGATTTTCATGGCAATGCTCTTGAAGTCTCCCTTCTCCCCAGTTCCTACCATATGGATGGGCCTCCACATGAGTTCTAGGGCTGGCTGTGACTTGTTAGGTGAGTGAGGTCAACTCTGTGAGGGACACCCTGGATTTTCTTCCTTT
Source organism: Trachops cirrhosus (assembly GCA_028533065.1). NCBI lineage: Eukaryota > Metazoa > Chordata > Mammalia > Chiroptera > Phyllostomidae > Trachops > Trachops cirrhosus. The sequence continues at coordinate 70,235,071 of CM052546.1, forward strand.
ATTGATTTTCCATCCTGCTGCTTGTCTTCCTTTCTACCACCTGCCTTGAGGACCTCAGACCCCAGCATCCCACACAGAAACAGATTCACTGCTCAGTGACCCCCAGCTGCACCTGTCAGAGGCTGAAGGAACCACCATCTCCTCCTGCATCTTGGTTTCTGGTTCAATCATTGTTGACATTCCTGCACTGATCAAGTCATCAGAGGTGAGGACTCAGGCCCTGCTTGTCGTTATTCAGGCTCCCTTTCCAAGCTGGTCATCTCTGGGGTCAGTCATGGAAGAGCTGTGTGATGTTTCCCATGTGGACTCCATGTCCTCAAATCCAGCAGCCTGGCAGATACTGAGTTCTCATTTTCTGGGACAGGCACGAGCATCTATTCTGGTTTTCACTGGTTCAGAAGTGTCACAGGTGGTTTCTACATAAGAGAGTAAGAGAAAGTCGCCATTTCCACAGGATTAGGGACCTGTGCTGGATTTATCAAGCGTGTGTCAGTTCTGTGTGCCAGCACATCACTGGTGTCACTGCATAGTTACCTTCTATGTTGATGTCATTATCATGTGTTACTACACTTGGCACCGGTATCAGGCAAACATACTTCTTGGCAAATGTTCACAATACATCTTTTTTGTTTGTTTGTTTGTTTGTTTCAGTGTATGTTCATCATTGATATTCCCACATGACAGCACATTGTAGTTGGATATTGTCGGAGATCAATATGGAAGAAACTCATTTGCAAGAGCAATCACTGAGGACTTGTGACCTTGGCTTGTCATCAGCTTAGTCTGCTGACACTATCACAGTGAGCTCTGATGCCACGCAGTGCTGCTCATTCCACCCTCAGTGATCTCTGAGTCATCGCAAGGCTCCAGGATTTTCAATAGCCACCAACAGACTAGGACACAGGGAATATTAGGAAACAGCTTTGCAATTGGTAGCCTAACATCAATGGGATCCTCCCTCATGTTCACCAAGTGCTCAGTACTGTTTCCAGTAAACACATGAGTGGGTTCTGATGGGATCCTTCCCTATGAAGGGCAAACTTGCATGCCCTCTTCTTTACAAAGCATAGCTATGGTCCTCCAGAAAAGCAAACAGAAATTCACATTTACATTTACAAGGAATTGATGCTCATTTTCTTGACAGTGAGCCCTCCCAAGTTTCAATGAGCTGTGGTGTCTGGCAGCAGACACAGGAGAGCTGCTTTCATAACTCAGCCTAAGTTAAAGGCTGAGTACAAGGGTGCCCAGGACAGGATAAGACCACTGCCCCAGCTCCAGTATCCAGCATATTGGTAAGAAGGGTTTAGTTTTCCCTCCTTCACTATGTGTTCCAGTCAGCCATTCAGTGGTGTGGAAGGTGCCCACACATATTGAGGAGAACAATCTGTTTTACTGCACCAAAATTCAAAGTGAAGTTCACGTGTAAACACACTGCAGACAGACCCAAGAATGACTTTCAGGCAAAAGTTTTGGCACCTTGTCATCTACTCAAACTAACATGAAAATTAGCAGATGCAATGGAGATATTTAGGGGAACAGTTTCTTAGATCTTGGTTATATGTGCCTGCTTAAAGAATTTAGATGGAGATGCTACCACTTTAGACTCATTGGGGTGGACAGTTTCTTATGTATCTGCATGCTGAAGGTGAGATGGAGAGGAAGTTCCAGGCGAGAGATTAAAACAAGCCTTAACCTCCATGTGCATTGCTCCTGAAGAAGCCCTGTGTCCAGGACCACTCTGTGTGGTTTCCAAAATTGCAGCTCTGTGACAGCAAGTTCTGAAAGGGGCTAATAAGTCTTCCTGGAAAACCTGGTAACACAGGTGGCAGACATGACCCGACTCTAACACCAAGGGTTCCCATGGGAATCAGGCCTGAAATGTACATTGTATCCTTTGAAGCTTGCTCTGCTTCGTTTTGTATAGCCCTGGTGATATAAACTGGATGTTTAAATTCAAGGCATAAGGAGTAAACTCCTTATCTCATGAAACACATCTTAAAGACCTCTGGCATTGGCATGACTAACAGACCCTGACCTATGACAAATCTCTATGTTCCTTCAATTGTTATCTATAGATAACACCCGTTTTTGTATGACTATAGCTTTTTTGATATTGATTGATGAGCTATGCATATATGCTGTATACACACCTACACATACCATTCCCAATAAAAGCCATTTAGGAGAAGAACTTGGGGTGCTCTCCACTACAGGGAATTGCCAACCCCTTCCCACCAGAATGTCAAGATTGTGTCCAGGACAACTTATTTACCCTCCACAGCAGATGGGAAGAGCCTGCTGCTGGACAGAGTTCCTCCCACATCTGTCGGGCGGACAGGGACAGAGGCTACAAGCCATTGTTGCAGACAAGCACATCTAGACAGATGGGATTTGGTGCCTTTCATCCCACGTAAGGGAGCAGAAGTACCAAGAGGTTTTTGGCTATGCCACCAGTGTATCTATGATAAAGGAAAGGAGATTTCTCCCAGGGCCACCTCTCTTGCTGCCATTTTGCATTAGATAAGTGGAATCAGGGCTGTTTGATTTCTTGTCTTTTGGGAAACTTGGTTTGAATTTTGTTGTTTTGTAAAACCCTAGAATCTTCCGTCTCTGCTGTTTGGGTCTCTGCCATTTAGGCCTTTAAAGGTTACTCACTGTACTGGTTGGTTGAGATAGTGTCTCTGCTATTTGGGCTTCACACCACTTAGCTCTTGCCAGGGTCATTTGTAGCACCAGGTGGTGTGAGATAAGATTCTAAGGCTCACTCCCTCCTCTTAGAGGATTTAATTTGAGAATACTGGTTTGCTTGAATGTTCTCTTTGCTTCAGATTTTGTTTTTGCTTCTGTTTTGAAAGGAACAGCTCAGGCTCAGTCTCAAAATGTTTTGCTAAACCTCTGGTAAATGGAATGATATCTCTAATGTTGTTACATCATAAGGATTATACTAAGAAAGCATTTAAAGTGATCTTTTAAAAGAGAAGAAGATCTCACTCCCCTCAGACAGTAAAAAGCTCAGGAAGAAAAACATTGAGAAAATGTGTCTTTTAAACATTCTGAATCCCCTTTCTGGAGACTCAGAGACTGCTTTGGTCCTGGGAACAAGCCGTTCCACACCTGGTGTCTCCTCCCTTCCTCCTCTCCAGCCTCCCTGAAGTTGCCAAGGGCACTAGATAAGGACACAGCTAACTTTTGAGTACACTCAAAAAATGCAGTAATCACCAAGAATACAAAATGTAAATGCATTTGCCAGTGGAGAAAAAACTGTTTCTGAAAGTTATGAAATGTGTTCACAAAGTTGTCAATCTAAAACATGCTAATTACTGACTTTATTTGTCACTAAAAGTTGAGAATTTAATCAAATGGGGAAAATATATGGTTTTGGTAATGAAAGGTATAAAATTATGGCATTATATCTTGAAAATAATATAGGATTGAATGTGGGTTAATCTAAAGTTGGTTATGTCTGGATGAGTTAAAAGGGCAAACTAAAATGGGCTAGAAGGGATTAAGAAGGGTTGTGTAAGTCAAAGAGGGTCTATGCAAGCTGAAGGAGGATTGTATAAGGAAAAAGGGAAAAATAAAAAAGTAAGAATCAAAACAGTGAAAGAAAAGAAAGAGAGAGATGAAATTAAGGAAGTGAAGGACTGTGAAGGAGAAGGGTAAGAAGGAATGAAGGAAAAGGATATGTGCCACATTCACATGTGGCATGGGAAGGAAAGGCATTAGAGTGAGTTACTAAAGAAGGGAAGTATAAGTAGAAAAAATGAGAAGGAAAAATAAGCATCT
>CM052546.1:70238956-70266104 GCA_028533065.1 Trachops cirrhosus
TCCGTCCTCTATTTCAGTGTCCTTTGTTATATTTTACTTGTTTCTTTGTTTTGTTGTTTAGGTTCCTGTTAAAGGCGAGATCATATGGTACTTGTCTTTCATTGCCTGGCTTATTTTGCTTAGCATAATGCTTTCCAGCTCCATCCATGCTGTTGCAAAGGGTATGAGCTCCTTCTTTCTTTCAGCTGCATAGAATTCCATTGTGTAGATGTACCATAGTTTTTTGATCCATTCATTTACTGTTGGACACATGGGTTGTTTCCAGCACTTAGCTATTGTAAATTGTGCTGCTATGAACATTGGGGTGCATAGGGTCTTTTGGATGGGTGTTTCAGGGTTCTTAGGATATAGTCCCAACAGTGGAATTGCTGGATCAAAGGGCAGGATCATTTTTAGTTTTCTGAGGAAGTTCTATACTGTTTTCCACAGTGGTCGTACCAGTCTGCAATCCCACCAACAGTGCACTAGTGTCCCTTTTTCTCCACAGCCTCTCCAACACTTGTTGTCTGTTGTTTTATTTATGATGGTCATTCTGACTGGTGTGAAGTGGCATTTTTGAAACCCAGGCTTTTCTCAGCCTCTGCTGCTAGAAGCCCAGTTCGCACTGCTCCCTGCTCATTTGAACCATGCAACCAAGTGTTGGGAACCACTGTAATCTCTCAGTTAATGGCTAAAACTGATAGAAGAGGAAACACCCAATTAACTTCACGGAAGTGTCTCTCCCTGTTTGTGAGAGCCCAGCTAAGTTTTGTCAATCAAGCAATTCAAACTAGACAGTTAACCCCAAAATTTGAATCATGAATGACTGTTCCTTCCTCACCAGCCACAAAGCAACAGATGATTTATTAACTTGGAGAAGAGGGTATGCTTTTATTTCCTCCCCAGAAGGACCCTTGAAGCTGCCAGTGAAGAGGGTGAAGCCATATCATTGAAAAGGCTACTCTACCCCAGGACTTTCCTCCATCCCATTGGGTTCCCCTGATCCAGGAAGAAATAGCATGGATGATGATGCTCTTGTCACTCGCCAGCAACTCAGTTGTGCTGCAGGCTTCTCTAAGCTGTGTGCCACCCCCCCTGAAGTGGAACTCCAGTCAGCACTCTTGGGAGGAAGTACAACATCACTAGTGAGGAGACTTTACCTTCAATCTCAAGGGACAAACCGATCAACTACTGCTTGAGCTACATCAGCAACTCCAGGACACTAAGTGACTCACTGAGCAGGAGGTCTTTCAGACACTGCATAATAACTTCAATGACACAATCCAAAGACTTGGTTTGAAGGACTGAATTTGCATGTCTGGGTCATGGGGGCTATAGAATGGTCCTAATCATTGTGGGCTTTTGTACCTTGAAATGCATATACAAATTGTTTTCCAAGGATTGTATAAGTGATTGTCCAGAAAACTTAACCCTGTGTTAGGAGACAGCTAGATCCTCCACAGACCAGGTGTTAATGTACCCTGGACTGGAATGGAAATTTGCCTGTAGGAAACTCTTCTTATAAGTTGGGAGGGACTGTGGTCAGATACCCTGCCTTTCTCTGACCTCTGTGGGGACATCTATTCTATTGAACACAATCAGTACATAAGTCTGGATTAGGGGATCACCTGTCATGAGACACATTGGAATTAGCTGAAAGGACAGCCTCGCCTTACTGAGCATAAAAAGAAAGGGTGTACTGGGTAAATAGGTGACACTTTTAAATTCTCATGCATCTTTCAGACAGATTAAAAATGTTGATTAGCACTTTCTTAATTTTGTAACATTCTCAATGTATAATAAACTCTTTCATCACACATATGACTTGGAAGTATATTCTCCACCTAGGATTGTCTTTTAATTCCTTTTGTGGAATTTTTGGTGGCTTGGTAGAACAGATACATTTCATAGGTCAATTCATCACTATTTTAAAGCTTTTTTGTGGCATTTTCTACAAAAAAATCCCCAGATACTGGCCAGATTACATTGCCCTTGTTCATTTATTACAGCAGCTATAGAGGTGACAGCAGTTTGTAGTATCCTGAGGGAAGGGCTGCTGGAAAATTTACCCACAATCTGGGAGTGACTTTGGAACTGGGTCAGAGGCAGATGCTGGACTTCGTTTGAGTCACACACAGGAATATGCCCCATGTTCATGAACTGAGTGTAACTAGACATATGAGTGTGAAGACTTTTCAACTGAAGACCCAGAAGGAAGCACAGGGCATGATAGAGCTTATATCATCTTAGAGAATACCTAAGTAATTATAAACACAGTTTGCTTAGAAAGAGAAACTCTAGAACTATGCAGGTAAAGATCAAGAGAAATAAGGAACATGTTATAGTACCTGGTTGGAAAGGGGGCTCCTTGTTACCAGCATACATATTTTCACAGTGCCTATCAAATAAGGTAACAATATCACAGGTCCCAGTAATCAGACTTGGACAGTTTTGGTATTTTTACTGACCTGGTCACACACTGACTCTCCCAATCTGCATGATTCATTGGGACTCCATTTATGAAACCTCTCAGCACTTTCAGGGAAGAGAGAGCACCCCTGCCTGGAGGAGCCACAGTGATTGTGTGTCTGGAAGGGGAGCTACAGTTTCAAAGAACCAAAATCCCTGTTTCAGCCCATCATCATCATCATCATTTTCACCTTCATCATCATTTGTTTTCTAATAGTCCTACATTTCATTTTCTATACACATGGTGGTTGTCCACACATAATGACTCCTTATCTCACGTCTGTTCATGTATTTTATAGTTGTTAGGTTGAATAGGTAGTCAGACTCTATTTTCCTTCATGTTTCACTGCTGACAACTGATGGGTCTTTCCTGCCTCTTCTACATCTGCCCCAACACAGGAAATCTGATAAGAATCTGTGGTCTCCCCTTAGATGTCAATGGAAGTTTGAAACCACACACACACCACTCTAAGCAGACGTCATCTCTCCCACCAAATCAAAAAATAAAGCCCTGAGCCAGTTTACTTTTGTTTCTATCAAAGCTTGTCTGGCTTGCTCCAACCTTTCCCATTCCTCCACTTTTTTCACCATGTTCCCAGTACTGATTCAAGTTAACAGCTGTGTGCTCTGATGGGAAAACTTGTACACACTCTGCTTTATGATCCCATTGGTTCTGGTTCTTCAAGGAAGCTGCCCAAAATATGTATATTTTAATTCACAGTTATAAATAACTGATGCTTTCATTATGGCTATGAGGCATCCTAAAGTCCCATGAGTTAGGGTTGCAGGCAGCAGACACAAGAGAGCTGCTGTCTTAACGAAACCTGTTCTACATGCGGAGGACCAGGGTGCCCAGGGCAGGAGAAAACTTCTGCCCCAGCTCCAGATTCCAGGGAACAGGTGGGAAGGGGTAAATTTTCTCTCTTTCACTATTTGCTCTAGTCATTCCCTCAGTGGAGTGGAGGGTGCCCACTCATATTGGTAAAATCAGCCATTCTGAGACACCAGTTCACAGGCCTGACTTACCTATAAGCAAACTATGTACAAACCAAGAAACAGCTTTCAGCCAAGTCTTTGGACAGCTTATGGTCCAGTCAAGCGAAAACCAAAACCAACTGTCAAAACAAAGCTATTTAAGGGAAAACTTCCAAGTCAGAGATCACATGTGTCTTCCTAGTGTATTTAGATAGCGGAGAAGCATGTACTTAGATTCATCGTGGTGATTGCTTTCTTAGGTATCTACATGTTGAATATCACATAGAGGGGAAGGTTCTGGGCCAGCGATGAAATCAAGACTTCATTAAACTTCAAGGGTCCTGCTCCTGCAGAACTCATAGGTCCTGGGTGCCCCCTGTTGGTTGAAGCCCCTCCTGGCACAGCATTGTGTCTGGGCTCACACTGGCTTGCCCTCTCTGTGTTTCCCATGCTGTAATGCAGGACTGTGTTCTTGACTCTCATTTGCAGATAGGCAGTGTTTCTGAAATTGTCTCTTCAGATGGTGAAACTGTCTTTCACTGATGCAGTGCATTATGTAGTGTGATGGTTAGCTTTATTTTTAGCAACACTTACCCACTCCAGTCTCCTTCCTGGATGCTGGCTGATCCAGGTTATATAACAGTCTCTGAAACTGAATCCAGAGCATTTACAGCAGAGTCTCAGAGAATCCCAGGCTGTCTCAGGTGTCTCCCAGCTCCAACTCATACTGTGCATCTGCAGACAGGACATTCTAATTAGGAGGGGCATACATTCACAGAAACTCAAACCCTAGATTCTTCATAGTGTTACATGTAAAAGCATCAGAGTAAGTGCCCATCTCAGCCCAAAGTTCATGGTGTTTCCTTTGTGTTAACTGCAACAATGAATGCAAACTTCAGAGATCTGGGGCCTGGGGCTGCTCTCTAATGGGTGCAGGGACAGTGGTGAGGGGTAATTTATCAGCCCATGAAGTGCCCCACTTACACATGCTCCTCCCCTTATAGATAGAGAAGTGAAGAACCCAGGTGAGTGTTCCCATTCAACTCATAGGGACAAGCACCCCCATTGTGATAGTGAGAATTTTGTAAGAGGCTGGTTAGTCTGTGTGCTATAGTTACTATTGTTGTTACTAATTTCTACCATCTGGCAGTTTTACACAATTTAATTTACAGTGATATTCCACATGCACAGTGTTTCATGCTATTCAGCTCAGAATAAATTCCCTGTGTAACCTTGCCCATGTGTTGACACACAGAGAGAGGTTGTAGGATAGGTGGAGGCAGTCTGGCTTCCTTACCCAGGTGACTGGGTAGCTAAGGGAAGCAGGGCTCCTGTGGCCTTGGAGGGACCTGATAATTAATGTTCTCATAACCTGGAGACTGGGTCTAATAAACTGTTCCCATAACATGAAGTGAGCTCACATGCACAGAATTAAGTTATGTCATGTAATGTTCTGGCATCTTATCAGCGTGGTTGCCCTCTGGTACTTAAACAGGTAGGGACTCCCTGCTGGGGGTGATGATGAGAGACACAGAAGGGGACAGGTACCACCATGGGCACCACACTGGGAGCAAGGGCCACGATATGAGACACGCAGATAGACATGCAACTTGCAGTATGTATGGCTTCCCCACCCATGAATAGAGGCATGCCAGACATCCCAATGGCTCAGTTAATATTGTTTCATCTGCATGAATACCATGGACCTGCCTGGCCTGGAAGAGTGGCAACACAGAGGTTCATCTGCATCTTCAGCCTCTGAGTCTTAGGTCAGTGGTCACTGTAAGAGCTGATCTTTGTGCTTTCAAGACAGAATCTCTGTCCATTATATGTCTGTGCACTGAGAGTCCATCAGCATCAAGAAAGAGAGTGGGGAGAAGCAATAAACACATATCATGCATTTTAACTCCCCTGGACACACTCTGTGCTCAGTCACATTCCCCTCTTCTCCCAATGACTTACTGACTGACATCAAGTAACTGAGATGCACACAGTACAGTAATGATTATTCAGTAAGGGGTTACTCTCATCCAAATGCCACACTGTCATTATTAAATATAACCTCTGGAAAGGTTGAAACATGACATGATTAGTTAAAAAGATCATCTAAATGAATCCTCAAATCCCTTTGTCCAGTGCTACTCCTGAGCACTGCTGTTAATCTCCACACCTTCAAGAACATCAGCCATGTCCTGTGATCTGGTGACTGGGAGCACTATGCATTTTTTCATCTTACCTCCAGTGAATCCTGGACCTGGCTCCATGCTGATGTGGTAAATACTGAAATAGTTCATGGACTATATCCACTATTTATTTATTTATTTATTTATTTAATCATTATTCAAATACAGTTTCTATCCACTTGTAATGATGCCTTCCTGCTACATGTGTTTAGGAGCCTCCTATCACCTTCTACCAGGAGAAATTGTCTGTGGAAGAAAACACCAGAGAAAAAATGCCCATGAACATCACTGGTTAGTGTGGAAGGACACACATGCTGTGACTTTTACAGAAAATATGGCAACATATCTCCAGGGAGTCAGCCCTTGTAGTCATGTTAGGTCATGTTAGGTCATGTACTGTGGACACTACAAACCTAATCCACCCTGGGTGCTGTAACAAACTATGGGGGTCTGGATCATTGCCAAGAACAGACATGTATTTCTCACAGATCTGGAGGTGGGACATCAAACAACAGATGCTGGCAGGTTTGATGTCTGGTAAGAGCCTGCTTATTAGCTGGCTGTTTGTTCACTGTGATCTCAGAGGGTGGATGGGGCAAAGGAGCTTCCTGACTCCTCTGTTATAAAGGTGCTAATGCTGTTCAGGAGAGCTCCACCCCAGAACTGTCACTTGTCCCAAGGCCTCACCTCCTAATACCACCCATGGGCATCTGGTTTCAATACGTGAGTTTATGAGTGACAAAAGCACAAGAACATAGAAACAACTAATGAATCAAATACTGACTCCACCCAGATGGAAAGCTACACCAGTAGAGTTCCCCAAACAGGATGCCCATAATTCTGTAGAAGGTTCTCTACTTTGGGAGCAGAAAGTGGACCCAAGTCTTTCAGAACAAGCTGACAACCTTGTAGAGGGGCAGGTTCTATGCTAGGATTTGAACTAAGATGCCATGTTATTTATCACTATTTTAATTATTGCTTACATATAACCATTACCCTCATTTTGTAGGGACTGAAATCATTTTCTACCCATAATGGTAGGTAGCTCTGTGTTATCACTCATGTTTCCTAGGAGTTCAGTGAAATAAGTAGCCAGGCTAGTGTTTGATGTTTGATGCAGGCAAGTTAAGGTTCTCCCCTCTCTCTCTTCCTCTGCACATGTGGGGAATCTGAACTGGAAGTGGGGATTCTCCATAGTTTGGTGCAGGTGGGAGATGGAAACCACACAAACACCCGCTGGGAGCAGTGTCGGGGTGGGCGTTGTAGGACACAATGGCAACCGGACTACAACCCAGAAAAGATGGCTGAGGTCAGGCCAGAGAGCTGAAATGGTGGGCTTTGCCATGACAACCTGAACCTGAGGAGAACCACCAATGATATACTGCCACTTGGTTCAAAGGGACCAATCCCCAGCTCTGGTGAAGAGAACCACCCAGACTTGGGGTATAACCCCCCCCTCCCCGCTCTCACCGTGCTCTTTGTCTGGGGCAAATTCCTCAGCCCCACTCTGTGGACTGGGGAACCTCGCCTGGGTGCACAAACCCCAATAAAGCTCTATACTGACTGCTTTTGTGGCTGATGGGCATTTCTTCCTCGGCGGAGCCTAAGAAAACCTTATATTTGGTGCTGAAACTCGGAAGGAGTTGTTGTCTACTGAGGACTGCTCCTTTCCCTACTCCCCAAGGAAGCCTCGTGGCCACCCCACCAGTCCATACTAAGAACCAGGGTAAGTGCCATCACCCCTGAGTTTCTGGTCCCTGATACAGGGCCCCCATCTGCGGGGAGAGGCTGCTCTCCTACCAAAAACTGCAATACTGCATCGGGGGTGAGCCTTCCGGGAGAGGCTGCTCTCCCTCCCCAGAGAGGCTCCAGGCACCGGAGGAGATGTCCCTGGGCTTGGATCCTCATATTTACCATACTGGATCAGTGGATTGGGTTGCGGGACATCAATTCCCACTTGCTGATTCTCAAGGAACCAGGAATGGGGCAGGCAGGAACCTGGCCTCCTGAAGGTCCCTACCCTTACTGATCTAGATAACTTTTGCAGACGAGCTGGCAAATGGTCCGAGGTCTCCTACATTCCAGGTTTTTGGGCCTTATGTTCCTGCCCTGACCTATGCACCCAATCCCCTACAGCCCAAGTTCTCCTGGCCCAAGGGAACTCTGAACCTGCACGGCCTCCTAGCCTACTGTCCCAGAACCTCCTTCCTCATTTTCTGATTCCCTTGAAAATCGTGCTTCTTCCCCTCCTCCTCCTCCCCCTCCTCCTTGTCAGCACCCGTGGCCAGTTACTCCAGCTCCGGCCCTTCCCTCTCAGCCTGACTCCTTCCCTCCCTCTGAAGACCTTTCTTTCCCTGTCAGCTCACATACCCACTCCTGCCTGAATTTAGAGCCCCTAGACTCTCATATTTGCTCCCTCCAGGAAGTGGCAGGAGCAGGTGTAGTCCAGGTCCATGTCCCTTTCTCACTGGGGACCTCTCTACAATCAAGAGGTGCCTAGGCTCCTTTTCCATTAACCCTACCAATTTTATTAAAGTCCAATGTCTAGTCCAGGCCTATGATCTCACATGGCATGGCCTACATATCATATTAACCTCCACCCTGACCCCGGGCGAGTGTGACCTTGTCTGGACTGCAGCCAGGGCTTATGCAGACCAAACTCATGCCACCAATCCCCTCATTCCATTAGGGGATGGGGCAGTATCAGAGGTGGAACCAGACTGGGTCTACCAGGTAGGACAGGCAGGTCGGAGGCGCCTTGACCAAATGGTCAAATGCCTGATAGCAGGCACCCACCAATTGGCCCAAAAGGTGGTAAATTATGATAAACTCAGAGAAATCACCCAAGGCCCTGAGGAAAATCCAGTACTGTTCCTCAACAGGCTTACCTAGGCAACAGTGCTCCATATCCGCCTTGACCCGGCTTCTAACACTGGGGCCACTGTCTTAGCTACTCACTTTATCTCCCAGTTGGCCCCAGACATTAGAAAGAAACTAAAAAAGGCTGAAGATGGCCCCCATCTGAGATCTGGTAAATATGTCATTTAAAGTTTTCAATAACTGGGAAGCAGAGGCTGAGGCCACCTGCCAGGCTCACCTGCAGCAAAAGGTAGCCCTGCAAACTCAGGCCATAGTGGCAGCTCTGCGGCTGGCAGCAAACATTGGTATGGGGGCAAGGCCTAAATCCGGCCCAAAGAATGTCCCACCAGGGGCCTGTTTCAAGTGTGGCAAAGAGGGACACTGGGCCCGCCAATGTCCTCAACCTTGGCCACCAACGAAGCCCTGCCCCGACTGCCGACATTTTGGCCACTGGAGGGATACCTGTCCCCTTAGAAGTTCATCCCTGGCGCCTCCACGCGGGGCACAAGCTGATCAAGGTGTGGTCATGCTGGAACTTCTAGGGTTACTGGAAGACTAACGCAGCCCAGACTCAAAGACCCCCATCACCCTCGCCAAGCTCAGGGTAACGCTGTAGGTAGTGGGTAAGTCCACCTCTTTCCTAGTGGACACAGGGGCTACTTACTCTGTTTTACCATCTTTTTCAGGACCTCTTACTCCTTTCCAGATCTCTGTCATGGGGGTTGACGGGACCCCATCTATCCCGTGGTGAACTCCCCTACTAAACTGCAGTCTGGATGGCTTTCCCTTCTCCCATTCGTTCCTTGTCGTACCCTCCTACCCCATTTCACTCCTAGGATGGGATGTTCTCCAACCATTAGGCACCATTCTCCAGATCACGCAAAACCTGGCCCCCTCTTCCTCATTTATACCCCCGCTGATGAAAAGCCCAACCCCTCCACAAACTCCACCTATTTCCTCTTCTCTTATTCTCCCTCCAAATTACAATACTTCCATCCAACAGAAACAACCAGGCCTCTCAGCAAAAGCCTTACAACTTCTCCTCCTCCTCCTTCTTCTAGCCTTTCCAGGCCTGAACCTACTCGCCCATCCCTGACAAGCCTGGAATGCTGACCTCTAGCCCCCCCCCCCACGTCCTTCAGACAGCAGGAAGTAGATCGAATGTGATGCCCCTTATCCTATCAAAGAGGTAGAAATGTCAGGGTGGGTGTGGTAGGACACAATGGTGGCCGAACTACAACCCAGAAAAGATGGCTGAGGTCAGGCCAGAGAGCCGAAATGGCAGGCTTTGCACCTGAACCTGAGGAGGACCACCAATGATATACTGCCACTTGTTTCAAAGGGACCAATCCCCAGCTCTGGTGAAAAGAACCATCCAGACCTGGGGTATAAAACCCTCACCATGCTCTTTGTTTGAGGTGACTTCCTTAGCCCCACTCTGGGGAGTGGGGAACCTCGCCCAGGTGTGCAAACTCCAATAAAGCTCTACACTGCCTGATTTTGTGGCTGATTGGCATTTCTTCCTCGGTGGAGCCTAAGAAAAACCTAACAAGCAGCACCCTTTTCAACCTTGTCATGGTTGAACAATAAGATACAGATCCAGACTCCTTACCTGACATGAATCAGCCATTCCTGACTTGCTGAAAAGTCTGTCCTGCTCTCAACAGACTTCTCAATGATTTCATATTCCCTCTCTGTGGGAGACACTCTAGACATCCATACTAAGGAATAGTGGGGGTCCCTTTGCCTGCACATGATGTCAACTGCTATTGGGGTCATGGACATGGAGTCAAGTTAATGAACGTCCCCACAAAATATTTTGTCTGTGGTGTTGGGTTCATATGTCTCTGCTGCCTGCTGTGCAACATGTGTGTGTCCATCTGCTGACCAGCTTGAACTCTGAGCTTTGTGGGGTTCCTGTGTTCTTGGGCCCCACAAAGCCTCTGGGTGGACTTAGCTGATGTAGCTCAGAAGGTTTGGTGATTCATTAGAATGGGGGTAAGCAAAAGCAGGTGACTCACTGACTTTGGTGCTTATGAGAATGTTTTCCACCTGTGACAACAAGCCTCTGTAACTTAGATACTGAAGAGGTTAGTACAGAATCATGAAGGGAGGGAGGATCCCATGGGGAAACCTCTGTGTGTAGTGTTAAGGGCCCCACCTTCCAGGAAACAAGCCATTAAATTGCAGCCAAAGCTACTCCCAGGTAGATCCCTGAGCTCAGTGTGCCCAGGACACCCCCTGGTGTACTGATCATACCCTGCAGCCCAATCATCGTCTCCCACAGAGAGATTTGTGTCTGGGCTCACACTGACTTCCCCTCTCTGTGTCACTAGCACAGTAATACACACCTGTGTCTTCAGTTTTCAGGTTATTCATTTGCAGATAGAGCTTACTCTTGGCATTGTATCTGGAGATGGTGAATCAGCCCTTCACAGAGTTGGCATAGTATGTGCTACCACTACTACCAATTTGTGAGACTAACTCCAGCTCCTTCCCTGGACCCTGGCGGACCCAGTTCATATCATAGCTACTGACAGTGAGTCCAGAGGCTGCACAGGAGAGTCTCAGAGGCCCCCAGGCCTCACTAGGCTTCCCCTAGGCTGCACCAGCTGCACTTCACACTGGACACCTGCAAACACAAAGATGTCAGGTCAGGAACCTGTCACACATTCAGTATTTTTCTGTCATAACCATTCTCATACTCAGTGTCTCTCATTCTATATAAACTACCTCTTAAAATAGCAACAAGGAAAACCCAGCTGAGCCCAAACTCCATACTGGGAGGTCTGTGTTAGAGTCTTGACCAGGGACTGGGAACGCCTTGGAATCCTGGGCTGGGCTCCTGTCCCAAAGCTGCAGGGTCAGGGATGGACTGCTTTTCATGAGCAAAGGGGCCCTATTTACATGTCCTCCTACTATATAGGGAGCTCTGGGGTTGGAGATCTGCAGAGGGGGCTGTGTCTCATTAAAGGCGTTAGTGTCCCATGAAGTGTGGTCATGATAGCATTTAAATAACTAAACAGAGAATCATGAGCAAGAATGGGTCTTGTCCAAGAGGCAACCTCTGGTGACAAAGATCCCAGCATCTGGGTCTGTGCCCTCCTCACTGGTTCCACTGTTCCCCTGACCCTAATCCAGGGCAGAGTGGGACACATCCATGACATTGTAGCACCTTCCTGCTGAAATGAGAGCATGATGCATGTCTGCATCTCATGTTACCAACCCTCCATGGCAGCACACACCTGTGGACTCAGAGTTCTCAATAAGTGGGTAAGCTTGTGCATCACCTGTGATGTGGTCCTAGATCAGCTAAAATGAGCCAGGTTCACCTAGAACTGTCACAGACGACTGAAACTAAAGTCTGTGTTGGGCCCAGGACCACTAACATGGACCCACACTGTCCCTCTTCTTATCGGATGTCCCCTCTGTTATCGGATGCCTGTAACTTAGATACTGTGTTCTTGGGCCCCACAAAGCCTCTGGGTGGACTTAGCTGATGTAGCTCAGAAGGTTT
Organism: Trachops cirrhosus; assembly: GCA_028533065.1. Taxonomy (NCBI): domain Eukaryota; kingdom Metazoa; phylum Chordata; class Mammalia; order Chiroptera; family Phyllostomidae; genus Trachops; species Trachops cirrhosus. The sequence goes on from CM052546.1 coordinate 70,250,939, forward strand.
GGTGATTCATTAGAATGGGGGTAAGCAAAAGCAGGTGACTCACTGACTTTGGTGCTTATGAGAATGTTTTCCTCATTCTGGGCTCACACTGACTTCCCCTCTCTGTGTCACTAGCACAGTAATACACACCTGTGTCTTCAGTTTTCAGGTTATTCATTTGCAGATAGAGCTTACTCTTGGCATTGTATCTGGAGATGGTGAATCAGCCCTTCACAGAGTTGGCATAGTATGTGCTACCACTACTACCAATTTGTGCCTCTGTTATCGGATGCCTGATACAATCTCAAGCCCTGGTGTAAATGGACTTCACAATGTGAGAGTTAGAAGGTCAGGTTTAGCTGTCACAGCTGCAGGTGGCCCTGTGGTCAGACTTGGCCTCCATCATTGTCTCCTATCATGGACTCTCTGGATCCCCTAAGACTGTCCCACACTGTACAGAGTGGTTTGCTGTGTGTGCCTCATGGTTGGGAAGACCCAGATCCAGAGCACATGGGTGCTGTGGACCCTGATCACCTGGCCTCCATTAGGTGTTTGAATGATGCAAGTTTTCTCCCACTTGTTGAAGGTAATTACAGAAAGGAATAGACTCTGCCCCAGCCGGACTGACCCTTTTCTGTCCCTGCTGATAGCTGTAACCTTGTCCCAAAATGGAGTAGAGTGAAAATCTACAGTGTGTACAAACACTGTCTTCTACAACTGTTTTCCAGGCACTGACAGAACAAAATGAAACAAAACCAAAAACAATGAAACAGAAAATTCTAACAACAATAGCAAATACAACAACAATAAAATAATAAGACAAGAAGACAAAAATACAAACAAGCAGAATAATGAAAGGCAAGAAAAAATAATTAGAGAAGAAAAAGTGAATAGAAAAAAGAATATGAAAGGGAAGAAGGAATGAAAATAAAGAAATATAATACATATAGAAAACTAAAAATGAAGGATAGAAAGAGAATAATGGAAATACTAATAAAAGATGGAGAAGCCAAAGAACTTACATGCATGAACGATGGACATGTAGTAAGATGCGGGGTTTGCTGGAGTGAAGGGGAGTACCAGGCAGACGAGGGCAAAAGATGAAAATCTGGAACAACTGTAATAACATCATCAACAAAATACATTTTCAAAAAAAGTGAAAAAATAGAGTAAGAAAAAACATGAGGTATGAAAAAAAGAGGGAAAATAAAAAAATAAATGAGAAAATGAAAAATAAAGAGGTACTAAAAGAATAATAAAGACACATGTGTGGATCCTCCCCACAGTTTGATGAGCCTGCTGTGATCACCCTGGATAAGCTGTTTGTGTAGTCCACTGCATCTTGCTCCACTGTCATCCAAAGTTGACCACTTGTCCAGTCTTGGGCCTCTATAGATTCTCTGTTGCAAGCCAATTTCAGATGCTGTCCTCACCTGGCCTTGGGCAAGTTGTCAGGGCGGGGTTTCTAGTAGACAGTGTGTTGGGCCTCTCTAGCCCAGAACTTAGGTCTGCCTCAGTCTTGCCTTTTGAGTTCCCCACTCTGAGCACCTCTCTCCACTCAGAACTGAGGTCAGTAGGGTTATCCATTATGGGCAGAGGTGATTCAAACAGTCTTGGGGATGGTTCTCCAGTTGAGTGGCACTTCCTCTCCATCCAGTGGCTGCAGGGGGCTGAACTTGCTGGGGAGCCAAGCTCTGCTTCCCCATAATTCAGCTGCAGATCCCAGAACGTGAGCAACTGATTCCAGGACAGAAGCCCACCTGGTAGATGCAGTCTGAAAATCCCAGCTCTCTGTTGCCTGCTAAAGGGGATCAAAAAAAAAAAAATCAGGCCCACTTGGCACTACAGTCTCCCCAGATTCCCCAAGACTCCAAAGGTCAAACACTGCCTCCCTGCCATCTAACTGGCATGGCTGGTCTAAATATCCAGTCCAAGCTTTATTCCTTCACCTTGGAAGACCACAAGACTGGGGTAGACCTAGCAATCCAACATGTGGGGACATGGTGCCTCCCATGAGGAGGTGCACAGCACAGGTCCTCTTCCTCAAACCACACAGTCTAGACTACCTGAGGTTCTCAGCCACAGTCCTTCCAGACAATAGAGGACCTCACAAAGTCATTACTGGGTGTACCAAGCAGATGTCTTCTCTGATCTGGAATTGCCTCATGGCCCTTCCAGCAGTCACAGATCCTAGTCTTGTAACAATGGGGTTGCTCCCTCCCTGGGATGCTGTGCTCTGAGTCTTCCAGGTGGACCGAATCCCCACAGGTTCCAAAGCCAGATGTTAGGTGGGCTCCCTTCTTCACCTCTGTTGCTGTGGATTGGGGACCCCTGCATGTCTGAGACCACCCGACTCTCAGGGCAAGCAAGCTCCCTGACACAATATTTCTTGGGGTATTCAGCCACTGCACCTGCATGGGAGGGGTATCACCCTCTCCTTTTCCCCTCCCATCTTCTTCTGCTCTCCTACTTTTAAATTTCAGAGCAGCTACAGTTCAACCGATTTTTCATGCTGATTGCTCTGCTGTTTAGCTGCAAGTTCTGTCTGGGCTGGGAGAAAGTGGACAGAGCTTCTCACTACTCTGCAGCCATCTTGGAATCTCTTCAAGCTTTCTTATCAGGTAACACTTCTATAACATGAAACCTAATCTTTTAACAAAGTTATGCTTTCCCTCCCTTCCAGCTTCCCTAATACTGGGACAGCAAGGATGGGATTGTGAAGGTGAGAGAGGATCAATGCACAAATCATCTCTGCTCACTGTGTGAGCAAGTGTGTGTTCACAGCAGTGTTGGCCCTGCCTGTCAGCTCCACCGGAATTTCCCAGCGACAGGGAGCCTTGCATGGTTCCCAGTCATCTGAGGAGACACAGTGACCTCCTGTTAACAGAGCAGGCCACTGGTGGGGACACATTCAGGGCACAGATGACAACATTGTTGACAGTTTCCTTCTCCGTGGCCCCTGAGAGCCCTCAATCCACATGGTCCTATTACAACATGAAATAACCTGCAGAAACTGGGCATTTAAAGATTACAGTGTTGCATTTGTACCTCCAATGTGGTCATCATGAACTCCATTATTTGTAGAAATTAGTTTTTTTTTTCTTTGTACTTTTTGCATTAAATATGATGAATCCTTATCTTGCAGCCTTGTGTTGAAACCACAGTTCTGCTTTGATTGCATTTCTGGTTTATATGGGGGCTCTCATGGTGAGTTTTGTGGAAAACATGACTGAGTGGCAGTGTGGTTACACTGCTGAATATTCTGATGCTCTCAGGGTCAGAGGGGAGACTGAGGGAGGCTCGAAAATGGGCTGAGAATGACCCTCAACCATGGACACACCTCATTGCCCTCTCGTAGAACAGCCCAATGGCAAATGACTATATCAGCTCACCTCATGTTTCTGAATCTTGGAAAGAGTCGTAAGATGGTCCTACATTTAGTTACACAATGAGTTTATATGAAGAAGGAATGGCTTTCATTATAAAGAGATAATCAAAGGGAACATGTTGCTTCTCAAATGCATCCTTTGATATTACACAAAGTTGGAGTGATGATAGACATAAGGCACAATGCTTCACCCTGCAGTTTGCAGCCCCTACATGTGCGCGCACGCACACACACACACACACGTACTCATACCCAGTTAAGTCACATGTGCACTTTAGCTCCTGCTGTGTACAAGGAATGTAGGGGGGTTGTATACCACAGTGCAAAGGAAATCCACACATATATTAAACACTTCTCCCAAAGAAAACCTTCATGTAATTATTGAAATGAAATGGAAGTCCACTGTAAGTTCATGTCATGTGTGAACGGTAATCATTTTACTTCTTTTCTGATTCAGGTACATTTTATTCAATTTTCTGCCAAAGTGCCCCTACTAGGAATTCTGTGCTCTGCTGAATGCCATTGGTGCCAGTGGGTATTTTTGACTTGCTTCTGATCTTAGAGAAAAATTTTCCATTATTTTCACCATGGACAATGATGTTACCTATTGGCTTTTATACATGGCCTTTATTATATGGAGCAGTTTCCTTTTGTCTTTAGTGTGTCTGTTTTTCTTCCCAGGGATGCCTGTTACATTTTGTCCATTTTTCCTGCATTTCTTGACCACATGATGTGGAAAGGGCAGTATCACCAACAAATGGTGATGGGTTCACTCAATATCCACGTGCAAGGGATAAACCAAAACCCTATCATATATCATATAGAAAAATTAACTCAGAATTGATTAAATACCTGAATATACAACTAAAAGTATAAAACCCCTAAAACAAAACATAGAAGAAAACTTGATGGCTTTGTATTTATCAATAATTTACTGAATAGGACATAAAACACAATAAACAATAAAAAAGGGACACCTTGACTTACCTTAAACTCAACATCATATGTGCATGGAAATAATATCATCAACCAGAGAAAAGGCAACCTGTGTAATGGGGTAAATGTTTGCAAGTTATATATCTAAGCATATGTTAACATCCAGAATATAAAATGTAACTCTACAACTTAACATCAAAAATCCATATGAAACAGCTAAAAAATGAGCATAAACAAGAGATTAGAAAAGATGGTGTGGACATGCTGTCAACAGAACCATGTGCACTATGAGTGGGGATGTGAATTGGTGCAGTTAAAGGAAAGCAATATGGAATTTCCTTAATAGATAAAAAGAGGAGTGCCTTATAACACAGAAATTCCACCTCTGGGTAGTCATCAAATGAAGATAAATCACTATATCAACAAGTTATCTGTAGATGCATATTTGTTTTAGTAGTACATACAAAAGCCATGGGTAAAGAAAGTATGTATAGTGGACTATCATTCACTATAAAGAGAAGAAAATCCTGTCATTAATAACAACATCCATACACCTTGTGGGAATAATGGTACACAGAGAAGTGAGACACAGAATGACAAATACTGTGTGATCACTCTTGCATGAGGATTCTAAAAGAAATCATTACAAAGGTCATATTTGTGTTACCAGAGGTGGGGTTTGGACAGTGGGAGAATTGGATGTTGATGATCTGAAGGTACAAATTTCCAGTCATAGGATAAGTGATTCCTGGGGATGTAACGAAGAGTATGATGACTAGATTTTACACTGCTGTGTGTTATGTGTGAATTTTGCTAAAGAGAATAGATCCTAAAAGTTTTCAGCACAAAGAAACCACCATTTTCCTTCTTTTTCTTCAGTTTTCTTCTCTTCCCTTCCTTTGTATTGCCCTGTATCTATTATGAAATAATGGATATTAATTCAATTTTTGTGGTGATCATTTAAAAATTTATGTAAATCCAGTTATTATGTTGTACACCCTCTGCATATACAGTACAGACTGATCATATTTCCACACAACTGAAAGAAATGGTGGGTGAAAAATGCAATAGACATTTCTCAAAGCTGACATTCAAATGGGCAACACACATCTGAAAAGATGGTCAACATTAGTGATAATTAGAGAAATGCAAGTGGAAACCACAATGTGATGTCACCTCACATCCATTAGGAAGTTTATAATGAAAATAAACCAAACAAAATAATAAGTATTGGCAAGAATATGGAAAATAGGAGCTCTTTTTCACCCACTAGGAAAGACAGTATGGAGGCTTTTCAAAAGTTGAAAATAGAAGTGTCATACAGTGCAGCAATTGGACTCCAGATTATATATCTAGAGTAATGTCACAGAGATGGTTAGACAGCCATGATTGTAGCAGCAGATGCAGAACAGACAATAGGTGGAAGCACCTAAATGTCTCTTGATGGATGAAGGGATGAATAGAATGTTGTTCATACATACAATGGAGTATTACACAACATTGAGAAAGGGAAACCCTGTCAGGTGCTTCAGCGTGGATGGACCTTGAAGACTTTATGATGAGAAAGATGAGATAGTCACAAGAAGACACTCCTGTATGATTCCACATATATATGTTGTTTATCTAGAGTAGGCAGGTGTATTGAAATGGAAACTGCCAGATGTGGGAGGCTATAGGTGGATTTACGTGTGAAAAGTGTCCGATTTGCAAGATGAAAGAGTTCTTCACCCTGTTCTATGTCAATGAGAATATACTTAACATTACAGAAGTGGATACCTCACATAATAAGATGGTTCTTTTTGTATTTTCTACCACAACTAAGAATGTTTAAATATATAAAACTAGATTTCACAATTGTTATGTGGCCCCCATTACATCTAGTTTGTGAGACTTGGCCATGCTCTGTAGCAGGTCAGTTCCATCTCCAACATCACCAGCACACTGCACTTACACTGCACTGTGGTGAAGTTTCTGTTTCTGTCCTCATTTATCTTCTATCCTTTGCTAAGAGGAGCAGAGACTGAAGCAGAGAAGGAGGGACATATGGGACCACCAGATAGAGCACAGGGTTCTCCCACATTTCAGCCCACAGTAAACTCTCCTGGACATTTCTTCACAACTTTTCTCCCCATTCATGTGACCAGCATTTAATTGTGCACTTTACGGCTTTATAAAGATTTTTAGGAAACATGGTTATAGATTAAAATGAAAGTTTACCATGCTGAACTGTGGTTATGAAAATAAAGAAGTTATAATATTCTATCATGACATAGGAGTCCGAGGTTATGTTTGCTCTACCATTACTTCGAGTCCAAAGGTGAGTTTGGATGACTTTTCTGAATAAGCTCCTGAAATCATTGGGTCAACATTACAAAGTTTCTCATAATTATACTTTTCATTTATAGATCTACTCATGTATTCCCAGTACCACATCACTTCCAAACATGTAATTTTGTTCATAATAATTGCTACTGTAGGAGGTAGAGATAAAATAAATGCTAGTTAAGGTCATCCATTAAGTACCAGTTGTAGTAATTGCAGCAAGAGAACTGTCAGCCCTAGGCATTATGTGAACTGGGCATTAGTGAGTGGAAAAAAGACCCTGGCACATTTTAGAAGAAAGGGTGTGCAACAACATGAACAGTTTTGTATCACAGCTTGTGCATGAATACATGTCACTTAGAAAAATGAGTATATGACTGTGTGTTATTGTTTGTGACTGTGTGTGACTAACTGGGTTGTGATTGTGTGTATTACTGTGTGTGACAGTGTGTGGCTGTGTGTGTATGGATCAAGTACTAAGAGAACGGGAAGGATGCTGGTCACTCTATGCTAGCAGATATATTGACTTTGTGCACATTTTGTCATGTACTGAAATGTTCAATATGAAAGTTATTTATGAGTGGAACAAAGGAATCTGTTTCTATTAAATCTTTTGATTAATTATGTGTCCTGTCTGACCATCATGGTCATGGACAGGGTCTGTTGAATATCAGGGCCAGAGACTCCAGGTTCCCTGGACTGTTCCTAGGACCCAACACAATGCCAATGCAAATCCCACTCACAATCAAACTTGAAAACCTTGGATCCAGGAGTAAATATTCAGAGAGTTCAATGAGGTACATCCCAGTTCTCAGAGCCCCACACCCCACTGTGGTGTTAGCAGTGCTTCCTGCAGGAGAGAGAGGCTCCTCCTAAGGATGAATGTGGGGGATTCTGTGTTTGGAGTACTGAGCCGACAGCCCTTTCATGGGTCCATATGGATCCCACTATTATGGGTCAAACCCACCTTTTCTGGCCTGATCAGGCCTGTCAGCTGATGGAGGGTCCATGAGAACTGCAGCCAGGACAGGGAGGGGCACATGGGATGTCAGACACCATGTGCAGCCATGTCCACCTGAGAGATGGATTCAGTGCTGCACGCACGCACACACACACACTCATCACCAGCAGGATGCCTGCAGAGTTCAGACTGATGGATGAAAAGGTAAAAAGACACCAAGGAACAGCATGCATACTAATATGTGTCATCATACATATTATTGAGCAGCAGAGCAGTTAGTTGAAATTTAGGAAATGCTATAAAGAAACATTAAGCATTTACTTTTCCATAAAAGTCACATCAGTACTAAAAGTATAAAAACACTTAGAAACACACATGAGACTATGCATGCATGAAGGTACACATCACACACACTGAAGAACACATAAAATTGCATGTGCATGTAACGCATACAGTAACACTCACCCACACACAGATGCACACATGAAATGACACACGGACACACAAAGTAACAGATGCTCAGGTAAATACCAGGACAGGAGGGGAAGTCTATGTGAAGAGGAATCACAGGCTAATTCAAGAATCCTTTTCCCAGCCTCTCTCATCATCTGCTCACCACATGGGCCCCAGGCATCCATGTGCCCTGAGAAACCTCTGGAGTCCAGCCCTATGGCTGCCCACTCAAGATGGCCTATGATGTCTGGGCTGGCCCTGTCTCACTCCAAGTGTGTGGTACACTAAGGTACTTACATGTCCTTGGTGGTCACAAAGCTCAGCTCAGGGAGAGCAGTATCCAGCATGTGTCCCTGGATTCTGCTGTGAGGAAAGTTGAGGTGTGCACTATGCCCGGTCCCATGCACCCCATTTCTGGCAGCTGTGCTCTGGGCTTCACTAGTCCTGCGACTGACTTGTGCAGCTTTCTCCTGACAGGACACCTGGGGAAAAGAGGACACTTGATTAAGGTATACCTCACCTTTCAGGCTTTTTACATGAATTATCTGAGACCTTGAAAAGTTAGTATCTATCAAGGAGAAGTTCCCCAATCACATTTTATATAAGACACACTCTTGTCCTTGGGGTCACACCCAGCTGACAGAGAGGGAAAGTCAGGCTTTCTAGTGGGATGCGCTCACCCTGGGGCCTGGTTCTCACTGACTTGTAGGAAGGTCCTTCTGTGAGTTGTGGGAGACTCAGAGATTAAATCATACATGAGCAGACATACCACACAACATGCAGTCACAACACATGTGCCAACATGTTAACATGTGTGTGCACACACTGACACTCTCCCACACAACTTCAAGCAGCTCAGGAAGCAAACCTGTCCCCTGATTCCTGAGGTGCAGCTGAGACCCAGATACTCATGGAACCTTGATGGCTGAACCCGAAGGCTCAGGACATCCACGTTCCAGCTGCTGGGACCAAAGGATGTTCTCTTCTATTACAGGTCTCTGCAGAGTGATTAAATTAGCAATGTCTGAGTTAGAGGTGCTGACATGGAGAGATTATTCTGAATTCTCCAGTAGGGACATAAATGGAATCATGTGTCCTTTTGGTAAGGAAACCAAAGAACATCAGAGTAATGATACAGTGATTATTGAAACAGATTGTGGGGTGTGTATCCACATCCACTCATTAAATGAGGGGAAGAGGGTAATACGTGGCAGGGAGGACAGAGCTCTAAGGTGCGAAGGTTCTGTGGGAAGATTGTGACCCCTGTATGTGTGAGGCATGCCTGTCAGAATGAAGGAGACATGTGAGGACATTGTGTGCATGTCGAGGAGAGAGAGACTGAGTTCAGCACCCTGGGGACTGGAAAGAGATGGAACTGACTCTGTGGGAAATGGTTCCATCCATGGGGAAGAAGAGAGCACCCAGGGTAGTCGATTGCCAAGAAAGGAAAAGGACACACAGGAGCATGGTGAAGGTCAGGTCCCAGGCACAGGGTGGAATCTCATCTGCAATCACTTCTTCCTTCGATGTTTGCAGTGAGAATGTGGAAAATAGGAGCCACAAAGAAGGAAGAAGTGTTCCTGGATGCAGCTGAGAGATTTCAGTGGAATTCTCTTCTCCCAAGCGAAACCCCCTTCTTTCCTGCCCAGGAACACACCTGCCCCTGCATACCAGCCATCCTGTCTTCCCCAAAGAGGTTTTTGTTTGTGCACATGCTGACTTCCCCTCAAGGTATCTCTCACACAGTAATACACAGCTGTGCACTCAGTATTCAGGCTGCTCAGCTCCATGTAGGCTGGGCTCATGAAATTGTCTGCCATCATGGTGACTCTGCCCTGGAACTTCTGTGCATAGTTTTTGTCACTATCTCCAGGGTGAATTCATCCTATCCACTCAACACCTCTTTGGGGGATCCTGTCAAAACCAGTTCATGTGGTAGTTGGCAATGTGTACCCAGAGCCTTGCAACAGACATTCACTGAGGCCTCAGGTTTCCTCACCTCACCCCCAGACTTCACCAGCTGCACCTCGGAGTAGACAACTATGGAGAAGAGACAAGAGTGGGTGGGAATCCCCAATGACTTCCCCTGGTCCATCTTCAACTGGGGAGCCTCTTACCTGTACCCAATGCCACCAGCAAGAAGGCTCTCTATCTCCAGTCCCTGGTGAGGTGCTGTGCAGTCAGGACTTATGTAGGAGAGGTTGTGACTGTTGGTGATGCTCTGAGGGCACAGGCAGATGGACATTTACCCTAGTCTACCTCTTCTCATTCACATATGTATGAGGCAGAGTGTTTCATAACTGAAGACTGTACCCCATCTGAGAGAAGATAGAGGACACAGGGATGTACTCACAGGGAATCAGAGTTTCTAAGTCCTAATCCATGCTATAGAATATATGCCCCTTCTTAAGTCCCTGAGCTCTGTGCACACATAGCTCCTCCCACTGAGGAACACACCCCCAAAGGACAAGATCCTCATTGAGAACCCAACTTTAAGTGACACAGAGACAACTTAGATTTGTTATTGGTTTTAACATCTGAGTGTCTTATTCCTGGGTCAGTGTATCTCCACAATTCTCCACCTAGTGATTTAATAAATCCATCACTGCCCCTAGCTCCTTAACATTCAAGTATAAAAATGCCTTAGAAATAACCCCATTGACTATGGTTCTCTTGTCTTATAAAGTTTGATAAATACTCTGATAGAATAGGATATTTAAAGTTGCCTCTTGTCCAACTCTTATTTTTGATTTTTTATGAACAGCAAGACCAAGACCCCCAGATAAAATGCTTCCTCAGATATATCTGCCAGTGCTTCTGTAAAAACAGTCCTGAATTTGTTGGTCCCATGTGCCTTCAGCTCCCCAGTACCTTCCCTGAACAGGAAGGTCCCACCTGGGCTCACAGGGCATGGATGCCTCAGTGTCTCTAATTCAAAAAAAAAATCAAACATATCAAAGTGGTTTGGGAAGTTTCATCATGAGGATTTCTCTCTGAATGATGCCCCATGGTCAGGTAGAGAAGTTGAAATCAGTAGAGACCAAATTGACACATTAAATGAGAACAGTGTTATACCACATCAGTGATAATGTTATTGGTGAAAATGAAAAAAAATGACTTTTGGCCAACCCACTGATTTGAAAATTAACCCATTGTCTTTACTTAGCCATAAAAAATAAAAATTATTTCAATCAGTGACAACATGGATGGATGTATGGAGTATTATGCTGAATGAAATAAGTGTGAAAGACATATAGAAATACAATATGATCTCACTTACATGTGGAATCTAAAGAACAAAATAAGTAAACAAACAGAAGGGAAACAGATACATAGACCCTGAGAACAGACTAGGGATTTCTAGGGGGGAGGAAATTTGGGAGCCTAGATGAAAAAGGTAAAGGGTTTAAGAAATACAAAGTCAGCAGTTACAGATTAAACACAGGGATGTAAAGTACTGCACAGTCAAATATATTGTGAATAGTATGTGTGGTGCCAGGTGGGTATGGGATCCACAGGGCCATCACATCACAAATTGTATAAATGTCTGACCATTTTGCTGTAGACTAGAAGTGTTACAGAACAGACCCATGGGGTGAATCATTTACTATTACTAAATGGACCCCCCTTCTTCTCCTGGGATGCCCCCTCACCCTGTAGTAGGTTTTCCTTTCCGGCCACCAGGGAATGAAGTCTCTAAATGCCAGAAATTGGTGAAAAGGAAAGGGATTATTTATTCAAACTGTTGTACAGATTTAGAGTAATGACTGAATGTCTTCATTAAAATACTCAAGTCCTTTAGAATACCCACAGATGCACACAGCCCTTCCTTCTCCCGGTTCCCAGTCCAGGGTACCATATCACAGGAAAAGAAGTAGAAGTCCCTGGCTCAGGTAGACCCTCCATTCCCAGCACCATCAGCTGTGTTGCCTCTGTGATCCCCAGTCAATCCAAAACCATGTAGCATTTTCTCATGGCCTACCAACAAGAGTCCTTTCACCCCTTTTCTTCCCAGCAAGGTCTCTCCTTCTTCCTAAGCCATGTGGCAAAAGGATGCATCCCCAAAGCCTCATGGTCCCCACTATGGATGACTGCTGTTCCTGGGTTTAAATCCCAGCACCAATATTCCTCCGCAGCCCCATTTCTGACTCCTCCAACAATCAGTTACACCTGCCAGTATTCCCATATCTTCCCAGCTTTTCTGGGCTGCCATAGTAAGTCTGATCAGGTGTGACCCCATGGCATGGAGCCAATCAGTTCCAAGCTCTTACCCAGGTGCTATAACCAGAGGGAGTACCCTCATGGGTTGAAGTCCCTCCCAACTCCCTGGCTCAAAGTAAAGCCACAGCTATTTAACGTATCCATGAAACCAGTTAAGAGCTATAGATATGGTAAATGACCATGCCAGAGGTTAGTTGCAAAACTGTCGCTATGCAGAACAACTCTCAATGGCCCTGCTCCATGTGTCCCATCCCCCAGTTCAAATTTGTGAGGGTGAGGACATCTTATATTTTTAAGTGTTTCCTGGACATCCTGAGTTATGGACCCCATTACAAATCCCTCTTTGGGGAGCCTCTGGCTGCACCCTGTTACAGAAGCTCATATCAAATAATTAGAATGTCAACAGGAATTGAAAGAGGAAAAAGGAAATTATCTGAAATTCCAGGGAGGCTAAGAAAAGAGTTTGGATCACAGTGTGACAGGCTTGAGACATAGCTGAATTCACAATGCTGCTAAGACATGTCATCTTTATTGGGGAAAGTCAGAAAGCCCTCTCAGTTTACTAGAAACTCCCATTGAGAACCACAGCCTAGTATTATTTGCTGGTGGATCATTCCTCAGTAAAACACACTGGGAACTGCTAACCAAGACTTAGTATAATAATCTGACTTGATGAAGGGCCGTTCCTGTTCCTCCCAGACATTTCAACTCTGTGCATGATAAACACTCCATGTCCCCTTGGGGTATGTGTTAGGTTGGAGTCACTGAAGAAACCAGACAGATGCAGCAAGCTAAGGAACAGGTTTATTAGCAGGAATAAGGGGAAAAGTGGAGCCAACTTAGGGAGGTTCAGACTTTCAGGGGAAAGTGGAGCCAATCAAGGGAGGTTAAGACTTGTGGGGGAAATTGGGGCGAACCAAAGGAGTTTGGACAGCCAACCAATGGAGGATAAGAATAATGGGAGAAAGTGGAGAAAGTTCAGTCAATCTAGGAAGGTTGGGGAGCCAACCAAGGGAGGTTAAGACTCGCTCAGTTGTTCTTAAGGCAGGGATTTTAAGCCCCAAAATCCACGAGGAGTAACTGGTTGGGGTGTCAGATTCTGATTGGCTAGAGGTGGTTGCTGGGTGCCATTTCTGCTGACCATTGTTCTTGATACATCTTGCCAGGTTCAAGTTAGAGATGCATCCCATTATGCTAGATAGGCTGACCCCAGACCCTCATCTTAGCTGGGCATCTGTTTGTCCTGGGTAGGGACAGCAGGCAGTTTCCCAGTCAGGCAGTTTCCCAGGCTAGTTTCCCACCATATAGTTTTCCCACCAGGTGAGTTTTCATTCCTCCAAATCCTACCTAGGTCTGTCAGTGTGTGTTTGTTGTCAGTTCGGACAACCACACCAAGCTGACATGGGTTCCTCTAGCTCTGTGTGGTGTTACCTACACTTGGTTCTGTGAGCATGATTCCAAGTCAATGACCATCATCACTTGGCATCTCTGTTCTCTGACATTGGGTTCATACACCTCTGGTTCCTGCTGTTGAGCAGGTGACATCCTCTTGCTTGCCAGCATAGACACTGAGCTGTGTGTGGGTGGACTGACTGTCGGGTCCAGCAGAGCCTCTGGTTAGACTCAGATGACTTGGGTCAGAATGTCTGATGATTCATTGGAAATGGGCACAAGAGTGCCTGAAGGAGACTCTGCCTTGTCCACGTAAGAATAGTTTCTTCCTTTAAAACAGTTTTCTCCCTCAGAGATTTCAGAGATGAGGACATAATTAGCAATCTATAGAATTCCCTAAAAGAAACAGATACAGGAAGAGGAAACAAGACAGAAAAACCCTACAAAGGTTCAAATGCACCTGTTCCTTTGATGATCCTTGTGTTCAGGAATTCTGAGCGTCCCTCAGTGGTCTTAGTCTTGGTCAAGTCCAAGAGGCCCTATCTGGTAACAGTGAGTATCTAGACCTCCACACTTTCCACTGGTCAGCCCTGGTCCCCTGACCCTAATCCAGAGGAGAGTGGGGCATGGTCAGTGATGTTGTAAGACCCCTTTGCTCTAATGAGTGCATGAATGGGTGTTTGTATCCAGGGTTACCTACTCTTCAGGGCTAAATACACCTGTGGACTCAGTCAACAGTATAATGAAGAAGCTTGTGCATCATTGTGTATCATCTGTGATGTGATCCTGGATCAGCTGAGGTGAATCAGATTCACCTACAACTGTCACAGACACCTACCATTAAAGTCCTTGTTGGGCTCAGGACCACTATCCTGGATCCACACAGTCCCTGCTCTGTCCTCTCTGTTACCATCAGCACTTCATCTCTTCCCTACAGCTGCAGAGGCTAAACTCACTGGGGACCCTAGATCTGCTTCCTCATGGTGCAGCTACAGAGCCCAGAACATGCCCATCTAACTCCAGGATGGAAGTCAACCTGGGAGACACAATCCCAAAACCCAAATCTGTGTGTATTGCTGGCACATTTACAATACCTAATGAAACCAAAAGAGATCACAGAAGAATCAGGGCCACTGGGCACTCCAATCTCCCCAGGCTCCAAAGGGACAAATGATCCCCTCACTCCTGTGTGGTCTATCTAGGACAGTGGGACCAAATATCCAACCCATGCCATACCTGTTTGCCTTGAAAGTGCAGGACTAGGAAAGGGCAGACCTAGGAATTCAGCAGGTGGAGGTGGGGTGCTGCCAATGAACCTAAGGTGGGCAACACTCATATTCTTTCTTTCTTTTTTTAACTTTTATTTATTTATTTATTTTTATTTTAGATTATTCAGTACAGTTTCAATATTTTATTCCCATTCCAGCCCACCCACCCATCCCTGCCCACCTCACTTCCATTTCCAAGCCCCATAGTTTTCTCCATGTGTCCTCTATATTTGTTCCTGTAAACCC
>CM052546.1:70266604-70282953 GCA_028533065.1 Trachops cirrhosus
ACTTCTATGGTAGAGTACCTGTGAACTTCAGTGGTATAGTCTCCTTCTGGTATCCAGGTGTTCTCATCTTCCACCTACTCTTTTTTGTGATCAGTTGGAGGTGTAAGGCAAAATGGTTTAAGACAGCCAGAGAGTACGCTATGACCTTTACAGTAGCAGCAATTAGAGAAGAGATAGGAAATCCTTTGGCTCCATATAATGTTAACTGTGTTATTTCACCCCACTAGCCAGTTATTAGAAAGGATGGAAAGAAGATAAGACTCTTGCTGGGAAGGAAAGGATTTTGAGTTCGATCTAGAACACAGTGAGGTTGTGAGAAGTCAGTTTCTGTGGTAGGGTGAGAGTAAAGAGTAGTAAATAGGTGTAGTGTGTGAGGGAATAAAATTAACCTCTGTAGTAATAGGATTCAGGAAACTGAGAAGTGGGCTAAGGTCTGGGAGGGATGTTATGTAGTATTTACAATTGTCTGGAATAGCTATTATTTACAGTAATATTAGAGCAACAATCATATGTCAGTATCTACTAGATCCAGATAATAAGAATAGGAAGTATGGAGCCTTAAGAAGTGTACTAATGTAACCCAAATGAAGGACAGTTAATTAGCTATATACTATGAATGAGCTAACAGGGAAAACCTATTAAATGATAGAAGACTATACCGAAAGAAGAGGAATACTAAAATACTATTTCAATAAAAAGTGTAAGGACAATGAAATATAAATACAGATATGCTATTACTTGCAGGTTAAAAAAAATTAAGAAATGAAGGCAATAAGCGGGAGATATAATGAAGAGATAAATTTGGAAAGAAAGATAGAAGGATCAACACAAGAAGGAAATAGAAACATAAGTAATTGAATGAAATAACAATAATAAGAATTAAAAAATGAAAAGTTACTTAAAAAAAATCCAGCAAATATAGAAAAAAGAAAAGGAAAAAAAAACAAAAACAAACAAAACAAACAAACAAACAAACAAAAAACCTTTGTTGGTTTCAAACTGGCCAAACCGGTTTTCCTGGTTTTGCTGGCTGCAGCAGACTTAGGGGCATAGCCGTGGCTTTGTTCCACTTCCTGTTCAGAGCTCTGTCAGCCTCTGGCTCACTGTCCCCAGGTCCAGCCTCATGGGCCCAATGCCCCAGGCACCAATCTGTGTACTCCCAAGCACTCCCTTTGGCGCCCACTGTGGAGTTCCTGCACGCATGCGTCCCTTCACGGGTGTGTACACTGGCGCATCTCACCAGGGTTCAGGCCTCAGGCGCGCACTTCAGCACTCCTTCGGATAGCTCACTGTGGAGTGTGCGCCCATGCGCACCCCTTCCAGGTTCACGGGTGTGTACAATGTGGATTGTGAGGGGCTGGAACCTCCCCTGAATTTACGTCCTGGGCACCAGGGATCCCACAGAATGCCCGCGCTTTTTCCAAGCTCACGGCTGTAGGCTCCCAGCCTTTTACTCAAAAAAGTAACTCTCTCCGGGTTGGGTCGCTGGCGCAAGACACGGTGATCCCTGGACCCTTTGTACTGGCACCTCTCCCTCGGAAAGCTCACTGCGGAGTACGCGCTCGCTGCCGCTTCCAGCTTCACGGGTGTTTACACTGTGGATTTTGGGGGACTCGAGTCTCCCCCCACATCCCGGCCTGGGCACCGGAGATCCCACAGAACGCCCATGCTTTTATCTCATGGCTGTAGGCACCAAGCCATTTACCCAAAAAATAATTCTCTCTGGTTTGGGGCGCCCATACAAGGACCTGCCGTCTTTGGCTCCACTGGCTGGGCTGTGATCTTCACCAAAGCCCGCTCCGAGGTCCCCCGGATCAGCACTGCTCAGTCTTTGCTTGGCCAGGGAGGGAGCGGATGACCCAGCTCCCCTACCCCGAGAGCCCTGTGGCAGCTCCCGGAGCTCTGAGGCTGGGGCTGCAACCTCCCTGCTCCCCACGCTGATCACTGGGCTGTTATTATCCTGCAGTAGTCCCCTTACTGTCTGGTCTTTCCATGTCAGCTACAATTTTGATTTCTTATTTTCATGTAAGCTGCAATGTCCTCTGTAGTATGGTTAGGTTTTTCTGTCTTTTGAAGCAGGAGGTGGCGTGTGCTCCCTCCTACCACGCCGCCATCTTCCCGACCTATTTCTCGTATTCTTTCTTAAGTAGCACACTCAATATTCCCAGTGGTTCTCTATCCACAGTCTTTCAATAGAGTAAAGTGCCATAGAAAGTCACTGCTGGTTGAACCAGGCAGACCCTTCCGCAAGTCTGGAACTGCTGTGATACCCCTTCAGCAGTCATAGTTCCTGGTGTTGTAACAATGGGGGCGCTCCACCCCTGGCATGCTGCATTCTGAGTTGCCCAGGTGAACAGAATCAACACAAATTCCCATCACCAAGTACTACATAGACTCCCATTTCCATCTCTGTTGCTGTGGATTGGGAACCACTACATGGGCTGAAGTCCCACAATTCCAAGCAGAGGGAGATCCATGCCTCAGTGGTCCTAGGTCTTCCCAGTTGCTGTACTTGTGGGAGGGAGCTCACCATTCCTTTTCTCCTCCCACCTCCTCTGCTCCTGTTTTTGTATTTTCAGACCAGCTACATTTCAACTGGTTTTACAACCTTATTGCTCTGGTCAGAGCATGTGGATGGCGATTCAAGCTTTCTTATCAGCTAATGTTTCTCTAACATGTAATTCCATCTTTTAACAAAGGTGGGCTTGGTGTTTATTTGTATTCTGCGTCTTGGAGGGAGAGAGGCCCATGAAACAACGGCATCCTGTGGGTGATGCTTTTGTCCTATGTAACTGACCTTGTCATGTTGAATGTTTAGGAAATAGAATTCAACATCTGCCTGTCTGCACCACCAACAGGGGTGGGATCTTCTAAGGAGAGAAATGAGAGCAAGATGGGGCTTTGAGCCTGTGGGAGGCCAGAGGAACCCCCAGATCCTGGCAGGAAACAGCATCCCCTCATGTTTTCCTGTCCTGAAGATGTGGGACCCAGTTGACACTCATCCAGGTTCTTATTCAAAAGGACCCTGGGATGTCTCTGTGCCATTCTGTGCCTGTGTCTGCAGGGCCCATGCTGGTCATAAGGAGAACCACGTGGGTTTTTCAGGTGTCCTTGGAGATTGTGAGCCTGAACTTCAGAGATGGATTACAGTACTTATCATCATCCAACCTAGCATCCCTAAGTCACCCCAGTGTGCTCCCAGAGGGCTGACAGATACACCTGATACCTGTACCAGTAGCCTCAGTGAGAAGCCAAAGAAGGAGCAGGTCAGCATGAGGATCTGAGAGTTTTTCATCAGCCCAGGGCCAGACTCATGCATGGTGACCTGAGACTGATCCTCTACAGAGAAAAGAGAAGAGGACAAGAAGCCAGTTGAAGATGAAGATAGGAATGTTTTCATCCCTGAGAGTGTCCCTGACAGGAATACTAAAGGAAAGGATGGTTGGAAGAAAGAGAGTGGACCACAGTGTGTCCATGTGGCACACAATTGTCAATACCTCAGACCTCTGCCCAGATTTTCAACACAGCGGGTATGGTGCTAGGTGAGATTTGCATTCGCTCCCATGGTCTTGACTCCTATGGGTACTCAGGACTCTGAAGAAGGTGAGCGAGTCTGTGCTGGAGGATCAGTGAGACTTGAGCTGTGAGTTCCATGTTTACTCTTCCTGGGTACAGCACCAATCAGAACCAGGGCCCACAGAGTGCAAAACCCTCAAAAGGTCTCTGAGCTGTGGAGGAGGCAAGGTGGTGAGGCCCCATCCAGCAAAGAGCATCCTGTTCTGTGTGCTCATCCATGGCCTCTTTCCCTGTGGTTCCTGTCCTAGAGGGGTGGGCCTAGAGGACAAGAGAGACACAGAGGTGTGAGCCTGGGCAAGAGCAGCAGCCCATTTGTCTTTTGTCCCAACATTCCTGAGACTGAGGCAGTGAGGGGCAGGCTTTTGAAGGTGAGCAAGGTCAATGGACAAATCATCTGTGGTCAGTGTCTGAGCAAGTGTGAGTTCACAACAGTGTCAGCCCTATGTATGAGACCCACTGGAACATCCCAGGGACACAAGGTCTTTTCTCATGCTGCCCAGTCAGCCCAGGAGACACAGCAACCTCCTGTCACCAAGGACAGGCTCTGGGCAGCTGCAGGGGACACACACAGCTGACAGCACTGGTGATGATCCCCTTTCCTGTACTCCCTGTGACCTCCTGATCCACATGAATCCCAATTCTACATGATGAAATGTGCAGAAACTGGGCATTTTGAGATCAAAGCAGTTCCGTGTATGCAGCTCCACGTGGCCACCCTGAGCTCCATGAGTTGTGAGAGTTAGTCCCTTTGCACTTTTTGCATTAAATATGATGATTCCCTATCTGGTAGTGGTGTTGTGAAACCAAAGTTGTGCTATGTTTGCAATTGTGGTTCACATGGCAATTCTTGTGGTGAGTTTCAGTGGGAAATGTGACTGAGTGGCAGTACAATTGCACTACTGTACATCCCAGTGCTTTCAGGGTCAGAGGGGAGACAGGGGAGGCCTGTGAATGGGCTGAGAATGACCCATCAACCATGTGTGCACCTCGCTGCCCTTCCCCAGAGCAGCCCAGTGACAAAACCCCTATGTCCTGGGCTCAACTCATGTTTCTGAATCTTGAAATAGGTAAGATGGACCTACATTTGGTTACACACTCACTTTATATAAGGAGGGGCGTGTGCTTTGCAACACCCACATATGCACACATATATCCATGGACTCATGCCCAGTTTATTCAGGTGTGCATTTCAGTTCCTGTTTTCCAAGGAATGTAGTAGAGTAATGTGCAACAGTGCAAAAGAAATCTACACACATTGGGTACCACTCCGTGTAGTTTCAGAGATTGTAGCCCTGCGAGAGCAAGTTCTGAAAGGGGCTAGTAAGTTCCCTGGAAAACCAAGTCATAAGACAGGTGGCAGGCATGACTCAATTCTATCACTGAGTGTCCCTTGGGAATCAGGGACATTTTTGTTCTTTGAAGCCGGCTCCCTCCGCTCAGCGATGAGCCCTCTTAGTATATCCTAGGTGTTTGAGTTCAAGGCATTAGGAGTGAAACTCCTTCCTTCACAATATGCACCTATATAGCCATCTGGCATCTGCATGTCTCACAGACTCTGACCTGAAAAGAAATCTGTGTTAATTTAATTCATATCTATAGATAGTGTTAGTTTTTTTATGTCTGCACCCTGTTGGACATTGATGGATAAGCTATGCACATGTGCTGTGTCCCCCTGCACTTCCCAGTCCTAATAAAAGCTGTGTAGAAGGACTTGGGGCATTCTCCACTAGAGGGAATTGCCACCCCCCTTTCCTCTGGAGCAATAATATTGAGGGTGGGATGACTCTTTTTTTTCCATCTACAGCGGCCTGCTGGGAACCTAGCTTGCTGAGGTTCCCCTCATCCATACACCATTAAATCCTTCTGCAAAAGAAAAACTTCATCTAACTATTGAAATGAAATGGAAGTCCAATTTAAGTTCATGTAATGTGTGAACAATGGTCATTTTAACCTTTCATTATGATTTAAATGAATTGCATTTACTTTTCTGCCAAAGTGCTCCTGCTAGGATGCCCTGTATCATATCAAATGCAAGCAGTGAGAATGGGTGTCATTGTTTTACTCACGATCTTAGAGAAAGAGGTTCCATTTTTCACCACTGAGAATGATGTTATATGTGGGATTTTATACATGGCATTTTTTTATCTGTGAGAGTTTCCTTCTATTTTTTATTGTGTGTGCCTGTGTGTGTTGAGTGTTTTCCTTCTCAGGAAAGTGTGTTGGATTTTGTCAATTTTTGATCCATTTATTGAACACTTGATGTAGAAAGGGCAGTATCACCAAAACTGGTGTTGGGTTCACTGGATATGCACATGCAGAGAATGAAACAAAATCCTATCATGTTCCATACAGAAAAAAAATAAGTCAAAAATGGATTTAAGATCTGACTATAAGACCTAAAATACAAAACTCTGATAACAAAGTATTGAAAAATATGATTGAACTACATTCATCAATAATTAATTCAATATGAGATAAAAACACAGTAAAAAAGAAGAAACAGAGACAAATTTGGTTCCACTAAACTGAACCTCACATGTGTGTGAAAAGAGTATCATCAAAAAAGTGAAAGACAAGCTATGTATGGGGAAATATTTGCCAGTCATATATCTGATGACACATTAACATCCAGAGTATAAAAAAAAAGTACAACTCAACATCAAATATCCAAATGAGAAAAGAAATCATTTTGAACATAAACAAGAGATTAGAAGGGACAGTAAGAACATGCAGTCGGTGGAACCCCCTTCACTATTAGTGGGGATGTAGTAAGTTGGTGCAGGTATCAAGGAAGAACAATATGGCTGTTCCTCAAAAAATTAAAAACAGAACTGCCTCATTACCCAGAAATTCCACCTCCGAGTAGGTATCCAAAGGGAACTACATAACTATAAAAGACTTATCTGTCATTCCATGTTGATTTTCATATTATATACAGCAGCCAAGACATGAACAGAGAAAATATACATAATGGAATATCATTTGCCACAAAAATAAGAAAATATGCCCCAGCCTGTGTGGCTCAGTGGATTGAGTGACAGTCTGTGAACCCAGGGGCTGCTGGTGTGATTTTAGGCAAGGGCACATGCCTGGGTTCCTGGCCAGGTCCCCAGTAATGGGCACACAAGAGGCAACCACACATTGGTGTTTCTCTCCTTCTCTTTCATCCTTCATTACCCTCTCTCTAAACATAAATAAATAAAATCATTTAAAAATGAAAATCCTACATTACTGACAATAGTAAATGAGCTTGAGGACATGATGGTAGTTAAAGTAAGTGAGGCACAGAAGGAAAAATACTGTGTGATTTCACTTGTATGTGGATTTAAAAAACATTAAAAAGATCATATTTGCAGTGAGCAGAAAATGGGTTGTGCAGAGGGAGGTTGGGTGTTCATGATCTGAGGGTATAAACATCCAACTGCAGGATAAGTAAGTCCTTGGAATTTAGTTGATGGCATGATTAGATTTAAAGCTGTTCTATGGTATGTGTGGAAATTGCTAATGAAAGTAGATCCTACCAGTTCTTATTACAAGGAAACCCGCATTTGCCTCCTTCTTCCTCTATATTCTTGTATTCTCTTCTCTTCCTTTTTACTTATTTGTGTCTACATGGAATGATGAGTGTTAATCATCAGATATGTAAGGGCAGTCATTACATTGTCCACCTTATCCTTATGCAGTGCAGAGTGAACATATTTGACCACTCCGTCTCTCACAGACGTGGAAGCACACAGCCGTCGGGATTCTGAGAGGGGTGTGTTTCTCTGGGCTTTGTGTCTCCAAGGCTCATGCATGTTCTTGCATCTGTTCACGTTCTCTTCTTTTTTAGAGGGGATGATATTTTGTGGAGTGGATGGAACAGATGTTGCTTATTGAATATCCTATTCCATTTCTCATTTTCACAAGAATTCAGTTGCTGTAAAGAGGTGTTTTTTTTTTCTGATCAGAAAGGGCACAGGAAAGGAAGACAACGAACTTGTATGAATGGAGTTAACACATGATCACAGAAAATGGACAGGAAGCACACATGGCCAGAGGCTGTGCTGTTAGGACCAACAATAATGATTTCCACAGTGTGCTTGTGGTCCCCTGTCACAGTCTCCCATCTATCCTGGAAGGAGCAGGACAAGGAGAAATGGGATGTGGAGTCACAGCCTGTGTGATGGGGGCTGGGCTGATGCAGTCCTGAGTCTGACTGGAACTAGGTCCACCTCCAGGTCACACCTGACTCAGCCTGGACTTCCTGGGACAGGGACACAGACCCAGCCTCTGCACTGTGACTCTGAAGAAATAATAGATCCTGAGAGAATGAAATTAGGGGAATTCAAGGAGCAAGGGCAGTGTGAGGGACACAGAGGAGTCTCAAGGTCAGTTTCCGTCCAAGGACAGCAGGCCTGAGACACAGGAGGAGCCCATGTACCATGGGAACTGGAATCAGAACAAAGCTCTTGTGGACGCTAGAGTTCCAAGGTCATAAGACAGAAGGGTCATATTGGTCCCCTGAAAGCCTTTGACAATTGTGCAGGACCTCCACATTAGGGAGGGCAATCTGCCTAACCCAGCCCACTAATTTCAAACACAATCATGGCAACACCCAGATAATGTTTAAACAAATATGGTGGCACTCACTCCCAGTGAAACCCCTAGAATGACTGTTAAATGACCCAGATATACCATAATCTCAACAGATTCAGACAACCTTCCCCACACACCATCCTCAATAGAGTCTTCATTATCTACCACTAGGAGATTCATCTGCTGAAAGAGGACTCAGGGGAATTGCTGATGAAGATCATGGGGAGACCTTATTGTGTTAGTTAATGAAAAACACCATAGCAAAACTCCAGCGTAGTCCCTGGGTTCACACTTTACATCTCATGGAGCAAATGTGAACTGCACTCCTATGAGAATGGATCCAGTGCAGGATGTCTAACTTAGGACTCTCGGACCCTCCAGAAGCTGCAGTCGATGGAAGGAGGCAGCTCCTTTGGTGAAGTGAAAAAAAATCACAGACAGTGGAAAATGACACTCAAGATGCCTCATCCAAACCCCTATATAATCCCTGGTCTGTTCTTACCTGCTTGCTCATAGTCCTGGACCCCAGTGCCTGACAACCTCCTTTTCCCTTATTATTGCTGTTGCTGGGTGGACTCAGGTGTCTTACCTCAGGTTTTGAGACTGGATATCTGGGAACTTTGAAGCCTCAACTTCTCCACCAACATCTGACCTCATATGGATGTGGTGAGTTAGAAGAGCCTGAGTGATCGCACCTTTGTCCCTGGTGGGAGAGTCAATCCACCCAAGTTCCTACCCAACATGAGATCCTTTACCCTCTGACTACAAAAGCACTGAGGCAAGCTCTTGGTCTGCCTCCTTGAAGCCACTTCACCCCTGCTGGAGAGACCTGAAAGGCACTCCTGAGACCTTGGTGAAGTCAGAACCAAGCTTCTTCTGATCCTTCAGTGTGTGGTAATCATCAGACTCTGTATCTGAAGCTAATTTAGGTGGAAATGACTCTGGGTTTGCACAGGGACTGAAACCAAACATGCTGTGTGCACGGTGCTGGGACAATGACCACCAGGTCTTTCTTCTCTGTCAGTGCTGACCACTGCTGTGCTAGCTAGTGGCAGGTGAGCCCTTGGAGCTGCCATTTGCTGCTGAGTTGTCTGACCTGTTGGTGTCCTGATCCAGATTCTGGAGAAGACAGAAACTGATGTCAGATGAAGGGGAAAGCCAGACTATAGAGTAACCCAGGGCACAGCCTCCACCTTCACCTCCTCCTTTCATGGATGCTTTGATCCCTGGGTTCTGAGCTCCCCCTTGTGTCCTAAGTGCCCCCTGCAGCACAGCCCTCCTGCCTCCCACAAGGAGGTTTGTGCCTGAGATCACACTGGCTTCCCCTCACTGTTTCTTGCATGGTAATACACAGCTGTGTCCTTGGTGCTCACAGAGTTCAGCCGAGGGGATAACTGGTTCCTGGATTTGTCAGCAGTGATGGAGATTTGGCCCTGGAAAGCTGGGTTGTAACTTGTGCTTCCTGTCCAATACCCCATCCACTCCAGCCCCTTCCCTGGTGATTGGCAGATCCAGTTCCAGTAGTTACTGCTGGTGACTGAGCCACCAGACACAGTGCAGGTGAGGGAAAGAGTCTGTGAGGGTTTCACCACTCCTGAGTCTGACTCCTGCAGCTGCAGGTGGCACAGGACACCTGGAGACAATGAGCATCAATCCCTGTCAGTCATGTACAGTCACCACAATCCCGGAGTCTCATATTTGACATCTGAGACGTTTACCCTGGGGGGGTGTACGAGGCACAAGAGGAGACCCAGCAGTTTCATCTTCTCTAGAGTACAGCTCTGCCTTCCCCAGAGACCTCAACCCCATGTGAGGAGAGAGCTGTGAGTCCACACAGCCCAGCAAAGGCTCTACCCTGGAGCTGGGGGGAAATTTTCATGTGGGTGTCTCTCTTCTCATAACTGGGGAGGCACTGAGTCAGGTTCCCTCTGGGCATCTCATCTCCTGACCACATGTCCTGTGTGCCCTGGGACAAGATGGCACATAGGTTGTGAGTCTCACTGCAAATAGGTCTAGTATGGCCATACCCTTCTGTGTGCAAAAGGAGATTTGGAATCTCATCTATTTTCTTGTATGTATTATAAGGGCTTAGCTTTTAATATAAGATCTAAACACAAAACATGAAAATATCCACAATTGGGAAGATGTTATAATCATAATTTGATGTTTAGGAATATGTTGATTTCAGGTTAGTTATAAATAAGATCCCAACATAAACAACTATGATTTCCAACAGGCGCATGCCTGGGTTGCAGGCCAGGTCCGCAGTAGGGGGTGCACAAAAGGCAATACACTAATTCTCTCTGCCTCTTCCTCCCACCCCCTCTGTCTAAAAACAAAAATAAATAAAATCTTTAAATAAATGTAGCTAAAATTAAAATACTTTGTACCTCCCAGGTACTGTTTCTTCAGAGACCCCATTTTCTCAACACCTGTGACTCAAACACCTGTGACCATTTTTATATGAGTAACTATAGAGGCTGGATGGGTCCACTTGAACCTTGCTGTGTGAGTCTTGCATTTGTATCCAAGGTTTTCTGTGCTAAATCTCCCATAAAGCACTAAGGCCCACAGCAGAGACCCCTCACAAATGACATCAGACAGAGGCACACTTTTTGTGCAGCAGAGGAAAAACAAAGAAGCAGTATATCTCTCTATGATACAGTGTTGTCCAATTACTGAACAGATAATGAGAGAGAATCATGGCTGATCCACATTCTAAGATTCTGGCACTAAGGATCCATTGTGTTCAGAGGCAGCAGAGTGGGTAGGGGCCATCCATAATTTTCTCAGAGAGAAGGTCACTGTGCCCCTCAAAGGTATTCTCTCCATCTCCAGCCTTCCTGGGAGGGCTGGGCCCTGTAGTCAGAGGGTCCTGGGCTCCTGCTCTGCATGGAAGTCTTTTGTATTCAGGACACAATATTTTCAGACATAGCATTTGAAAATATGTTCTACACCCTGTGCTTGTCTTTTCATTCCCTTAACAGTACCTGCGTGGGACAAAGGATTTTAATTTTAGCTACATTATTTAAAGATTTTATTTTATTTTTGTTTTTCTGACAGAGGGGAAGGGAGGAAGAGGCAGAGAGAATCATTAGTGTGTTGTTGCCTTTTGTGCACCCGCTACTCCGGACCTGGCCTGAAACCCGGGCATGTGTCCGGTGGGAATCATATTGCCAACATTTTGGTTTGCAGGCCAGCACTCAACCAACTGAGCCACACCAGCCAGGGCTAATTTTAGCTACATTTAATTCATCAATATCTTATCTCAATGTTCCCCTCCACATTCACTAGACAGCTCACTCTCACTGAGTGAGAGTGAATACTATGTCCTGTATTTCCCTGATAATTTATGAAGAAGGCCATTTCCCTGTGATTGTGGAGTGGAGGAGCAATGCTGGTTCACACATGGTGAGAGTCACGTGCAGAGAAGAAGCTCCCTATCTGACAGGTGCCCCACAGAGACCAGGCAGGTCTTCTCCCAGAGTGAGGCCACACAGGATGCCCATCTCTTTGATCATAACTAAAAATGCCAGACAAGAATAGCTGGTCACCATTATCCCACTTTCAGGTGTTTTTCAAGTTGCTGTTTAAAAGGATAAACACTTTCTGCAGAAGTCATTTTAAATCTGAAGCATCCCATTGAGCATATCTGCCATTGTCACACCCTGCATCCATAGTCTCCTCTGCACTGGTGCACACATGCAGCTTTGTGGGCAAAAAGAGACCAGGCATCCAACAGTGCTCCCATGAGATCCTGGAGGGGCTCAAGTATCCCTCTCAGCTGAGACATCATCGCTGCTGCAATGTGTTAGTTCCTCACATTCCTCACAGGTGTGTGCACCAGTGGTGGTCATGTAAAACAACCTACTGCACTTCAGGTCATGTAACAGCACAGCCTGTGCAGTCACAGTGGTGGCTGATCCCTCCAGGTGTGGGCAATGACACTGTGACATTCACACAGGATGGAATTGCCCAACTCTGTATTTCTCAGACCCTATTCTGTCCCTGGCTGCACAAGACTGTAAAACAATCTGTGACGCCAACCTTGCTGTAATATAACTCCATGTAAAGTACAGTCCTTCATGATACCCATTTATTTTGCTTTATGTAATTATAATGTTCCTTGTACCTGAGCCCCTGCCTCTAAATTATTGGGAGGCCAGTTCCCCCTATTGTTGATGTTGGAAGTTTTATAATTCTGGTAGTCACATTAATAATGTGTAGTAAACCTTCAGTGTATCTTCTTTTCCAACTACTTGTAACATATACATATTAATTACATTCTTACATTTTGTGCTTTTCTGTGAATTTTTTAATGAATCTCTCAAATCTGAAACTAATTACAATTTTGGGTGGAAAGTAATGTATTGACTTTCTCCATCTCTGATTTCTGGGTCAGTCCTAGTTCACACTGGCCTCCTCTGAGGTCACATGTAACCTATTCTTTTGACCTGTGTCCATCTCTCCAGCAATGACACTCGGTCTTGTTCATTGTGGGTGTTAACATGTTTCTTCAAACTTGTACAAAGTCCTTAATTTCATCTGAAAATATAAAATGTGTGATGAGCTGGATTTCTGGAAATTCTTGAAAAGGGCTTCCGACAGAATCTGCATTTTCCCTGAGTCATCACTGTAAGTCCAAGCTCATGAACCTTCATCTAAGATCTCATCCTCGCCATCCTCTGTTACCAATGGAAACACAAGCCAGGTCACAGAACCTAAGGAGTCAGAGATGCTGTGGTTCAGGGAGTGAGGTTGAACACATCATCTGGGTCTATGCTCAGCCTGCTTCATGCTCACCCTGCAAAATCCCATCATCTATCAGAGGTCCCCAGTGGAGTCATTTCACATAGCATAGGGAATATAGCCCAGGTCCCACTTAGAAAGGCAAGTGGAAAGTGAGGTTCCAGCACACAGGACCCATGCCCATGGATAGGTTTTCCCATGGGGAACCACGCCTGCATTGCACCTAGGTGCTATGAGACTTGCTTTTGCTAAAAGTCCCCCACCCTGAATTGAGGCAGTAAGTGTTTACTGTAACTTCCTAAAATCTAAGCTAAACCTCCCAAGTATGGAGTGTAACGAGTCCAACTACTTTTCCCCTTGGTCTGCAACATCCTTCTCTTTGAAGTAATTAGCAACATCATTTCCTTTGCTATCTGTAATAGGTAATCACCTGCAGTGAACCTGTGCACAGTAAATGAGGACCATCCTCAATGTAATGTACCCAGAGAAGCAATAAAAGTCTATCCACGCAGGGGCCAGGGCCTTTTCTCTTTCAGAGACCAGCCATGCCACACCTTTTTCTCCACAGGACTTCTGTAGTCCATGTGTATTTGTTCATGGCAGCCACAACATAGAGATCCTGCAGGCCAAGATCTGCCTCACTCCAGCGCCAGGCTGGAATGTCCACCAGCTGAGGCTCCATGGAGTAGAAGGCAGCGCAGCTCACTGTAGGGAACTGATCTGCATGGAATGGCAAATGTAGCTCAGCCCTATGGGAAAGCCCATAAGTGTGTGGTGGCACACAGGATGCCAAACCCATGGATCAGTTCTCCTGTGGGAAATCAGGCCTGCATTATAACTAGGCTGCTTCATGACTTGCTCTTGCTAAAACTCCCTCACCCTGAGTTCAGGCAGCAAACACTGCATATCTTTAAAGTAACTTCCTGAAGTCTGTGCTAATTCTCCCAAGGACTAAAGTGTAACCAGACCAGTTATTCTTATCATTCTCTTGCATTTACAACGTTTTTTTTTCCCTTGGTAATCTGTAAGAAGTAATCAGTAACATCCCTTCTTTTGCGATCTGTAAAAAGTAAGTACCCATAGCAAACCTAAGCATAATGATTGGAAACCTTCTTTGATGTATGCTATTAGAAAGCCAATAAAAGCCTGTCTAGGCAAAGCTCGGGGTGCTCTCCCCTTGAGAGAGTGGCCGTGTGGTCCCTTTTCATCCACAGGACTTGGTAGTCTGTGTGAATTTGTTTCATATCTCATCCACAATGCCACAGATACTGTGGGATGGTGTCTGCATCAGCTCACCCCAGGACAAGGGTCACCTGGTTCTCATTTCACAACTCAGGAGGAGCCCACAGTCAATGCCAGCACCATGAATGAAAGCATCACTCTTGTGAAAAAAAAGGACCTGAAGGAGCCCAGAGTCGATGAAATATAATTTGTGTGAGCAGAAGTGGGCAGAGCTCATGTTAATTATGCAACAGCTGGCTGACTCTGGAACATGGGAATAAAGGGAAAATATTTCCATTCAATATGAATTTGTGCCCAATTTAGTTTTTTTTTAAGATTCTATTTATTTGTGTTTTTACTTTGCAGACTGACACCCAATCCACAGAGCAACACCAGTCAGGGCTTATTTATTTATTTTTAGAGGGAGAGGGAAGGAGGGAGAAAGAGAGGTGGAGGAATATCAAATAGTTGTGCCACACAAGCCCTGCACAAGGGACAAGGCCAGCAACCCAGGCATCTACCCTCACCAGGAATTGATCCAGTGACACGTTGGTTCACAGGCCAGCAGTCAATCCACTGCGCCACACCAGCCAAGACTAAATTTTATATTTCTAACAAGTAAATGACAGTGGTTTATTTTATTTTTATTCTGAAACAAAAACACTGTTAAATAATCTTCTCTGGACTCTTGCACATCCCTTCAATGGTGCCAGATGGAGTGAAGGCAAGTTCACCTCTTTGGGCTCATAGGAATTCTGACATAAAGGTTGAAATACATAGTTCACTGAGCCTTGCTTGCTTATGAAACTTGTTTCTAACTCCTGCAGGACCAGTCCCACAACATCCTGTAGGAAAAGAGAATGTGAGATGATGTGGGGAGAATTGTATGGTCTTAGCAGCATATTCCCACATGCCTCCTTCCAGACACCAGGGCACACCAGGGCATCCTGTGAAGTCAGTGCACTGGAAATGTCCTCGGACACCTCATGGTGAGTGTGAGCACACGCTCAGGATTCCTGTACGCCAGGCTTCATGCCTTTATATTCTCTTGTGCACACAACACATGTTTCAACAGCTCATTTCATTTCCCTTAATATCAGGACTGTGAAAATTGTTTGGAGGACAGTGAGCCCAGCTGATGTGCTGCCTGGTTGCTCATTCTCAGATTTTATGGAAAGAAAAGTGTGTCCCCCACATGAGGAAATGTAAGGCAGGTGTCCATGTCAGTGCCATGTCTGCATTGAATTCCTGTCACAGCCCTTGAACAGTGGTACCTGCCACAGGGTCTGTGAAGAGCAAAAGAAAACAAGTGGCTGTCCCAGTCACATCCACACACAGCCTCCTTGGGTCATGGGAGGTGGCCTGACACATCCACTATGAGCCGTGTGGTCTGTTCCCTGAGGTCATTGATCCTGTGGCCAGTTGCTGTCTCTGTGGCTGCCACTTGGCTCCTCCGTGGGTGTGACAGGAATGCATAGACCTTGAGCCCATTATTGTCTTGCACAAGCTCTCCCATGTCCATTCTTCTCAGGACCCCAGGTGGCTGCTTCAACAGGGTCACCAGGAAGTCTCCCTGCTGGCTCTTGTCTCCCGGAAGTTTCTTCCAATGGGATTCAACCAGCCTAATTCAATGTGTCCCTTATATCCTTAGTGATTTCTGTAGGCTTTGGCCTGATATAGTCACCTCTATAGTAACCAGGTTTCCACTACCATTGCCTTGACCAATGACCAGGGCACTGGGTAACTACCCATGTGTCCCTCACACCAGAACATGGAGGCTCTTTGTGCCAATAGTGGAAAAGTGCATGTTATCCATCCCAGTTAGCTGGTTCCCTCTTACCTTTTCCAGCATTATGTTCCAACATTCAAAGTGTGGTGACCTTCCCCACAAGAGCCTGTCCATACATCTAAAAATCCACCTGTAACCAAAGAGGCATCCTGGTGGTCATTTGGGAGAAGTTCAAGATCCAGTAGCCATGTGACAACAGGAGCTGACAGAGTCGCCTGTTCTCCAGGGTCAGCCACAGAGGAAGAGAGGTTCCTGATCAAGAGCATGAGGAACAGCCCCTGGCACATTTGTCTGGTGGTGTTCTCCAGTGTAATTATTTCCATTTTAATACAGAACGGTTTTGGGCACAGCTGTCCCTAAGGGAGTGTTTGTCTTTGTGGCCCAAGACTTGATGAATATTTTAGGTTCCAAACTACTTTATGTTCTTCAGTCATAG
>CM052546.1:70283453-70323281 GCA_028533065.1 Trachops cirrhosus
CTTAGGTCCATTCTTTTCAGAGAATGGTTGCCCGTCATTGACTATCCAATCAAGCTGAAGGGAATAGCAGAGCAGGCAGTGCCCATGTTCAGGGAAATAAGTTTTGTCTCCTTAGGCCTCCCAGTTCTGGGAGGTTTCTCACTCAGCTTTAGCCACGGGGGGTTACGGCTCCTGAAACCAGGCAGGGCGGGCACCACACAGAGGGAGAATTAATTCAAGAGTTTCTTCCTCAGGAGTCAAGATGAACTAAAAGAGAGTATGACCCTAGTGAGTGTGGACTTAATTTGGAGGAGGTGGAGCGTCTGTGTGGATCATTGGGGGACAGAAGCATGGACTCTACAGAGAAGCAGACAGAGCTCTTGGGTAATGTTCCTTCAGTGGAGTTTGCTGTTGAGTGTGAAACAGGCTCACGACCTTGTTTTTGCCTTTATTCTCTAGACTCTGTGTTAAAACCAGATTCAAACATTTGTGACAGAAGAAACTCTGTCATGACTAGATCAGCTTAGGTGAAGGTGAAGGTGGAGATTGAGGAGTAAATTGACTTACATTATAAAGATTTGATTATGGAAAATCTTAGTACAAATTACTAATATGAAATAACAGACTAAAATAAAATTGCATGATATAAAAAGCATTATTTGTAATCCATTGACTGTGTAATGAATAAATCATTCAAATAACCTCCCATTACTGGAGCTAGTGGGTGTAACTTCATTGAACAGCCCATCCTTGGTGGTGCAGCCCTATGTTCAACATCAGGATGCGGGTCTGTGAGAACACGTGCTGAGGCCGTAAATATCTATCAGGAGAGGGTGTGTGCTGGGGCCCCTTTGTTCATCAGTAGTTAATTTCAGAAGAACCATTTTTTTTCTCTCACAGTCCCCATTCCTGTCTGCATGAGAGCCATAGAAGTGCTGTCACCAAAGCCAAACATGATGGGGGCCACTGAACCGGAACCAGATGCAATGAATACAGCAATATGCAAAGCAGAAAAGGGACTGCATGCATGGGATGAACAAACATGGTGGGGAATTAACCTCATCTCAGCTATACACATTCAGGATTGTGATTTCATTATGCTGTGATTTCACTCATTGTTTCCTCAGTGCAATTTATCTCCTTCTTCCTGAATCAGGCACATAATATTTGGAGTCACTCAGATAAAAAAGCACTAGATTGAAAATTTAACCATGTTCCAGGTGAGGTCCACACCCCTGTGTAGTGTATCTAGGACAGACGGGTAAATTGCAAGTTTGGGCTCACAATCGTTTCCTCTCTCCATCAGAGGAAATTTAGTACAAAGCCTCAATTTATTAGACATCCTCATGGAAAACCTTAACTTGATACTGTCTGTTGATGGATAAATATGAATATTAAATTTGGAGGCTGGAAACCAGGACAAGTATAGTAATGCTACCTTCTATCAGTATCCATTGTACAATCAGTCCTGACATTGGAAGGCACTGCAATTCCTAGTGCTAGACCACAAAAGAAATAGAAGTCTAGTGGCCAGGGTATGATTTGGGATTCTTTGCAAATAAAATTGTTTCTTATAAGTCCTGGGAAACCCATCACATGAAAAAATTTACAACGTCTGGAAGCACTCATCCACCCCGGAGACTGGAATAATTTCAGGGTGGAAGCAAATAGAAAAATATATAGTGTGGTAGCTCATAGAATGCTCTATACATCATTATGCCATAAAAGCAGCCTTAACTTGGATTATTATCCCATCTGAACCCTCAAAGGATAAATCTACAGGAATACAAAGTAGTTAATATGAAATGTCAATGTTTTACCTGTGGTTTAAAGTAAGAGAATGGAAGACTTTAGAGCTGTCTGCTTCACTGATATTTTGTTTCAAGACAGCTGCTTGTAGAATCAGATCAATTCAAATGAATATTATTAATTTTTCCTATTAAACTGAATGCATGGGATAGTTATCCTCAGATTATCTTAAATCAACCCTAGTGTGAAAGCTTCCAGATACAGCAGATGTTGCTTCC
Source organism: Trachops cirrhosus (assembly GCA_028533065.1). NCBI lineage: Eukaryota > Metazoa > Chordata > Mammalia > Chiroptera > Phyllostomidae > Trachops > Trachops cirrhosus. The sequence goes on from CM052546.1 coordinate 70,285,460, forward strand.
TGCTCCAGTCTTACCAGGAATAGTAAATTCCCAGTCAGATGTGAAGGTGATACTTGATCAGGGACCTGTCCTCAAGGGCTCTTTGGACCATTTAGATGGTTTTGTCCAGATTCACCACCCATGGGGCCTGAATATGTTGTGTTTATTGTGGTTGGGATTCCATAGTGTCTGCAGCTAATTCCCTGATAAAATCTGCTTGAATTTGCATTTTCCCCACGCGCATGTGCAGGGATGGAGGTGCTCACAGTACAGAATTGTCACAAACCTGTGCTATGCCATGTGGCCAGGAATCTCCCACCTCATGGTTACACCACCAACAATCTCTACAAAAATTGGAAAAGACAATTTTCACATGAAAATAATTTGAAGTTTCAGAAACTGTAAACTGCTGTGTCTAAAGCTCCTCCAACTATCACTGGTGGCCCATCATCCTCCTCCCAAAACACACTGGTTGGCCCTTGTGACACGGGAATGGGAAGAACAATGAAGTTAGTGAATTTGACTCACAACTGGCCTCAGCTTTAATGCATTCAAACAGGGAAAAATAGTGAAATGATCCAGATTTTATATCCCCTCATGTCAGCCCGCACATTAAAAGTGCCTTTCTAGTTCATCTCTCTACCAGGCTCTGGGTGGTCTTCAATCAGAGAGTTCTCTCTATTGCAGATAACATGGCAAAAAACTTGCTCTTGAACCTCATTGGAAGGAATACTATCAGGTGTTTCAACATCAAATGCAGCAGAGAAACTCCATGGAACTCATCCTTTGGTTTCGCCTTACTTCCAAGGAATCATACAAATTCAATCCAAACTGAAGTTTAGTTTCATAGGGCTCTTTAAACTGATGGTCCACGTAGGTCCTGGGGAAGCATCTCATCTTTGAGAGCAGAAAGCTGAGCCATGGCCTTCAAAAATATGATGACCTTGGGTGAAGAGAGAGATTCCACTTAAGATGCTGGACCAAGGCTCGGTCTAATCCTATCATCATCACCATCATCATCATCATCATCATCATCATCTGGAAGTGACTTTCAAACTGGGTAATCAGAGGATGCTGGGCCTATTTTGAACCACAAAATTTGACAGAAATATGATTTTTATGGAAAGGGTGTTATGAGAAATATGAATTTAAAGACTCTTTAAGTGAGGCCCCAGAAGAAAGTATAAGGCATGATAGAAACCAAGTATGTCATCTTACAAAATACTTAGATATTTAGACAGGAGTTTGTTAGAAAGACAAATGTGAAATATTCTGGAGGTAGAGATCAAGGGAAATAAGGAACATTTCATTGCAAATGGGTGAAAATGGGATACCTTGTTACAAAAATCCATGTTTTCCCAGGGTCCCTGTTACATTTTGTAATAATGTTACATGTCCAGGGGATTAGGATTTATACACGTTTGAGGTAATTTCTCATCTGGTCACACCATGACTCACTGCATAATTCACTGGAGATCCACTCATGAAATCTCTTAACGGTAACAGGAAAGAGGGGGTATCCCTGACTGGATGGGCTGTAGTAATGGTGTGTCTGTATGAGGAGCCACACTTTCATTGGAACAAGTTTCCTGTCTAAGTACCTCATCATCATTCTCACCATAACCATCATCATCATCATCATCACTCTCATCAGCATCAGTATCATCACCATTATCATCATCATCATCACCATGGTTTCCTTACTAAAAAATGTTGTTCTCATTTTCTTTAGACATGTCGGTCAGCCACACATAGTGACTATCTCATTCTTCACTCATTTTTAATGGTTATGAAGTGGAATATGTAGTCAGACTTTCCTAGTTGACTGCTGACAAGTGAAGTCTCTTCCATCCTCTTCTCCATTTCCCCCTCATTTCATACCAGAAATTTGATAGGAAATGATGGGTCTTCCCTTCAGGTGTCTTTGAAAGATTGAAATCACACAAACCACTATAAGCAGAAGTCCCCTCTGCTGCCTCTTCTACAAAATGCAGGCCCTGACCCAGTCTCCTTCCCCTGCTCTATCAAAGCATGTCTGACTTGCTGCAGGGCCTTTCCTGCTCTCTCCATCGTTTTCAACTACATGTATGATAAATAACCCATGTCCCCTTGGTGTATGTGCTTGTAATCAGCATGGACATAGACACCAAACTGTAATTGGTCCCTCTAACTCTATGTGGTATCACCTGATGTTGGTACTGTGAGCAAGATTCCAAATCACAGACCATAACCACAAGGTGTTTTTGTCCTCTGGTATTGAGTTCACATACCTCTGGTACCCACTGTCCCACTGTACGTGTTCTACTGATGGTCAGCTTGGGCACTAAGCTGAACTTCTGGGTGCAGAAGAACTCTGCTTATATTACACTGACTTGGGTCAGAAGATGTGATGATTTAGTGGAATTGAGCACAGGAGTGTCTACAAGAGATGATTCATTATGTATAATAGAGAACATTGTATTTCTTAACAACAGACATTTCACTCTGGCTTGTGTGGCTCAGTGGATTGAGTGCTGGCCTGAGAACCAGGGGTTTGCCAGTTTGATTCCCAGTCAGGGAACATGCCTGGGTTGCTGGCCAGTTCCCCATTAGGGACATGGGTGTATCAAGCCTACAATGATGTTACTCTCCCTCTCTTTCTACCTCCCTTCTTATTTATCTAAAAACAATAAATAACATTTTATAAAAAATAACAGACTTTCTGCAGTCAGAGACATCAAATAAGTACACAGAATCAAGAATACAGAGATGTTCTTTGAGGGAAACTGTTACAGGAAGAGAAAAATTGACAGGAAAAGTGTCCAATCTTCCAATTGCACCTGGTCTTGGGATGGTCCTTGGATTCAGGGATGCTGGCAACCACCTGAAGGTCGCAGACCCTCCTTCAGGGAGGGTTGCATCTGGACACACACTGTCTTCCCCTCACTGTGTCTCTGGCACAGTAATACACAGCCCTGTTCTCAGCTCTCAGGCTGCTCAGTTCCATGTAGGTTGTGCTCATGGACTTGTCTGTGGTCATGGTGACTCTGCCCTTAGTCTTCTGAACATAGTTCATGCTACCATTGCTAGGATTAACCTCCCCTATCAACTCAAACCCTTGTCCTGGGGCCTGTCACACCCACTGCATTCAGTATCTGGTGAAAGCACCTCCAGTAGCCTTGCAGAAGACCTTCACTGAGGCCCCAGGATTCCTCACCTCAGGCGCCAATTGTAATAGCTAGACCTGGGAGTGGAGGCTTGTGGAGAGGAGTAGGAGTGAGTGTAAATCCGCTTTGAGTGTCTGTAGTCCCCTGCTCAAACCAGAGACTGGGAGGCCTCTTACCTGTAGCCACTGCCACCAGGAAGAGGACTCTGAAGCTCCAGTCCATGGTGAGATGCTGTGCATCAGGACGTCTGTAGGGGAGGGTGTGACTGTGGGTGATGACAGCAGGACACAGACAGACCCATATTTAACCTAGTCTACCTCTTGTAATTTGCATATCCAGAAGGCACAGTGCTTCATATCTGAAAAGTTGTCCCCATTTCAGAGAAGATAGAGGGCAGAGGAACCATACTCAGAGAGAGTATAAGGGTCTAAGTCCTAATCCATGTGTGAGGATATGCATTCCTCGGCAGGACCATGAGGTCTGTGCTGATATGGCTCCTCCCAGGGAGGAAAAAGCCCCAAAGGACATACTGCTCATTGTGAACCTAACTTTGAGTGACACAAAGACCACCTAGACCAGTTCTGGGCTTTAATGCCTGAGTGTCTTATTCACTTGTTTCCCATTTGTATGTTTACAAATTGTTGTACCTAATGAATTGGTAACATGATACTTGAATTTAGCAACTTACTATTCAGATATTAAAAAGCTTTATAAATACCACCATTGACTGCAATTCTCTTGTCTTGCTGAGTTTGGTAAATGCTCTGAGTATATGTTATTTACAGTCACCTCATGTATAATGGTTATTTTAGATGTTTTCATGAAAAAGAGGAAGACCTAGGCCTTCAGAGGAAATCTCTCCTCAGCTCCTTCTGTACCTGCTTCAGGTCCCTAGTGTTTGTTGGTCCCTAGTGCCCCTGCTGCCCATCCTGTGCCCTGCAGAGGAGCATCCTCTCTGGGATCATAGGGCATGGGCATCATAGCATCTGTAGTCCAAAATTAATGTCTGCACCCTGACATCAAGATGCTCCCTCATGGACACCCTATTCTTAGAGATCTCAGGATACAGAGAATTGGCTTTAATGAATCCCAGTGACTCTGCAGGGAACCCCATGGCCAGGACACTGTGAAGCCACCAGGGAGTGTCTTCCTTGGAGCTACATGATGCACTGACTCAACAAACTCCCCTGATCCCTGCACATCACGGGGACTTGGGGGCCTGTGATGTCCTCAGGTTCTTGTGCTTCCAGTTCCCATGTGAGGATCACTGCATGTGACCATAATCCCACTGCACATGTACTTGTCAAGAAATCACACACACACACATACACACACACACACAGAGTGATAATGTTCGTAGTACTGAACCCCAGATATTCCTTCTCCATACTTCCTAGCACCCGCACATGCCCCTTGTGAGTGACCTGGTTTGACAACAGACCAAAAGAAAACATGCTTGCTGTGAAGACTTGAGATCGCCTACCCTTGTGACTTTCTGTTCTCCTTGTACCTGGAACCTTCAGAGTCTGTGGTGTGAAGGGTCCTGGCTTGTCTTGGTGAGGGTCAGATCAAGGGGAACTTGTCCAGTCAGTGTAGCCAACAGTGACCCAACACATGTGGGGGGTATCATTGACCTATAGCTCACAGGTCCCCATTCTGAAAGGGCACAGCCAGGAGACACAAGGGCAGGACCGTGGAATGACAATGGATGAGCATCACCTCAGGAGTAGAATCAGGTGATTAAGGAAGAGGGAACCCAGAAAATTGGGTCTGGATGGCCAGAGTCCCTGTGGTGCAAGAACTGGTTTGTATTCGACTTTACCCCCAGTCTTGAGCACCCCCTGCAGTTCATCCCTTCTGTGTTTGCACAGGGAGGTGTATATCTGAGCAGACACTGACTTTATTTCTCTGAGTCTCTCACAGTGTAATACAGGGAGGGGTCTGTCTGCATATTGACAGTGTTCTGAACCATCCCTTTAGATGGAGCATCTGCCTGTCACAGGTGCAGCATAATGTGTTCCCTGACTTTAGATTCTTTCCAAATGGAAGCAACCCCTCCAGCCCTATTTTTTGACCCTATAACATGGATTTAGTACAAAGTCAGTTAACGTACCATAAATTGTCACGTATAATGCACAATTTTTTGCCCAAATGTTTGAGGAAAAAAGATGGCTCTTCATTATACATGGGTAGTAGAACTTTCTTATCTATATATTTTAATTATTTTATTTATGCTTATGCACTAAAAGTATAATTCTAGAAAACAATAACAATATCTATATGCAAAATAATACTCAGAAATATGATAATCAGTTGTGTTTCTAAATATACCTAAATAACAATTGAAGTATAATATTAAAATTAAAGTTTTATTCCTGAAAATTTTGGACAAATATATGGGTGCACAGTATACCCAGCAACATATGGTAAATTACAACATTTACATGAAAATCTCAGAGAAACTGAGGGACAGGAAAAGCTGCAAGGACACAGCCCAGACCTGGGCACAACCCTGACTAAAGATAAGACTCAATCCAAGATCCAGAAATTCTGCAGTCCCAGCCCCCCACCCACACTCACAAGGAGCTACAAAGATTTCAGTTCTAGTGAAAATGCAGAAGTTGTTTTTAAAATTGCTACCATGACTGGAGATGGTCCCATTGGAACATATATGGTGAAGAAGAATTTAGTCCATAGATTATGCTGACAGTGGGAACAGCTAGACAACATAGGTGAAGGCACACACCCTCCCTTCCACATCCCAGTGCACCAAATGCGTTCAAGACAAGTGCATTCAAGAGCACAGATTCTGCCAGCCCTGGGTCACAGGTTCCCTTTTCAGAAGAGAATATGTCAGTGCCCTGCATTCATCTCCAAGCTGCTGGCTACTAAGGTTGAGATCCAGGCAGCTGCCACCAGAAGACAGGATTCCTCTGCCCAATGGACCCCACTCCTGGGATGGAGGCCTTGTCCTCGGCACAGTACCCTTGGGGCACTGGTTCACTGACTGCTTCACTCTGACTTGCTGGCAGGATTCACCCACCAGAACAGTTGGTCATCGAGACAGGAGCTGCTGTGTATTCAGATCTGAGCACTCAGGTATTTACTGACTGTGGAGCACAGCCATGTTTGTCCCCACCAGCAGGTGAATAAACTGTCTCTAAGTTTTGTCTGGAAAAGGGCTAGAGATCAATCATTAGGTAGAGTTATAGATCTATTCCCATGGATATCGACTCCCATGGATATTCCCATGGTCACTGGGTGAGGCAAAAGTCCATTGCAGGAGATGGGCAGTCAGTGCAGTGCCTACTGCCATGGGATCTTGTGCTTGTGGGAGAACCAGACAGAGGCACTTGGAGGAGACAGCTGCTCTCAGGACAGCATAAGACCTGGTGGCAGGTGCTGTGCATTCACAGGAGCCTGGAGGTGCTTGTTTCCGTGTGTGGAGAAGTCCATCCCTCAGGGCCCTGCTGAGAATGGTAAAACCCTTAGTACATGGAATGCAGCTTCCCAGCTGGCAACAGTGAGAAAGGGACAGAAATCCCAGCCTCCCACTGTCCTCCTAGGATGGCCCCTGTGAGCACCAGGACACAACTCTTTGTTCTCTGAGCCTGGCACATTCCAGGTTGAGTGATCACTGACAATGACTTTTATTGTGTTTATATCAGGTGATCATTATTTTCACTGCTGAGTAAAAATCCATTCATGGGTGTTCTTTCATTTGCTAATTGTAAAATTAGAAGGACTTTTGTGATGTTTTAGCTTCTACTAACATTGATAAAGGGGCCATAAATATGTGCTTATGTTTTACTATGAACATAGAATTTGTTCTGGATCAAACACTCCTCAGTGACATTTTAAATATAATTTCGTAAGCAAATGTGATGTAATTTGTTAAGAAAGGAAAAAGTAGGAACCTGGTGAAGAAGAGGTCCATGGTTCCTCATGATATTTCCCATTGTTTATTGTCTTCAGTGAAAACTTCAGAAATTAGATTCACAGAGAAAAAGACTGTGTCCCTGGATGCATCTGAGAGTTCTGAGAGGACATCCCTGCTCCCAAGAGGAAGCCTCTTCCTTCCCAACCAGGCTCACAACTGCCCCTGGGGCTGTTCTCTCATGTTGGTGAGAGAAGATCAACCTGGTCATCCTGACTTGTCCCTGCAACCAAGCTTTCCCATATCCCACAGCCAGGTTTATGTCTAGGTCACACTGACTTTTCCTCACTGTGTTTCTCATACAGTAATACACAGCTATATCCTCAGTTGTGAGACTGCTCAGTGTTAAATAAACTTGCCTCTTGGAGGTGTCCCTGGGATGCTGAGCCAGAATTTCAGTGTTGGGTTGTACTCTGTACTTCCACCACTACATATAACACAGACCAACTCCAGCACCTTCCTTGGAGCCTGGCAGACCCATTGCATGTGATAGCTCATAAGAGAGAATCCAGAGACAGTGCAGGAGAGGGACAGGGTCTGAAACGGTTTCACCAGTCCTGGTCCTGACTCCTTTGGCTACACAATAGACAGGAAACCTGGGGGCACAGAACATCAGTCCTTGTCAGTCAGGTACAGTCACCACCATTCCATAGACCCATGCCTGACATGTGAGACACTCACCCAGGGGAACGGTCACCAGGCACAGGAGGAGATTCTACAGTCTCTTCTTCCACAGTGCAACTCTGTCTTCCCCAGAGACCTCAGTCCTGTGTGAGGAGAGAGCTGGGAGCACCCACAGCCCAAGAGAGGATTTGCCCTGGAGCTAGGTGAGAAATTTGAATGTGGGGAAGCCTTTTCTGTAAAGTGGGGAGGGACTTAGGTCAGGTAACCTCTTCATTCTGGAGCCTCTGTAGGGACATCTCTTTTAGTGAACTCACTCACAACGGCATCAGGGACACAGGATTCCCTGGTTTATGAGACACATTGGAATGAGATTAAAGGACAGCTTCTACTTTCTGAGCATAAGAAGGAACGGTGGACCAGATGAGTAGGTGACACTCAAATTCTCATACACCTTTCAAACTGATATGAAGTGTCTTATTAGCATTTTTCAGATACTTCCTAAATATGAAAGCTCTAATATATTCATAATATCCAAATATTTATATCATACAATAAACACAGATAATGTCTATTTTGCTCTACAAAATAAAAATTAAAGCAGCCTCAATTTCAAAGTCACATTTCTCTTCATCATGACCACTCTTTGATCTGAGAAACTACCCCACAGGCGCAGACAACTGAGACCTTCTTGATTCTTGATGTTGGAAGTGTGAATGTGGCTACAACTCCCTGTTCAGACTCTTCACTGCTGCAAGCCCAAAACATACTGCAGAGACTTCAGACTAATCACATTAGAAATAAGCATATGTTTACATGCACAAAGAACTAGACATGAGAATAGTGAATATGTATTTGTCACTCATCACAACTCAGAATTCTTCACATGTCAAAACTTTAGGGCAGCTGATTAAGTGACCTGTTTTCTCAGTCTACTATTGTCAGTGATGCTGGGATCCAGAGGGAAGGAAATGAAGGGGATTCCTAGGACAGATTTGCTCACAAGAAAGGGAACTCCCACTGAGACATGACACACTCACTGCCAGCCTCCCTTGGCCCTGTTTCTGGTGATCAGTTGACAGAGGGTCCTAGGCTGTCCATGAAGCATATAATGTTCTTAATGTGTAATAAACATTTTCTTCCATCAAACGTGAAATTTGGAAGTCTTTGCAATGGCTTAATGGATCTTTGTTGGGACAAATTCACTTAATTTGAACAGAGTCTAAGTTACCATTATTTCAATGGGTTTTCTGTATAGTGTTTTTACCAGAAAAAAATCCAGAAGAATGGCCAACCACTGTTGTCCATGCTGACTGGTTCTAGCAGCCATAGGGACTAGAATAGGCTCTGGAGCCAGGAGTGGAGCACTGCTGGGGAAAAATCCATAAATCTGGAAGTGACTTTGGAACTGGGTAACGAGTCGGTGCTTGACTAATCTTGAGTTACATGACACAGACATGACTGATTTTCATTAACAAAGTCTTATTGAAAATACAGGTTTAAAGGCATTTTAAATGAGGACCCAGAAGGAAGTACAGGACATATAGAGGAAGATTATTTAATCCAAACATACACAGATACTTATGGACAGGTGTTATTTAAAAATGGGCACTTTAAAAATTCTGCAGGTAGAAATCAAGGGAAATTAGTCACACGTAATCACACATGGGTGGAAGGGAATCGTGGTTTTCCACATGTAATACACCTTTATTTTTAAATACAGCAGTGTCTATATTCTAGAAGTCATTGAGACATTGACTCCACAACAGCCCCACCTGTTGACTGGCCCATGGTCTCAAAAAGCTGAGGACATTGGATAACAAACTGATTCCAAACGACAGGTTGGACCAAGGGCCCTATTCAATTCTATCTTATCATTTCCTTACTTACAATCATTCTTCACATTTTCTGAACACCTGATATTTATCTACTCATAACAAATCACTATCTCACTTGTTTTGTTTTGTTTTTTTTTTGCTAATTTCCATGGTCATTAATTGGAACAGGTACTAAAACTCTACTATATGTACTGTTTGACTGCTGGCAAATGATAGGTCATTCCTGCCTCTACTAAATCTGCTCCACTCAAGAAGTCTGATCACAGTGTGTCTCCTCTTTAGATGTCACTGGGAGACTGAAACCACACAAGCCCATGTAAGTGGAATCTCCCTCCCCCACAACCCTGACAAAATAAGGTGCTTAGTCAGCCTCCTTTCTTGGCTCTATCAGAGCTCTACTTGACTTGCTCTTGGGCCTTTCTTGTTCCTCTCAGATATTTCACTCTGTGTGTAATGGATGCTGCATGTCCCCTTGGTGAATGTGTTTCCACCAGCGTGTACATCCACAGCAAACTGTCACGGGTCCTTCTCCTTCTATGTGGTGCCACATCTGCTTGGTGCTGTGAGCATGAGGCCAAGTCAAGGACTGTCACCACCAGAAATATTTCCCCTCTTGTATTGGGTCCATTTGTCTCTGGTTCCCACTGTCGAGCAGGCACGTGTGCAGGGTTCACTATTGCCTCCAACAGAGCCTCTGCTTAGATTATCTGATGTGGGTCAGAAGATCTGATGATTCATTGGAATTGGGCACAAGAGTGTCTGATAGAGACTGTTTTGTGTCCACTCAATAATGTTGTCTACCTTGACAATAGCCATTTCTAACACAGAGACTTCAGATATGAGCTCAGATTTAGGGACCCAGAAGAGTTACCTGAGGGAAATTGTTAAGGAAAAGGAAATCAGAGAAGAAACCCACTCAAAGCTCCAAATTCACCTGCACCTGGAATGCTCATTGTGTTCAGGGACATAGAGACACCCTGGTGGCCCCAACACCTCCTGCAGTGAGGTTTGTGTCTGCTGCACTCACACAGACTGCTCCTCACTGTGTCTGTCACACAGTAATACACAGCAATTTCCTTGGCTCTCAGGCTGCTCATTTGCACATGCAGCCTGTTCTTGCCATTGTCTCTGGAGATAGTGAATTGGCTTTTCACAGAGGTGGCATCGTAGGTGGTAGTACTATGCACATTAATGTCTGAGGCACACTCCAGTCCCATCCCTGGAGACAGGTAGACCCAGTTCATTTTGTAGCTACTGAAGCTGTATCCAGAGGCCATGAAAGAGAGTTTCAGAGACCCCCCAGGCTGCACCAAACTTTCTCCAGACTCCACCTACTGCACCTAATACTGGACACCTGAAAACACAAACATATCAGTTCAGGAAACTGTCACCCCTCCACTGTTTCTCAGTCATCTCCATTCACATACTTAGTGTCTCTTGTTCTCATCAATTACCTCTTAAAATAGAAACAAGGAAAACCCAGCTGAGCCCATACTCCATGTTACGTAATCTATATTCTGTACTGGTAACACATGGGAATCCCAGGCTGGGCTTATGTGCCAGAGCTTCAGGATAGGAGCTAGGGGGCAGCCCTTAACCTGAGCAGACACACCCTGTTTACATGATCTCCTACTATATACTGAGTTCTCGGTTTGGAGACCTTCAGAGGGGTCATTGCCCCCATGTAGGCGCATGTCTCCTGTGCAGTCTGGTCATGATAGAATTTCAATAATAAACACAGAATTCTGAGCCATTTTGGAGCATGTCTATGTGACCACATCTGGTGTAAGTGAGCCCAGAATCTGGGTCTGGGTCCTCCCCGCTGTCCCCAATTCTCCTTTGAAACTGATCCAGGGAAGACTGGAACATGCCCCTTTAGGTTGTAGGAGCCCTTTTCTATATGAAATTATGAAGGAGTGTCTGTGTCTAGTGGTACCTACACTCCAATGCTGGAGGCAAGTGCAGTTATAGGAAAGAGACCACAGACTCACATCTTGTAGGACGGCACACCATTTACACAGTGATGGTTGTGCCCTCAGCTCTGAACCTCTCTGGTTCCCTAACCTTCAAAGACACAAAACAGACACCGTGTAGAGAAGGTGCTTTTCTATCATGGGACTCAGAGCCACTGAGAAAGTAAAAATTCACAGAGCTTATGGAGAAACTCTTCATTTAAAACAACTGGAAGGGCCATTTTTAGAGGGTTTCACTGCATGGGCACTAATAAAGGACCTTAAAGAAGATAATAGAATAGCATAATTAGTGCAATCCACGTGAATTGTAATACTTTTGATCAGTGAGATTGGCTTTGTTTGTCTGAACTATTCTTAGTTCTGTGAATCCTAAATGGAGGCAGAGGGAGATAAGACTCCAGGAGAAGAAAGTGATGTGACCACTGACATTAGGTAACCTGTTCATGGCTGTAGAGAAGGAGGGAGACGCCATGGGACAAGGAATGCTGTTCTGTTCTATATTCTGGAAAATACAAACAGACTCCTGTGTCTGAGACTGTTCAGTCAGGATAGTATAGAATAGTATATGAAGAAGAGAAGACAAAAACCTTGTATTTACAACCCATGGACCTGAACTGAGGTGGCAGGATTCAAGACGCTGGAAGGATGCGTGGTTGAGGAACATAAAAGGGATAAAAAATTGGGACAATTGCAATAGTATAATCAATAAAATATACTTTTAAAAAGAATGCACTATTTTAAGTGTTGATTAGTGTAATCTATTGTTGGTCAATATAATAAATCAAATTGCTTGTTTAAAAAATCACTCTTTCAGTTACTCATGGCATATTTTGTGGGGGTGCTCCACCCTCAGCACCCCCTCTCCAGCCACATGGATGAGAATAAGTCTACCAAGACATGATCTCCTTGGGGAGAAAAGGTGGTCGATCTCTCAAAGGAGAAGGACCAAGAGCCTTTTCCTCAATGGGTTTTTATTAGGTTCATTTTGCACAAGAATATAGCTAAAGCTCATTAATCATTATTAGGCAGTAAGGATCAAACAATAGATAACATACAAAGAACTCCAAGGGCCTATTTTGAGTCAGGGTCAGATACTCAGGCTATGTCAGAGCCAAGGGGAGAAGGTCCATCACTCCTTTTCTGTGGCCCCTAAGTCCTTCCTTGGGCTCCCCCATGATTGTGCCTGTTTTAGGTCATCTCTCCCTTGAGTAATCTTACCTGTCATTAGCTAATTGATCAAGGGTTGGGGGCCAAGCAGGGTGAAGTAAAAGGAACAGAAGCAGCACCCCTGTCAGGGAGATAAACTTTGTCTACTTAGTGGCTTATGGTCCGAAGATAACTGACTCAGCCTTAGCCAAGCGGGGCGGGGAGGGTGGGGGGAGCGTTACAACTTTTGAAACCAGGCAGGGCAGTTCCCAAGAATAGTCATTTCTCCTTTCTGATAATAGTCTCAATCTCTTTATACCTGCATTAATACTGGCTCATTTACTTTTGATAGTGTGACTGTGGGAAGGGTTATTTCTGTGGGTGTGGGCTTATTTCCACATAAGTGTGTGTGACTTTGTCCTGGCGGCATTAGCACAAAAGCATAGAAGATATGGTGGGTTGAGAGAATCTCAATCAGCCAGCTGGAGGGAAGTACCCATGAAAGAATGAACCAACAATAACCAAACCCCAATTACAACTAGAAAGCTAACATAACTGGCACAAAGGGCACACCAAAGTATCAAGCTGAGGAGATGAAGATAATGCACCAATGAATCCCACACATCTCCTGCAATAGTAGGTCACAACACAAAGTCAGGGAGTCAAAGCAGCTAATACACAAAAAGTAATACACAGTTGTGTCCCTAGCTCTTAGGCTGCCCAACTCCATGAAGGCTGTGGTCCTGGTTGTATCTGTGGTCTTGGTGACTCTACCCTGGGACCTCTGTTCATAAATTGCAGCACTATACTAAGGGTCATCTTGCCCCATCCATCCATCTCTTTTTTTTTGGCCTGTTGCACCCAGTGCATGGCAAAGCTGGTGAAGGTGTGTCCAGAAGGCTTGCAAGAGAGCTTCACCAAGACCACAGGTGTCTTCACTTCAGCAACTGCCTGAACTGGCTGCGCCTGGGAATGGACACCTGTGGAGAGCATTCAGGAGTAACAGGAGATATCCTTTCTCTGTCCCTGGTCCCCTCCTCATCCCAGGAACTGGGATGCTCTTTACCTCTTGCAATTGCCACCAGGAAGAGGGCTCTCCAGCTCCAGTCCAGGGTGAGAGGCTGTGCAGTCAGGACTTCTGTAGGGGACAGTGTTTGTGAGTGATGCTCAGGGCACAGTTATACCCACATTTAACCTAGTCTACCTCTTCTCATTTGCATATGCATACGTAGGGCAGAGTGTTTCATAATTAAAGACTTGACTCCACCTGAGTGAATGTAGAGGACACAGGGAAAATGCTTCCAGGGAGTCTGTGGGTCCAAGTCCTACACAGTGTTACAGGATATGGGTGCCCTGGCAGATCTCTGAGCTCTGTGCTGATATAGCTCCTCCCACTGAGGAACAAGCTCCCACAGAACAAGCTCCCCATTGTGAACCCACATTTGAGAGACATGGAGACCTCATGGACAAATTCTGGGCTTTAATGTCTGAATGTCTTAATGCTAGATTAGTGTATCTCCAAAATTCTCCTCCCAGTGAGTTAATAAAACCAACTCTGTTCACAGTTCGGATATAAAGAAGACTCAGCAATACAATTGACTCTGGTTCTCATGTATCATGGAGTGTGATGAATGCCCTGATAGAATAGGATATTTACAATCACCACATGATCAACTCTCTTTTTAGGGGTTTTCATGAAAAGAAAAAGACACAGGCCCTCACAAGAATCCCCTTTCCAGCTCCCCCTGCATCTGTTCCCAGGGCAGCTGCTCTAAGCTTCTGGGTTCCACAGACTCCTAATGTCATCTCCACACCATGCTAGGGAGATTCCTGTCAGGACTCACAGAGCATGAACTTCTCAGTGTGTCTAGTCCAGAATGAACTGTTGTGCCCTGACTTATAGAAACTCCCTCAGAGACACAGTGCTTTAATTCTCTGGTCACAGAGAACTTACCTTACTAAAACCCGGTGGCTCTACAGAGCCAGGGGTATGTGAAGCCACCAGGAAGCTTTTTCCCTTGACCTGCCAGATACATGACACAGCCAACACCCCTGAGCCCTGAAACTAATGAGGGCTTTGGGGGCCTCTGATGTCCTCAGGTTCCTCTGATGTCCTCAGGTTCCTCAGGGACCTTGGGAAGGTCCCATCTGACTGTCCCTGCATGTGGCCCAAATCTCACTGAACTACTGCTCAATGACTTACAAAAACACACTGTGATGAATTTCATGCTAATACACTCCAAGTTTCCCTTATCTGCTGTACCTATCATTTGGAAAGTGCCCCCAGTGGATTCTAGGTCACAATGTATCTTTCTAGATGAGGTTATCTCTGTGTGTGACACCCAAGCTTTTGTCTATTCTTGGTGCTCCATCC
This sequence comes from Trachops cirrhosus, assembly GCA_028533065.1. NCBI lineage: Eukaryota > Metazoa > Chordata > Mammalia > Chiroptera > Phyllostomidae > Trachops > Trachops cirrhosus. The sequence continues at coordinate 70,300,474 of CM052546.1, forward strand.
ATATGGTTATCTTACCTTCTGATCATATACCACATGGACCTCAGATACCACATCCCACGTGGAGACAGACTCACTGCTCAGTGAACCCAGCTGCACCAGTCAGTCCCTGCAGGAATCACCATTTCCTCCTGCACCTGGGTTCCTTGAGTTTCCCTCATGGACTTGCCCCTATTGGTCAAGGCATCAGGGGTGATAATTCAGACACCACTGGCCATTACTCAGACTCCCCTTCAAAGGAGACATTCTCTAGGGCTGGTCATGGAGGAGCAGTGGTGATGTTCCCCATGTGGGTTCCATGTCCTCCAAATCCAGCAGCCAAGCAGGCACTGAGTTCTTGCTTTGTCCTGGGGACAGGCAAGACCATCTGCTTCAGTGTTTACTGTCTGGGGAATGTCACAGGTGGCTCCTATGGAGGAGACACTGAGAGAGTTCCCATTGTTTTGGGGCCACAAATCAGTGCTGGATTAACAAGCATGTGTCAGTTATGTGTGACAACACATGTTTTAAGTCACTGCACATCTCTCCCTGATGTCTGTCTTGTTATCATAATGCAGTATCAATTGGAACCTACATCTAGCAAGCATTCTTGCTAAGAAAATGTTCACAGTAATCTTATGAGTTGAATAAATCTCTCTCATTTCAGTAAATGTTCATCATGAGCTTTTCCACAAGAAGGCAAGACACACTTGGTTATTGTGCAGAATCAAGATGGAGAACATTCGTTTGCAAGATCTGTCACTGAGAACCCAAACCCTGTGCTGTGTTGTCAGCTTTGTCTGGTGAAGCTGTCTCAGTGAGGTCTGATGTCGCACAGTTCTGATCTTTCCATCCTCAGTGAACTTTTCTGAGTGTTCATGAGGTTCCATAGTTTTCAATGGGCCTCACAGGTCTAGGGAACAGGGACTGTTTTACATAACACCTTTGGAAATTAATGTGAGATTGATTAACATGATCCTCCTGTTTGTCTAATGAATGCATATTGAAATTTACATTTATATGGAATTGATGCTCATATTATAGACTGTGAGATGCCCCAAAGTCTGTGAGCTCTGGTTTTAGTCAGGAGATGAAGAAGAGCTGTTGCTGTCAGTCAGCCTGGTTGCAGGCTGAGGACCAGGGTGCCCAGGGCAAGAGGAGACCTCTGCCCCAGCTCCAGAATCCAGCACATAGGTGGGAAGGGGTTAATTTTCCCTTTTCTGTTTGTTTCAGTCAGAACCTTGTTGGAGTGAAGGGTGCTCATCTGCAATGGGGAAAACGGTCTTCTTTTCTGAGCCACCATCTCAAAGGAAAGTTCACCTGTAGACACAGCTGGATAAAGCCATGAATGACTATCAGTCAAATGTTTGGGCACCTTGTGATCTAGTCAAACTAACACAAAACCAAGAGTCACAACAGAGCTATTTAAGGGAAGAGATCCAAGGCAGAGATAATATGCATGTAGACAGAGGTGAACCAACCACTTTAGACCCATCATTGTGGATACTTTCTTAGGTACCTACATGTTGAATGTCAGGTGAAGAGGAAGCTCCCGGCCAGAGATGAAACAAAACCTTAATTGACCTCTATGTGCCTTCTGCCTTCAGAACCTGTGGGCCCTGAGCTCCCCCTGGTGTTTACAGCCCCACCTGCAGGGAGGTTTTTGTTGGGTTCAGACTGACTTCCCCTCTCTGTGTTTTTCTCACAGCAATACATGGTGGGGTCATAGGCTTTCAGCAGTTCATTTGCAGATAGACAGTGCTTTGGGAATCATCTCTTGACATGGTGAATTTGCCTTTCACAGACACAGCATATTCTACAGTGTGGCTGATAGCTTTGTTTTTAATAACCCCTACCCACTCCAGTCCATTTCCTGGAGCCTGGCAGATCCAGCTTATATAGTAGTCACTGAAGGAGAATCCAGTGCCTTTGTAGGAGAGTCTCAGAGTCCCTCCTGGCTGCCTCAGGTATGCACCAGACACCAGACTTCCCTAACTGCACCTCACATCGGACACCTGCGGACAAGAGACTTTCATTAGCAGTGGACACATACACACACACACACACACACACACACACACACACACAATTACCTAGTTTCTCTGTAATGTTACCATGTAAAAGCATTAGAGCAAGTGCCCAGTTCAGCTCCAACTTCATGGTGCTTTCTCTGGGTTAACAGCAACACTGAATGCAAACTAGAGACCCAGGGGCTTGAGCTGATCTCCCTGAGGTTCAGGGACAGCAACAAGTCTCAGTTTATCTGTAAGTGGTGATGATCATTTGAATGCACTCCTCCTCTTAGCGTCAAATAAGTCAAGTGCCTTGTTGACATTCCCCACTTGATAAGAAGGAAAAGCACACTGGTTGCAACAGTGGAGGATTTGATGAAAGGTTGGTTAGTCTGTCTGCTGCAGAATTATTCCTGTTGTTGCTAATTTCTAACTTCAGTCATTTTAAGAAAATTTAATCTACATCGACATTCCACATGCACCGTGTTTCATGCTATTCAGCTCTGAATAAATTCCGTGTGACCTTGGCCATGTGTTGACATACATAGAGAGTTTCATCCCCATCATCAGCCTCCCTGGTTGAGGCCAGTGGGCACTGCAAGGGCTGCTGTCTTATTCTTTCAAAACAGAATCTCTGCCCGTTGTGCGTCTGTGCACCAAGAATCCATCATTGTGGAGAAAGAGAGTGGGAAGAAGAAAGAAACATATGAAGAGAATTTTACCTGCTCTGGACACTTTCTGTGCTCAGTTTCTTCCTCCTCCTCCTCCAAAGGCATCAAATGTTCGATGTGCACACAGCACACCAGTCATTATCCTGTAAGTTCTGCTATGATTCAAATGTCACACATCATTATTGTATACAGTTTCTGGGAAGATTGAAAATTTGACATTATTAGTTAAACTGATAAAACCCAAGTGAACCCTGAACCTCTCTTGGCCAAACTTCCCCCTGAGTGTTTTTCATTCCACACCTTCAAGAACACATCAGCTATATCCCTGTGTTGTGGTCACTGGGAGAACCCTGAAATTATGGATTTTATCTCCAATGGAAGCAGGATCTCGCTCCATGATGGTATGGTGAATAATAAAATTGTTCATGGATTATACCCACTTCTAATTCTGTGTTCCTGTTATGTCTGTTTGGGAGCTTCCTATAACCTTCAACCAGGAAATTTTGCCTGTGAAAGAAAACAACTGAGAAAACTTACCCTTGAGCATCATTGGGATGACACTCATGCTCTACTTTTTACAACAAATATAGCAATGAAACCCCATGGAGTCAGCCCTTGTGGCCATGTTATACTACAATCCTAATCCATTATAGGTGCTATAACACAGTACTGTGGACTACAAGATTTGCCAACAACAGAAACTTATTTCTCACAGATCTGGATGTGAAAAATCCAAGAATAGATGCTAGTGCCTTTGATAACTGGTAAGAATCCATCCCTAATGGCTCTTCTCTCTCATCTCAGAGGCTGGATGTGGAAAGGGAGCAGCTTCCTTGGTCCTCTGTTATACAGATCCTAATCCTGTTCAAGAGAGCTCCACTCTAGGACCCACATTTGTCCAAGGTCTCACCTCCTAACTAAATATCATGGGCCCCAGGTTTTAATATGGGAGTTTTTGAGTGACACGAACAGCAAACATAGCAACAACAAATGAATCAAATCATGATTCCATCAGTTGGAATTAACTTCAGTAGAAATCCCCAAACTACAGATCCCTATTATTGTGTGGAAGCTTCTCAACATGGAAGCAGAAAGGTGAACCAAGTCCTTCAGAACAAGCTGAAATCCTTGTAGAGTGGACAAGTCCCACCTTAGACTTTGAACTAAGATGTGCATATAATTTATTTTTAATATCCCCCATTGCCTACAAATAGCCATTATACTAATTTTTCTAGGGACTAAAATTGTTTTCTACATATACTGGTGTTCTCACTCCTTTTTCCTAGGTGTTCTGTGGAAAAGTAGTAAGGCTCCAATTTTTGATGTTTGACGCTGACATGTTTAGATTTACCCCTCTCTCTCCTCCTGCACACACATGGGAAATATGTAAAGAAAGCAGGGATTCTCCCTAGTTTAATGCAGTCAGGGAATTGAAACTACACAAACCCCTCCCATGAGCAGGACCCTCCTCAATCTTGTCAGGGGTGCCTGGTTAAAATCATAAAACCTACATAAACCCACAGTCCCACTTGGCTAATGCTATACCCACATTTCATTCATGCCCTCACTTTCGAGCCTACATCAGCCTTGTCCCTGTGACATGTTGACCAGAAGAAACATACATTTATGGGTTTTACCTCCAGTAAAACATGGACCTGCCTCCATGATATTATCAATACTGAAAGTGTTCATGCATTACATCCACTTCTAGTGCTGCCTTCTAACTACATCTGTTTAACAGCTTCTCATGACTTTCAACCAGGGAAAATTGCCTATTAAAAACACCAGAGAAAAACCACCCTTGAACATCACTGGAAGGACACTGATGCTGTACTTTTAACAACACAAGTGGCAGCAAATCTCCAGGGAGGCAGCCCTGGTGGTCATGCCACTCTAAAACCCTACTACATCATTGGTGCTGTAACAATCTACTGAGAACTGTGTCATTGGCCCACAACAAAAATGTGTTTATCAATAATGTGGAGGTGGGAAATGCAGTAACAGATGCTGACAGATTGATATCAGGTGCATACCGACTTCCTACATAGCTGTTTGCTCACTGTACTCTCAGAGGGTGGATGGGGTAAGGGAGTTTCCTCAATCCTTTTCTGTAAAGGACCTGATCCTGTTCATGAGAGCTCCACCCTAGGACCAAAGCTCATCCCGAGGCCCCACCTGCTAACAGCACCACAGGGGTCTCCTGTTTTAATTTGTGAGTTTTTGAGTGACAGAAGCACCAGTTCATACCAACAACAAAGGAACCAAATAATGATTCCACCCATATGGGAGGCTACACCAGCAGAACTCCTCTAATGGAGGATCCCCATAATGCTGTGGAAAGTTCTCACATTTAAGAGCAGAAAGGGAACCCACATACTTCAGGACAAGCTAACATCCTTGTAGTGTGGACTTGTTCCACTTTAGACTTTGAACTAAGATGTCCATATAATTTATTATTACCCCCCTCATTGCTTACCTATAACAATTATTCTTATTTTGTAGTGACTAAAATAGTTTCTACCTATATTGGTCTGTAGTTCCATGTTTTCACTAATTCCCTGGGTATTCAGTGGAATAAATAGTTGGGTTTTAGTTTTTATGTTTATGTGGACATGTTAAGGTTTGCCAATCTCTCTCTTCCTGTGCACACATGGGGAATCTGTAAAGAAAGCGGGAAAGACACAGGTAGGAGATTGAAAACACACACATCTGACCAACGAGCATGACCCTCCTCAACCTTGTCACAGATGAATAATAAGAACCTGAGTCAGTCTCCTTACTTGATGTGATCCAATCATCCCTGAGATGCTGGAAAGTCTGCCCAGCTCTCCACAGTCCCCTCAATGAGATGACAAGCTTTGTCACAGTCCTTCTGTGTGTGACTTCAACAGACTGGACATCCACACCAAGGTATGTAGGAGTCCCTCTACATCTGCATGATGTCAACTACTACTGCTCACATGGACATAATTTCAAGTCAAGGACCGTCAACACCAGTGGTCTTTGTTCACTGGCATTGTGTTCATTTGCATCTGGTGCCTCATGTCCAGAATGTACGTGACCTGCAGCTGGCCACTTTGGACATTGAGCTATGTGGGCCTGGGATGCACTGCTGTGTCCAGCAGAGTCTCTGGTTGGATTCAGCTAATGTTAGTTCAAAGGTTTGATGATTTATTAGTACAAATGTAATAAAATTATGCAATTCCCTAATTTCAGTTCAAGGAGGCAGTTGTCCTTCTATTAGAACAAGCCACTTAAGTCAGGTATTTAAGAGATAAACACAAAATCATAAAGGAAGGGAGGGGCCAATTGGGAAACTGCCATGTGGGGACTTAACCCCAGACCTGCCAGTAAAGCAGCCCTTAACTTACATATGCATCTGTTCCAGGGCTGTGCCAGGTGCTCAGTGTGTCCTGATGGCCCTATGGTGTCCTGAGCACACCAAGCAGCCCAGCCCTCTTTTCATCCACAGGGAGATGTGGGTCTGGGCTCACATTGTACTACCCTCACTGTGTCTTACAGAAAGTAATACATGGTCAATGACTCCATCATCACAGAGATCAGCTGGAGGTAGAATGGGTTCTTAGATGTGTCTCTGTAGATGGATGTGTGGCTCCTCAGAGATGGACCGTAGTGAGTGCTTCCACAATAACCTCTGCAAGTGATCCACTCTAGTCCTTTCTCTGAAAGTTGGCAAATCCACTGCAGCAGTAGTTCTGGTGGTGGAGTAACCAGAGACAGCACAGGTGAGGGAGCTTGTCTGTTAAGACCTCACTAATCCTGGGCTGATTCTTACAGTTGTACCTATTATAGGACTTCTGGGGGGCAAGAATCATCTCTCTTTGTCAGTCATGTGCAGTCAACACCATCCCATAAACTCCTGTCTGACATCAGTTATGATCACACTGTGGAACTATCATCAGGCAGAGGAAAAGACCCAGAGTCTCATATTTTTCTAGAGATCATTTCTGCCTTCCCCAGAGACTTCAGCCTCATTTGAGGGGAGAGCTGTGAGCCCTCACAGCGCGGGGGAAGATTTAACATGGAGCTGAAAGAGAAATTTGCAGATCTTGCAGAATTTCCCGTATATGTGGAGAGGGACTGTGGTCAGGTAAGCTGATCATTCTGACATCTCTCTGGGGATATCTCTGTTGGGGACAACTGTGTGGTTTCAGAGATTGTAGCCCCTTGAAAGGGCTGGTAAGTCTTCCTAAAATAACAGGTCATAATGCAGATGGCAGGCATGACTGGATTATAACACCGAGGGTCCCATGGGAATCAGGCCTGCAATGTGCATTTTTGTCCTTTGAAGCTGGCTCTGCTCAGCAATAAATCCTGTTAGTATAATCCAGATTCTTGAGTTCAAACATAAGGAGTGAATCTCCCTACTTCAGGGTATACACCTGTAAGGCCATCTGTGTCCCACATGTCTCACAAACCTCAACCTGAAAATATTTCTGCATTCCTTTAACTGTTATATATGAATAGTGTTAGTTTTCTTACAACTATAGCCTGTTGGATATTGATTGATAATTGTGCTTGTGTGCCATATCCCCTCCACTTCCCAACACCAATAAAAGCCATGTAGGAAAAGGGCAGGGGGCATTCTCCACTAGAGGGAATCACCACCCCTCCTCCCACTGCAGCAACAAGATTGTGGCCAGGATGACTCTTTATTTCCATCTGCGGTGGCCCTGGGTGACCTAGGAAGCTGAAGTTCCCATCACCTGGTGCCTGGAACAGGGTCAGAGTCTAAGAGACATCACCATAGAGCAAACATCGACTAAAAATGGGATTTGGTGCCTTCATCCCACAGTTAAAGGGCCATCAGTTTCAGGAGCTTTCTAGTTATACTGTGGGTGTGTGTAAGATAAGGGAATAGGGATTTCTTCCAAGATTGCCTTCTTTGTGGTCATTTTGCATTCTGTTTCATTTTCTCTCCTCTGCACCCTCTTTAGTGAGTAAGAGTTTTGCTCTCTGCAAAGCATTTGCTACCTGTAGGCACAGTTCAAGCAGTTAATATGTCATCAGAATCAGGAGAAGGCCACAAAGACCCCTCTGCCACCTGAACCCAAGGGAATAATGTGGGGAGATTAATACCCTTAATAGCAGGGCTAAAGAGGTCATGGAGGATGTAGGAGTACAAGACACTCCTGAAAATGAATTTCCAGTCTATTTGTTAGTACTGTACTCTAATTCCATCAAAGCCATTACGACTTGTTCTGTTAGCTTGTTTTGGAGGCTTGGGCCTTGCTGCTGAACTTCAGCATATTTACTGCAGCCATATCCTTGATGTACCCATGTTTAAACTCCATACCTGGTGGAATTAAGAGCCTGATTTATCTAGCAACGATACCAAATGGTCAGGAGGCACTTGGCTCCCACTGGATAGGTCTTGAGAGGAAAAGGACATTAGTTATCCATCCCTACAAACACTGAATGTGTCAGAACATTTGCCTGCTTGTTTTTCCACACTTTCTGGCACTCTGCGTTTACCTATAACTTTTTTTTTATTTTAGTTTATTCAGTACAGTTTCTATCCTTTATTCCCATTCCAGTCCACCCACCAATTCCTCCCCTCCTCCCTCCCATTTCCAACCCCCTTAGTTTTGTCCATGTGTCTTCTATATTTGTTCCTGTAAACCCTTCCCTTCTCCCCTGAAATTCCCCTGAAATTCCCTCCCCTCTCCTCTCTGGTCACTGACAACCTGTCCTCTATTTCAGTGTCTTTTGTTATATTTTACTTGTTTCTTTATTTTGTTGTTTAGGTTCCTGTTAAAGGCGAGACCATATGGTATCTGTCTTTCACTGCCTGGCTTATTTCACTTAGCATAATGTTTTCCAGCTCCATCCATGCTGTTGCAAAGGGTATGAGCTCCTTCTTTCTTTCAGCTGCATAGTATCCCAATGTGTAAATGTACCATGGCACCATTAAAGTTCTAGAGGAGAACATAAGTAGGAAAATCGCAGATATTGCATGCAGAAACATTTTTACTGACACATCCCCTAGAGCAAGGGACATACAGGGAAGAATAAACAAATGGGATCTCATCAAAATAAAAAGCTTCTGCATGGCTAAAGAAAACAGTATTAAAATAAACAGAGAACCAACTGTATGGGAAAACATATTTGCCAATGATACCTCAGACAAGGGTTTAATCTCCAAATATATAAAGAACTTATATGACTCCACTCAAAGATGACAAGAAATCCAATTAAAAAATGGGCAAAGGGCTTGAATAGGTATTTCTCCAAGGAGGACACGCAGAGGATCCAGAAACATGAAAAGATGCTCAATATCACTAGCTATCAGAGGGATGCAAATTAAAACCATAATGAGATAACACTTCACACCAGTGAGAATGGTCATCATAAATAAAACAACAGACAAGTGTTGGAGAGGTTGTGGAGAAAAAGGGACCCTAGTGCACTGTTGGTAGAGTTGCAGACTGGTATGACCACTGTGGAAAACAGTATGGAACTTCCTCAGGGAACTAAAAATGTACCTGCCCTTTGATCCAGCAATCCCACTGCTGGGACTATATCCTAAGAACCCTGAAACACCAATCCAAAAGAACCCGTGCACCCTAATATTCATAGCAGCACAACTTACAATAGCTAAGTGTTGGAAGCAACCTAGGTGCCCATCAGTAAATGAATGGATCAAAAAACTATGTTTACCTATAACTTTTAAATGGTGTGCTCATGCCACTGACAGTAGGAACTTCAAGCTAACATTTCCCTCATAGGAGCTATAGGCTTTAAAGGAGAAAAGGATGGGGGCAGTAGTAACCCCCAGATGTACCGCTTTGTAAAATTAAGACAGAAAGCATTGAGCCTGTCACTTGGTCATTGTGTAGATATCAACAGCCCTCATTCACTGATATTCCCAATACCCCAATAATAGCTGAAAACTGGGGTATCAACTGGAAATTGTATGCTAGTGTGGGTTCTACCACTGTCCGTGACAAACATAATAATGCATACTAGAGAATGGGATGGCAGGATACAGAAAGTAGAGCTCCTATTTTAAGAGTGAGGTCCCTGAACAATGCTAGCCCTTGACATACTAATACTTGAAAAATGGTACTCCTGTTTATAGAATGCCTTCTAGGATTCTTTCAATATAAAAAGTGGCATCCCAAAAGAGGTTTTTAGTTATAAAGAATGTTATTAATCCCTGTGTCACTGTATGCACTTCTTGCCCTATCTTTTTCTAGCTGTCCCAGGGGTGCATCTTTTAACCTATAATAAAAACTCTATATTTAGTCTCTATACAGTCCCTGGCTCTATCTACGATAGCTGTCTTACCCATGCTAATGTTACTCAACTCAATCTCACTACAGATTTTGTAGTTTGCACAGAAACAGAAATCTGGTTTCCAGTTAATGTTATGCTCAAAAGGGAATATCCAGGAGGCATGTCCTCCCTCACCATGCTCTCTCTCAAGTGATGGTGCAGAACTTCTTAGGGACTCTCATGGATTGTATTGTTTCTGCTATCTTTACAGCTGCTTCTGGTGCAAAAGCTGCCATGGCTCTGGAGGAATCTCTCCAGACTGCTCATGCTGTTGATGCCCTCCTCACCAATACAACTCAAGAAATAAACACGTATTGACCAGGAGATCCTTGAGAGTCTCTCAGTTATAGAGTCTGTAGTAATATGGCTGGGAGAACAGCAGGATTCTCTTTCCACTCGCCAGCAACTCGATTGTGAGCCAGGCTTCTCTAAGCAGTGTGTCATCCTTCTGAAGTGGAACTCCAGTCAGCACTCATGGGGGGGTCCAACATCACTTGTGAGGGGCCCTTCCCTCCAATCTCAAAGGATACATTGATCAACCCCAGCCTGAGCTACATCAGCAGCTTCTGGACATTAAATGACTCACTGAGCAGGATGTCTTTGAGACCCTGCATGACAACTTACAATGGCTCAATCCAAAAACTTGGTTTGAAGGACAGAATTTGCATGTCTGGGTAATGGGGGCTATAGGATGCCTTGTAGTAATTGTGGTCTTTTGTGCCTTGAATTATATATAGAAAAAATTGTTTTCCAGGAATCATATATGTGAAGTGCAAGTAGCATGCTTCATGGGACGTAGTGCCATGTCTACCATAGCAACAAAGAAAAGGGGGGAGATGTTGGGGACTGCTCTGTGCAGTTTTGCAGATGGCAGCCCCATGAAAAAATATCTCTTAAAGTGGCTGGTAAGTCTCCCTGGAAAACCAGGTCATAACACAAGTAGCAGATATGATTCTAATACTGAGGGCCCCATGAGAATCAAGCCAAAAATGTTCATTTTACCTTTGAAGCCAGCTCTCCTCAGCAATAAGGTCTGTTAGTATAGCCCAGATGTTTGAGTTCAAGGCTTAAGGAGCGAAACTCCTTACTTCATGGTATATGCGTTTACAACTATCTGGTGCCTGCATGTCTTGCAGACCCCAACCTGAAAAGATTTCTGTGTTTCTTCAATTGTTGTCTATAGATAGTGTTGCTTTTTTATGTCTATAGCCTTCTGGACATTGATTGATAAACTATGCACATGTGCTGTATGCCTCTGCACTTCTGAACCCTAATAAAAATGTGTGGGAGAAGGGTTTGGGGCATTCTCCTCTAGAGGGAATTGTCACCCCCTTTTCTACCAGAGCAACAAGATTGTTTCCAGGATGAATCTTATTCTCATCCACAGAGTCCGGGAGAACTTCACTGGCCGTAGTTCCCCACTCATGGGCCCTGGAATAGAGAACTAGAATGGTGAGTCAGGTTATGGATCAGAGTTCTAGGGGCTCCTCTGAAACCTCACAACCCATCACTATTTCTCCACAGGGGCCTCAAATACACTTGGGACCCACATATTCTCTATTAAAAAAAAAACTGACTTAATTAAAAAAAAAAACAGCTTTTGTCATATGGGCAATGAGACAAATGCAGCAACAACCCTCCTTCAATCCATTAAAGTGCCAACTCAGAGACTGAAACTTATCACACAACATTCCCTATTTGCCTGAGTGTCTCAGCATCTGCTGGAACTGGGTTTGTTCTGTAAATCGCCGCCCCACATAACCTTTTCTCTTCAATGCAGCAGTTTTTTCTCAGTTCCAACTGGAACATGCATCCCAATTCCAGATGCTTTTAACCTGTTCAGTGGGACCCATAGGAAACCTACTCCCTCTATAGGAGGTTTCCTATGGAAACCTATTCCATAGGAATACTACAAGAAGGTAAAGAAAGGTCTTTGGGCAGATGTGACTACAGAGAGATCAGTCAAAATTCACACACCTGGCCTGAGATGTCCCAAGAGAAATCTGAGATGACCAATATTTCTTTATACTCTATCACCCTGGTGGGGAGCAGCTGCACATCAGCACGTACTTCAGAATGTCTCCAACACTGTAAGCACCACAGTCAATGAAACTACCACCTAACCTGCTAATATTCAGAAATCTGTGCACTCTCTAGTGAAAGTGGCCTTTGATAATCTAATAGCCTTAGACTACACACTAGCAGAACAAGGAGGATTTGGCATAACCATAAACTCCTCTTGTAGTTCTTACATTGATACCTCAGCTCAGGCACAGGCTAGCTGGTGTCAACGAACATTGCATCACCACACCCGCCTCTCTGAGTGAACTCAAGAGTGGTTTATGCGTCAATTTTCATGACCACCACAGGAACTTAGATCCATAGAGGAGGGTGTTTCAATTAATTTTAATTTTAATTTAAACCATTATTTTTGCAATGCTTATCTTTATTGATTCAAAGCTCTCTAAGACTTGTTTTCCTCAAGCCATAAAAATAGAACCAGCTTTGCAGTGGCCTGAAAAAATATATTCGTTTTTAATTCACAAGATTTTTTTTACAACAGGCTCAGTTTTCTCATTCCTTCAGATGTTTCAGGGGGCATCAATACCTCCATAGATACAAAGGAGGAATTGACAGTGGGGAATTGAAACATGGAATAAAAGCTGTATACTGCTATGATTTAGCTATAAAAGAGTATTAAAATAAGATGTGCTATCCAACTAAAAAGTACACATAATGACAATTTATTAGTGAGAATAGTGCAAGTGTTACAAGTTCCAGTCATGTTTGTTAAAGATGCAACCTTGTCCATGGTCTTGGGTGACACAGATGGCCCAACTTGGAAAAATTTGAGTGGCACCAACCAGCTGCAGAATCATGAGAGTAAATGACCACAATGAGACCAGCAAGAACAAGGCCTGCATGTTCACAGCCTTTCCCTGTGATCTCTTTGTTCTGTTTGTCACTCTCCAACCTGTAACAACTTGCCTGAACTGAGATTTTAATGGGCTTTGAGATGAGAGTCTCTCACCTTACTGGTTGCCTGCACTTGAAAAAAACCCCTCTCCTTCACAGCAGCAACTGACTCTTGAGTATTAGCTTTTGCAGTGTCAGATAGCCTTACCTGCATTTGATTATACCTCATGGTGCCTTCTGGCAAGGACCTTCTTTCTGGTTCACTTCCAACAATTAATATCTAGAACCTAAATGGTGGAATGACAAGCAAGCTCTCTGAGCTTATATATGCAGACACTAATCCCCTTCATGGTTATGAACTAAATCTATTGGAAAGCCTTTTTATTACTTTCCTTTTTTGGGGGGTGAGGAATTAACATATAAACTTGGGGGGCAGGCACACATATTCAGAGCACAGTACTGCCCTGGAGTATCTGGAGTCATTGTGGCCTGCCACCACCTCGACCTCAGTCCAGTGAAAGGATTTCTTACTAAGACCTGCAGATTGTACAGGAATAAAGGAGTGTAGAGTGCAGCCCCAGGGGTAGGGTAAATGGTTCATTTGTCATAAAAACATAGACCAGGCTAGATGTGGCCTTCCATTGTCAAGGGTGTCCCAACATGCTCTCTGCTGTATATTGATCATCAGTACTATACCAGCGATGTGGACATGTGAAGGGTTGCAGTATCAGGTGAGGAGAATTCTTAGGCTCTCACCTTGAGGGAGGTCTGAAAGAACCCTGTGATGTCATAGACTGGGCTGGAACTGGACACCTGACAAAGTTTGAATTTGCTGCCACAATGTCATCTCTGTGATTATTGACCAGAGACAGGGGCAAAGAGTTTCATCCCTCACTTTGATGTACATAGTTTTCCCAAACCACTCTTCAATTGTTCAACAATAGGAAATGTCATAGAACTTGTTGGGGAGACACTACAGTCCAAATCCCCAAACCTGACCCTGACCAAGTTTCCCAGATGAGGCCTCCATGAACACCCATCATTTAGGGTCCAAGAAAACTCCCAATGTGCTCCCTGAACAATCATAGTAAATAACAAGGGACATTTCAGGAGCATCTCCCCTCCATCTTCTTTGCAGTACATCTGCCCTCTTGAAAACTTTCCGTGAATTTCTGATATACCTGTGACAACATCAGTACTGGTCTCAGAATTCTGACCATGTGAGGAAGTCAGGAAGTCATTGTCCTGTCATGTCCTCAGCCTAGTCCACTTGTCCCACTCTTTTGGGTTTGTGACACACTGAGGATGTGGATTGTCATACTTAGTCTCTCACACACTAAAGCATGGCTGTATCCTCAGAAGTCAGGCCATTGATCTGCAGATAGGCCACACTGGCAAAGTTTTCTGTGGAGAAGAAAAATCATTCTGAGAATCCCTGGGCATATGTGGGTTCCCAGTGTTTGCATTTGTCCAGCCCACATACTGCAGACTGTCTCCTGGGGCCTGATGTATCCAGAACATACAGGGCTGATGAAAGTGTATCCAGAATTCTTATAGAATACCTACTCTGAGTCCCCAGGCTTCCTCACCTAATGCCCAGACTGCACCAGCTGCATCTGTGTAGACAGCTTTGGAGAGGAAACAGAAATTGGTGGAAATTCCCTTTGACCCCCTTGGTATCCATCTCAGCTCAAGATCTGAGGACCCCTTGTCTGTAGTTATGGCCAGCAAGAAAAAGGCTCTTCTGCTCCAGTCCATGGTGAGGGGCTGTGCCATCAGGTCTTCTGTAAAGGTGGGTGTGGCTGTGGGTGATGCTCTCAGGGCACAGACAGAACCACCTCAACCTAATCTACCTCTTCTTTTTTTGCATAGTCATGAGGCAGAATGTTCATAGCTGATTATTTGACTCAATATGTGAGAAGACAAAGCACACAGAGACCGTGGTCAGTGAGAGAATCCGGGTTCAAGTCCTAACCAGTGTTATATGATATGAGTCCCCTGCCAGGTCCCTGATCTCTGTGCAGACATAGGTCCTCCAACAGAGAAACAAGCCACAGAGGACATGCTCCTCATTGAGATTCCACCTTGGAGTGACACAGAGACCACCTGGACCAGTTCTGGGGTTTAATGCCTGTTGCTTTCATTCTTTAGATTGGGGTGTCTTCAAAATGCTGCACTGAATAAATTGGAAAGAAAAAACCCTGTTTCCAGCTCCTGAACATTCAGATATAAAGAAGATAAATACCCCCAATGACTGTGGTTCTCTTGTCTTACTGAGTTTGATAAATGCTTCAAGAGTATAGGATATGTACAGTCACTTCATATCCAACCCTTATTTTAGATGTTTTTGTGAATAAAAGGAAGACTCTTGCCTTCAGATGGAAGCCCTCCCTAGCTTTCTCTCCACATTCTGCTGGTGAGCAGCCCTGAGTTGTTGGGTCCCACATGCCACCTGCTCTCCAGCCCCTGCCCTGAAGGGGAGGATCCTGTCTGGTCTCACAAGGTGCAGACATCTCAGCATCTCTAGTTCAGAATTAAAGGCTGCACCCTGACTTCAGGATGCTCTATTAGGGGCACCAAGTTTTACACATCTCAGAATAAACAACATTGGTCTTAGTAAACCCCAGTGAGTCTGCACTAAGCCCCAAACCAGGACACTGAATCCAACAGGAAGTCCCTTCACTGAAGATGCCACATGCACTGCCTCAGCTGACACCCCTGTGACCAGAAACTTCAGTGGCTTTGGGGACTCTGATGTCCTCAAGATCCTTGCTTGCAGGTTCCAACTGAGTATCCCTGCATGTGGCCCTAATTTATCTGCACTTGTATTGTTCAATTAATCTCACACAAACAGGTGCACAGTGATCAGTTTCATGGAAATGACCCCAGCTCTCCCTTCTGCCCTGTGCTGAGTATATGGGCAGGATCCCCAGTCTCACTGGATCCAAGTGAGTGTTGTATTTTAATTACAGAACAAAAGTCAACACGATTAATGTAAAGATAGGAATGTGCTGGATCTTGAGGTTTCCTGTTTTCCCAGCACCTGAGACTAGCAGAGGCCATTGTGAGAAGCTCCTGGCTTATCATCCAGAGGGTCAGACCCAGGGCACCATTTTCCAGTTAATGTAGTCAACACTGACCTGATTTGTGTGCGGGGGGTCACTCTGATCTACAGCTCACAGGTGCTCATTCCCTAAAAACACAGCCAGGAGCCCTGAGGGCAGTACCATGGGGGACACTGGATATGCATCTCCCCAGGAGCAGAAGCAGGTGCAGATGCAGGAACAAAGGAGCCAGAAAAGTGGTCCTGGGGAGTCAGAATCTGTGGAGCAGTGTCAGTGCAGTTTTCACTGTCTCCATGGTGTCTTGAGAGACCCCCGGTATCCTGAGTGCCACCTGTAGCCCAGTCCTCCTGTCTACTTCAGGTAGGTTTATGTTTGGGTTCATGTTGATTATTCCTCACTGTGTCTCTTGCACAGTAATACACATCTGTGTCCTCAGTGGTCACAGAGCTCAGATGCAGGGATAACTGGTTCTTGGGTGTATCTCTGGAGATGGAGTTGTGGTTCTTAGGCCTGCTCTATAGTAAGTGCTCCCATCAGAGCCTGTGCACTCAATCCATACCAGCCCCTTTACTATGGGCTGGCAGATCCAGCTCCAGCAGTAACCACTGGCTGTGATGGAGAATCCAGAGACAGAGCAGATGAGGGAGAGGGTCTGTGGGGGCTTCACTAGTCCTGGGCCTGACTCCTGCAGCTTGTCCTGGAACATGACACCTGGGGACAAGAAGCATCAGTTCCTGTCAATCAAATTCAATCACCACCATCTGTTAGACCTATGTCTGACATCTGAGACACTCACCCTTGGGGGCTATCACCAGGCAAAGTAGGATACCAAGCAATCTCACCTTCCCCAGAGCACAGCTCAGCCTTCCTCAGCTAAGTCAGCCCCTTGTGCGGAAAGAGCTGTAATACCCACATCCCAGAGGAGGATTTACCTAGGGAATGAGAATGAAATTTGCATGTTGGTGACTCTGTTCTCATAAGTGAGAAAGAACTGAGATAACCACCTCATTTCCTTCAGGGTCCTGGGCACATTTCTTCTCTGAAGCTCTGTGATGGAAAGCAGTTGGGTTATGAGACAACTTTGGATCATGTCAAAGGACAGCCTTTCTTTCTACATGTAAAAATTAAAGTTGGACTGGATGAGGGATCACACTGTTTTAATTTTGTGCACTACTCAAGTGGATATTAAAACAGATGCACATTATGCCCAAACATATCAAGTCCAAGGATCCACATGAAGTAGATTCATTGTTCCCAGATTGGAAACATTGTTTCCAGGTCCATTGTTTCATAATTTCATATCAAATATTATATGGTACAAAATTCTATGTAAAAATAAGAGCAAAATAAAGAACATTCTATACCTTGACCTGGCTTAGGTCCCCTTGTCTTCAAAGTGGTCGTGCAGGTGTGGCCTCTCTCCCAGTCCAGCTTAGGTATTAGGACATGCTGGTTAACACTTGTGGCCAGAGGTCCAGTCCTGGACTTGCACTGAGCCAGGTGTTACCACACTGTGTCCTTCCCTTTGTCTCATTTCATACAGGGCAATGCAGCTGCTTCTACAGATGAGATGCTGAGGAGGCCTTTCAGTTTCCTAGACCACGAGGGCATGAGATCTAGGAGTCACCTTCTCTCAAAGAGACACAGGCACTAACTCTGGAACACCAGGCATCCTGAGGTGTGTGAGGTGTGACAGGACCTGCTTCCTGGTCATAGAGTGTCAGTTGTGAACCTGCCACCCTTGTTTTCATCTGAGACCCTGGGACATTGGATGTAGAGGAGGCTGATATCCTAGGAAGGGGACTGGAAGTTCATGATAGGCCAAGGAGACAGACGGAAGGAAAACAAAGTGCAGAGTAGGTGTATCTTTCATTAAATCACTAAAGTGAGGTGGAACACATGATGGGATTTAACAGCCCAGTAAAGACTTAAAATGAGGTCTGCTTGCCCGGGTCTCTCTCACCCTCCACACACAGAAAATTCCCACTGAAGTCCCATTATTTAATAGTGCAGTGAGGCCTGGGGCACATATGACAGACTGAGGACATCCAATGACCAGAGATGAAATTTCCTCAGGTGGCAAATGTCTGAGGAGATTCCCTCTTTGTTGACAAGAGAGATGACAGTGAGGGGTTGGTGCAGCCACATGGGACCAATGTGGCATCTGTAACAAGGATGGCACCACTGTCCTGCACATGCTAGGGGGACACCTATAAGGAGTCCTGGACACTGACTGGTTGTGACCAGCATGAACAAAAGGCAGGTGGATGCTGAATGAGAGAAGCTGCAAAAATGCCTCCTCCAGGAAGCAGCACAACTGTGCACAAGGCCACACCTACACTTTGTAACCTACTCCTGTCACCTCCTCCAGCATGGAGGAAAACTGAGCCCCAATCCATGTCTCTGGCCAACCCAGTGATGAGTGTCCCCATGTGTCCCAGAGGCCCTCAGACTGGACATGTTGTCCCCTCCCTCACCTGTTTTTGTGACACTGTCCAGAGATGTATTTCAGGTGACCCCTGGCTGACTCTGTGTCCCAGTTTTCCAGGAGATTTAGAGACCATGAGACACAGAGAAGTGGAACCTGTTGAAGATCTTGTCATTTTATCTCTTCCATGCCAGGTGAAAAGAGAAAGAGATGTTGGTAACCTTCTGAGGGGACTCTGCAAAGTGAATTCATGGGCACAAAGTATCTACTGAGATGGAAGGATCCATTTGGCGCATCATGGTCCTGTGTGTTAACATCTTGGATGGTCGTGCATTCCCATTGTCATCATTGTTGCACCATGAGTCAGAGAGTGCTGGGCCCTAATGACATAGCACCCACATTGCATCTCTCTGAAAGAGACACCCAGTCCTTGTAATGCCCTGCGCCATCTAAGGACATGACTCACCTACTATCCTTGTCCCCACATACCCACCTCACACACTGCTCTCAGCTCAGGGACCCTGTGGCCTACAATCCTGATACAAGTTCCCTATCTTTCCAGATTCCATTGCCTGGAAACACCCATGGAACAGTCACACTTTTCCTGAAGTTCTTAACCAAGAGCAAGCCCCTTAGGTCATCCTTCCATACCAGGCACCTAAGTTCAGTCCTGACTACATTTTAATCCTGTAAGATCATTAGACACCATCTCTCCTGGAAAACTCGTGCACACTTCACATTAATGCTGGTGTGACATTTGTGGTTAAACATGCATTAACTAACATTCACCATGCTGATCAATTGTAAATGGACACAGCAACATTAAGCACTTTCACACCTTTGTGCAACCTTTTCACCTTCCAAATCCAGAAATACTCACTTTCCCAAACTGACTCTGTCCATTAAACAATAACTCCCCATTTCCTGTACCTGCCCCAGTCACCCCTTACTGTGCGCCATCTTCATGTCCTTGACCCTCCGTCTCTCACAGACATGAAAGCACACAGCCATTGTGATTCTGAGAGGGGTGTGTTTCTTCAAGCAGGGAGTCTCCAAGGCTCATCTGTGTTCTTATGTTTGTCCACTTTCTCTCCTTTTTACAGGGAATGACATTTTGGTGGTGAAGATGGAACACACATTTCTTAATGAGTTTCCTATTCCATCTCTCTGGTTTTCACAAAAATTCAGCTTGCAAACGGGTTTTTTTTCTGTTTTTCTATCACCAAGCAGGGGGCACTGCACAGAGAAGGAAGAAAAATTCAGGTGACAGGAGTCAACATGAGATCGATGAAATATACAGGAAGCACCTGTGACCAGAGGCTGTGCTGAGTTAGGACAAACTGTAATAACTTCCATAGCATGCTCATGGTCTTCTGTCACAGTCTCCTGTACATTCTGGAAGCAGCAGAATGAGGAGAAAGGGGTGTGTGCTGACATCAGGGTGGATGGGGCCCTGGGTCTGATGGGGACCAGGTGAAACTCCATGTCTCACTTGCATCAACCTGGACTTCCTGGGCCAGGGGCTCACATCCCAACTCTTCCCTGTGGCTCTGAGGAAGTAAGAGATTATGACAGAAAGGAAATTCAGGGGAATTTGAAGAACCAGGGTGATGTGAAAATCACAAGGGGTATCAAAGTTAGTTCCAGTTCAAAGACTCAGGCCTGAGATGCAGGAGGAACCCATGTGCCATGGTTGCTGGAGACAGGACCACAGCTCTTGTGGACATTTCAGCTCCAAGGGCATCAAGCAGGAGGGTCCCATTGGTCCCCTGCAGGCATTCAGTTGTAATGCAGAGAACATCCCCCACATTATGGGAGGTAATCTTTCTCATGAAGACCACTGAGTATAAACAGCCTCAGAAATCTCCAGATAATGTCTGGGTACACATATCTTATCAAATGGACCCCAAGTTAACTGTCACAAGATGCTCATATCCCACCCACTTAACAAATTCAGACAACCCTCACTCCCAATAGTGCCTTCGTAAACTACCACTAGGGGATTTATCTGCTGAATGAGGACTCGGGGAATGGCTGATGAACCTCACAGGGAGAACTTATCAAGTGTTTCAACAACGAAGGATACAGTAAAACTCCTGATATGTCCCTGGGTTGACACCTTAAACCTCATGGGGCAAATGTGAACTCCACACCTTTGAGAATGGCTCCAGGGCAGGAGATCTAACTTAGCACTCTGGGATCATCCAGAAGCTGCAATAATTGGAAGGTGGCAGCTGACTCACCACCTTTGACAAAATGAGGAAAATCTCAGACTGTGGAAACTGCCACCCAAAGTGTCCCACCAAGACCCCCATCAAGTCCCTGGTCTGTTCTTACATGCTTGCTCATAATCCTGGATTGATCTTCCCCACAGTGCATAACAACCTCCCATCCCCTTGTCATTGCAATTGTTAGGTGGATTTTGGTGTCTGAGCCAAGTTTTGATGCTGGACATCTGAGAGCTTTTGAGCCTCACCACCTTCATCCATGTCTGTCCTGGTCTGGGCATGCTGATAAGAAAGCCTGGCAGATAAGTCCTTTTTCCCTGGTGGGACAATCAATTCCCCCAAGTCCCTACCCAACATGAGAAACTTCAGCAGCCCTCACCCTGTGATGACAACACATCCTGAGCCAGCCTACTGTCCTGGCTCTCAGAAGCCACTTCACTACCACCAAAGATGCCTGCTTGGTCTTACCAAGACCTCAATCATGTAGAACTGAGCTCCATCTGATCACTTGGGGTGTGGGTATCATCGGACCCAAGATCTGAAGCTACTTTGGAAGGGACTCCCTCCAAGTTTGCACAGGGTCTGCAGTCATAGACACGTTTTTTTGTTTTTGTTTTTTTTTTTTTTTTTACTTTGCTAGGACAATGCCAAACACAACCGGGCATTTTTTACTCCACCAGGACTGACCACTGATCTGAGAACTGATGGCCAGTGAACCCTGGGAGCTGATGTTTACTGCTGAGTTGACTGTTCAGTAGGTGTCCAGATCCCAACTCAGGAGAAGATGCAGAAGCAGATGCCAGATGAGGAGGAAATCCCAGACTACCACAGGAACCCCATGCTGACACTGACTTCCCCTCACTGTGTCTCTTGCCCCAAAAAACACAGCCATGTCCTTGGTAGTCTGGGAGTTCAGCTGCAGGGAGAACTGGTTACTGGAAATGCCAGCATTGATGGAGATGTGACCCTGGAAACTGGGTTGTATCTTGTGCTTCCTGCCCAGTACCCCATCTACACCAGCCTCTTCCTTAGAGACTGCCAGATCCATTCCAGTAGTTAATGCTTGTGACCAAGCCCACAGACACAGCTCAGATGAGGGAGAGGGTCTTCAAATACTTTGCCAGGCCTGCACTTGAATCCTTCAGGTCTACCAAGGATAGGCCACCTAAGAACAAGGGGCATACTTCCCTAGCAATCATATGCAGTCACCACCATTCCAGATACCTGTGTATGACATCCAAGACTCTCACCCAGGGTGTTGTCACCAGGCACAGGAAACCCAGTAGCCTCATCTTCTCCATAGCATAGCTGTGCCTTCCCCAGAGACCTCAGCTTCATGTGAGGAGAGAGCTGTGAACCCCGCTGCCCACCGGAGGATGTACCCTGGAGTTAAGAGGGAAATTGGTGTTTGCAAGATTTCTTTCTCATAAGTGGAGAAGGACTGTGACAATGTTCCCTCTGGGAATTTCTTATCATGAACACAGTCCTGTGTGACCTGGGACAAGAGGACATTAGGGCTGTGAGACTCATTGCAAACAGGTCATAGGATGGCTTCACTTTTCTGGGTGTAAGAAGATAATTAGAATTTTGTCTATCTTTTTGGGCATATTAGAAGTTGTTAGCTTTATGTTCAAACACATTTCTAAACACAAGCACAAATACATCCATAATTAAGATGACTTTTATGGTTACTTGATCATTTTTATTTCTGTCTATTCCCATTGTGTTCAGGAAGCTGGCACTCACACACCTGCTCCTTGCTTCCTTGCAGTGTACTGCTGCAGGTGCAAAGGGATCTCAGAAGTGAGGCCCTGTAAATGTGGTAGGGCTTTTACACATTTTCAGTAAACACATACTTAAAACTCTGAAGAGTTTCTCTGGAATATAGAATGTATTACTGTTCCATTTTGTACATCTTAGTCCAGGACACTGGAGATTCTCATGTGAGACTCTCAATCAATTATCCATACATTATGAAACGATTGTGACAAGTTCTGATGGTTTGTTAGGTGTTACATTCTCTTAATTGTGACTTTTATGAAGAAAGTACTATATGTACGTATATATTTTTTGCTTTTTCATACCAGCCTTTATTTTATTTTATTTTATATATTATTTTATTTTATTTTATTTTATTTTATTTTTAATGTTTTTTTATTTTAGTTTATTCAGTACAGTTTCTATCCTTTATTCCCATTCCAGCCCACCCACCC
>CM052546.1:70323781-70370580 GCA_028533065.1 Trachops cirrhosus
TTTAAGATTCTCTCTTTGTCTTGAAATTTTGCCATTTTAATTATAATGTGTCTTGAGGTGGGCCTCTTTGGGTTTCTCTTAATTGGGACTCTTTGTGTTTCTTGGATTTGTGTGACTTTTTCTCTCATCAAATTAGGGAAGTTTTCTTTCAATACTTTTTCAAAAAGGTTTTCTATCCCTTGCTCTTCTTCAGGAATCCCTATTATACAGATATTATTATGTTTCATATTGTCTTGCATTTCTCTTAATCCCTCTTCATTCTTTTAAGCCCCTTTTCCTTTACTTGCTCTTTCTGGATGCTTTTTTCCTCCTTTGTCCTCCAGCTCACTGATCCGATCTTCTGCTTCATCGATCCTGCTTTTGATTCCTTCTACTGTGTTCTTCAGCTGAGAAATTGTATTCTTCATTTCCTCTAGCCCTTGGTGATCGTTTCTATTTCCTTTTTCAAGTTGATATAGTTTGCAGTGAGTTCATTGTAGCTTCCCTGTAGTTTCTGGTAACTCATTGAGAGTTTGTGGAACTTCCTGATAATCATTGCTTTGAACTCCGATTCTGATATTTGAGTTGCGTCTATTTCATTTAGCATTCTTTCTGAGGCTTCCTCCTTTCCCTTCATTTGGGGATTGTTTCTTTGTCTTCTCATTGTTCGTGAGACTCTTCTTGCTAGCCTCAGCTTCTTAAATTGATCTCTTCTGGCTCCCTGGGTTTATGTTGTGAACTTCTTTTTAGAGTACCTGTGAGATTCAGTGGTATAGTCTCCTTCTGGTATCCAGATGTTTACAGCTTCCACCTACTCTTTTTTTGATCAATTGGATGGGTAAGGCAAAATGGTTTTAGGCAGCAAGATAGTAGGCTATGACATTTACAGTAGCAGAAATTAGAGAAGAGATAGGAGATCCTTTGGCTGTGTATAATGTTAACTGTGTTTTTCCACCCCACTAGCCACTTATTAGAAAGGATGGAAACAAGATAAGACTTTTGCTGGTAAGGAAAGGATTGTGAGTTGAATCTAGAAACCAGTGAGGTTTTCTTTTTTTTAAAGACTATTTATTTATTTATTTGTTTAGAGGAGGAGGGAGGGAGAGAGAAAGGGAGAGAAATACCAATGTGTGTTTGCCTCTTGTGTATCTGCTACTGGGAACCTGGCCTACAACCCAGGCATGTTCCCTGACTGGGAGTCGAACTGATGACCCTTTGCTTTGCAGACTGGCACTCAATCCACTGAATCGCACCAGCCAGGGCAACAGTGAGATTGCGAGAGGTCAGTTTCTCAGGTAGGGTGAGAGTAAAGGGTATTAAATAGGTGTAGTGTGTGAAAGAATATAGTTAACCACTATAGTAATAGAATTCAGGAAAGTGAGAAGTGGGCTAAGGTCTGGGAGGGATGTTGGGTAGTATTTACAATAGTATGGAATAGCTATTATTTATAGTAATACTAGAGCAACAATCATATGACAGTATCTACTAGATCTAGATAATAAGAATAGGAAGTATGGAGCCTTAAGAAGTGTACTAATGTAACCCAAATGAAGGACAGTTAATTACCTATACACTATGAATGAGATAACAGGGGAAACCCATTAAGTGATACATTATAACTAGCCAAGCAAAGAATACTATACCGAAATAAGAGGAATACTAAAATACTATTTCAATAAAAAGTGTAAGAAAAATCAAATAACAATATACATATGCTATTACTTGCAGGTTCAAAAAAATTTAAAAAATAAAGGCAATAAGCAGGAGATGGAATAAAGAGATAAATTTGGAAAGAAAGGGAGAAGGATCAACACTAGAAAGAAATAGAAACATAAGGAATTGAATGAAATAACAATAATAAGAATTAAAAAGTGAAGTTACTTAATAAAAAAAAGCAACCAAAAAAAAAAAAAAAAGAAAAAACAACAACAACAAAAAAAAAACCTTTGTTGGTTTCAAACTGGCCAAACCAGTTTTCCTGGTTTTGCTGGCTGTAGCAGACTTAGGGGCGAATGCCATGGATTTTTTCCCCTTCCTGTTCAGAGCTCTGTCAGGGTCTAGTGCACTGTCCCCAGGTCCAGCCTCATGGGCCCAATGCCCCAGGCACCAATCTGTGAACTCCCAAGCACTCCCTCCAGAGCCCACTGTGGAGCACCGCATGCGTGTGCCACTTCCAGGTTCATGGGTGTGTACTCTGTGGATTCTGAGGGGCTCGAACCTCCCCCGAATTCACGTCCTGGGCACCGGGGATCCCGCAGAACGCTCGCGCTTTTTCCGTGCTCACGGCTGTAGGCACCAAGCCTTTTACTCAAAAAAATACCTCTCTCCAGGTTGGGGTGCCCACGCAAGGTCTGGTCGTCTTTGGCTCCACTGGCTGGGCCTTGATCTTCCCCAAAGCCCGCTCCTCAGTCCCCCGGATCAGCGCTGCTCAGTCCTTGTTTGGCCAGGGAGGGAGCGGATGACCCAGTTCCCCCAACCCGAGAGCCCTGTGGTAGCTCCCGGAGCTCTGGGGCTGGGGCTGCAGCCTCCCTGCTCCCCAAGCTGATCCCTGGGCTGTTATCCTGCAGTAGTCTCCTTACTGTCTGGTCTTTCAATGTCCACTACAATTTTGATTTCCTATTTTCATGTATGCTGCAATGATCCTCTGTAGGATTTGCTCTAGTCCTCTGTAGTATGGCTAGGTTTTCCTGCCATTTGAAGAGGGAGGTGGCGTGTGCTCCCTCCTACCACGCCGCCATCTTCCAGATTTCCATTCACATTTAGAGCCCTTTCTCAGTCCATTGTCGTCATCGTCATCATCATCATCATTTGCTTATGTACACTTGTTCTTATCATTTCTGTGTATCTTGTGGTTTTCCACATACAATGGCAATTTATTTGAAAATAAAGCAATGTCTATATTCTAGAAGTCATGGAGAGGTTGAGTCCACAACAGCACCACCTGTTGATTGGCCCATGGCCTCCAAAAGGCTGAGGACATGGGATAACAAACTGATTCCAACCCGCAGGTTTGACCAAGACCCCCAAGTCTATCTCACTATTTCCTTATTTATAATCATTCTTCAGATTTTCTGTTCACCTGCTAGTTATCTACTTTTAGTGAATTATTTTCTTATTTGTATTTTGGTAATGGTGTGGTTGTTAATTAAAATAGGTACTCAGACTATATTTTATGTTATGTTTGATTGCTGGAAAATGATGGCTTATTCGTGCCTCTACTCCATCTGCCCCACAGAAGAAGTCTGAAAATAAAGATTGTGCCTCCTCTTCAGATATCACTGGTTGACTAAAACCACACAAGCCCATGTAAGTGGAATCTCCCTCCCCCACAACCCTGACAAAATAAAGTGCTGAGCCAGCCTTTTCTTCCAGCTCTATCAAAGATCATCTGACTTGCTGTTGGTCTTTTCCTGTCCCTCCAAGATATTTGACTCTGTGTGTAATGAATGCTATATTTCCCCTTGGTGAGTATGTTTTCACCAGTGTGGATATCCACAGCAAACTGTCATGGGTCCCTCTGCTTCTATGTGATGTCACGTCTGCTTGGGGCTGTGACCCTTGTGCCATCTCGATGACTGTCACCACCAAAAACCTTTCTCCTTCATTGTTGGGTTCATTTGCCTCTGGTACCCATTGTTCAGCATGCATGTGTCTTGCTGATGGCTATCTTGGACACTAAGCTGAGTGGTTCCAGGGTTCCCTATTGCCTCCAAAAGAGCTTCTGCTAAGATTCAGCTGATATGGGTCAGGTGGTTTGATTATTCATTGGAATTGGTGACAAGGGTGATTGAAAGAGACTGTTTTCTGTCCATGTAATAATGTGATCTACCTTGAGAATAGCCTTTTCTAACACAGAGGCTTCAGAAATGAGCTCAGAATCAGGGATCAACAGACTTTTCCTGAGGCAAATTGTTAAAGGAAAAGGATATCAGAGAAACAATCCACTCAAACCTCCAACTTCACCTGCACCTGGAATGGTCATTGTGTTCAGGGACATAGGAACACCCTCGTGGTCCTAACACCTGCAGTGAGGTTTGTGTCTGCACTAACAAAGACTTCTTCTCACTGCATCTGTCACACAGTAATACACAGCCACATCCTTGGCTCTCAGGCTGCTCATTGGCAGGTGCAGCCTGTTCTTGCCATTGTCTCTGGAGATGGTGAATTGGCCTTTCACAGTGGTGGCATAGTATGTGGTAGTAGCATGTACATTAGTGTCTGTGGCCCACTCCAGCCCCTTCCCTGGAGACTGGCAGACAAAGTTCATTTTGTAGCTACTGAAGCTGTATTGAAAGGTCATGTAGGGAATTTTTAGAAACCCCCCAGGCTGCACCAAAACTTCTCCAGACTCCACCTAATACTGGACACTAACAAACACAAAGGCATCAGGTCAGGAAACTGTCACCCCTCCACTGTTTCTCTCAGTCATATCCACTCACATACTCAGTGCCTCTAGTTCTTCATACATTACCTCTTCAAATAGCAACAAGGAAAACCAAGCTGAACCCAAACTCCATGATGTATGGCCTGTGCTCTGTCCTGAGCAGGGACTGGGAACACTTTGGAATACCAGGCTGGGCTTATGTACCAGAGCTTCAGGGTCAGGAGCTAAGGTGTTATTCATGAGCAGACACCTCCTATTTTCATGTTCTCCTACTATATAAGGAGTTCTGGGTTTGGAGATCTGCAGAGATGTCAGTGCCTCCATGCAGGTACATATCTCTTATGGACTCTGGTAATGATAGAATTTCAATAAGTAAACACAGAATTCTGAGCCAGCCTTGGGCATGTCCAGGTGACCATGTTTGGTGTAAGTGAGCCCAACATCTGGCCTTCATCCTCTGATGAAGGGTGTTGGGATGAGCCCAACATTCTCTGCCCTTCCCACTTGCCCCATTTCTCCCCTGAAACTAATCCAGGGAAGACTGGAGCATGTCCCTTTAGGTTGTATGAGCCCTTTTCTATATGAAATTATGAAGGAGTGTCTCTGTCTAGTGGTACCTACACTCCAGTGCTGGAGATAAGTCACATTTGGGAAAGAGACCACAGGCTCACATCTTGTAGGAGGGGACTCAGTTTACACAATGATGGTGGTGCCCTCAGTTCTGATTGTTTCTGGCTTCATTCCTTCAAAGACACAAAGCAGACACAGTGTTGAGAAGGTGCTTTTCTGTTACTGGACTCGGAGCCACTGAGGAAGTAAAAATTCACAGAACTTATGGATAAACTCTTCATTTAAAACAACTGGAAGGGACATTTACAGAGGTTTTCACTGCATACACACTTATAAAATTTTTTGAAGAAGATAATAAAATAGGTTAATTAGTGAAATCCATGTGAATCGTGATACTTATCAGTGAGACTGACTTTAGTTGTCTGAACTATGCTTGTTTCTGTGAATCTTAAATGGAGGCAAAATGAGATGAAACTCCAGGAGAAGAAAATGATGTGACCACTGACATCAGGTGAAATATTCATGGCTGTATAGAAGAGGCCATGGGACCAGGGATGCTGTTCTGGATTCAGGAAAATACAAATAGACTCCCCTGTCTGAGACTGCTCAGGTAGCATAATATAGAATAGTATAGGAAATATAGAAGACAAACACCTTTTATGCTTTATGGACCTGAACTGGGATGGGGGCAATCCAGGAGGGTGGAGGTATGCAAGGTGGAGGGACTTAACTGGGAGAAATAAATGGGACAACTGCAATAGCATACATAATAAAGTATACTTTTAAAAGAGAATATGCTATTTTAAAGTCTCATTTTATTTATTTTTTTAATTTCTTTTGTGTTAGTTTATTATTTTTTTCTAATTTTTATTTTTATTTTAGTTTATTCAGTACAGTTTCTATCCTTTATTCCCATTCCAGCCCACCCACCCATCCCTCCCCTCTTCTCTCCCCTTTCCAACCCCTCTAGTTTCATCCATGTGTCCTCTATATTTGTTCCTGTAAACCCTTCCCTTCACTCCTGAAATTCCCTCCCCTCTCCCCTCTGGTCACTGACTACCTGTCCTCTATTTCAGTGTCTTTTGTTATATTTTACTTGTTTCTTTGTTTTGTTGTTTAGGTTCCTGTTAATGGCGAGATCATATGGTATTTGTCTTTCACTGCCTGGCTTATTTCGCTTAGCATAATGCTTTCCAGCTCCATCCATGATGTTGCAAAGGGTATGAGAATATGCTATTTTTAAAAATAGTTTATTTATTTTTAAAGAGAGGGGAAAGGAAAGGGAAAGAGAGGAAGAGACACATCTATGTGTTCTTGCCTGTAGCATGCCCCCTACTGGGGGAAAAATTAGCTCACAACCCAGGTATGTGCCCTGACTGAGAATCAACCCATGGACACTTTGATTTGAAGGCATGTGCTCAATCCACTGAGCCATAACAGCCAGGGCTAGAACATGATTTTTAAAGTGTAGATCGATTTATATTGTTGGTCAATATAAAAAATAAATATCTTCACTTATTTAAAAAATCATAATTCTTTCAGTTAGTCCTCTCATATTCATTTCTCCTTTCTTATAATAGCTGTAATCTCTTTACACTGACATTAATACTGGCTATTTGCTGTTGATAGTGTGACTGTGGGATGGGGTTATTTCTGTTGGTATGCACTTGTTTCCTGGTCTCTGTTGTTTTGTCTTGGCAGCATTAGCTCAACAGCATAGAAGATGTGATGGGTTGAGAGATTCTCAGTCAGCCAGCTGGTGGGAAGGACCCATGAAAGAATGACCCAGCAACAACCAAACCCAAACTACAACCAGAAAGCTAACAACTGGCAGAAGGGCATACCGAGAGCATCAGGCTGAGGAGATCAAGGTAATGTACCAGTGAATCCCACATATCTCCTACAATAGAAGGCCACAACACAAAGTCAAGGAATCAAACGAGGTATTTAACAAAAATTAATGCACAGCCATGTCCTCAGCTCTCAGGTTGCTCAGCTCCATGCAGACTGTGCTCCTGGCTGTGTCTGTGGTCATGGTGACTGTGCCCTTGGACCTCTGTGCATAGATTGCAGCACTATATTGAGGGTCAACTTGCCCCATCCATCCAGCTCTTTTCCTAGGGCCTCTTACACTCAGTGCACAGCATACCTGGTGAAGGTGTGTCCAGAAGCCTTGCAGGAGAACTTCACCAAGGCCACAGGTGTCCTCACTTCAGCACCAGCCTGAACCAGCTGCACCTATGAGTAAAAATTTAAGGAGAGTGTTCAGGAGCAGGAAGAAATCTCTGTTTATTGTCTCTGGTCCTCTCCTCAACCCAGGAATGAGGAAACCCCTTACCTCTGGCAAAAGCCACCAGGAAGTGGGTTCTCCAGCTCCAGTTTATGGTGAGGAGCTTTGCTCTCACAACTTCTGTAGGGGAGGGTGTGGCTGTTGGTGATGCTCTCAAGGCAGAGACAGACCCACATTCAACCTAGTCTACCTCTTCTGATTTGCATACACATGGGGCAGAGTGTTTCATAGTTGAAGGCTTGACCCAACCTGAAAGAAGGTATAGGACACAGGGAAAATGCTCAGAGGGAGTATGGGAGTCCAAATCCTATACAGTGTTGCAGGATTTGGGTTCCCCGCCAGGTCTCTGAGCTCTGTGTAGATATAGCTCCTTCCACTGAGGAATAAGGTCCCAAAGGACATGGTTGTCATTGTGAACCCATATTTGTGAGACATGGAGATTTCCTGGACCAATTCTGGGCTTTAATGTCTGAATGTTTGAATCTTAGATCAGTGTGTCTCCAAAATTCTCCCCCAGTGAGTTAATAAAACCAGCTCCGTTCACTGTTCCTTACAATTCAGATATACAGAAGCCCTAAAAATATCATTGACTCTGGTTCTCATGTATCATAGAGGTTGGCAAATGCCCTGATAGAATAGGATATTTACAGCCACCACATACACAAATTTTCATTTAGAGGTTTTCATGAAAAGAAAAAGACACAGGCCCTCAATAGAAACCCCTTTCCAGCTCCCCCTGCACCTACTCCCGGGCTGCTGCTCTGAACTTCTGGATCCCTCACACTCCTAATGTTATCTCTGAACCATGCTAGGGAGGTCCCTGTCAGGACTCAGAGAACAGGAACTTTTCAGGGTCTCTAGTCC
Source organism: Trachops cirrhosus (assembly GCA_028533065.1). Taxonomy (NCBI): domain Eukaryota; kingdom Metazoa; phylum Chordata; class Mammalia; order Chiroptera; family Phyllostomidae; genus Trachops; species Trachops cirrhosus. Next base: position 70,331,869 of record CM052546.1, read on the forward strand.
AGAATGAAAATTGTTTCCTGACTTTTGGAAATTCCCTTAGGAATACTGTCTGCTTTAATTGCCTAAAAGCAGATAACTGACCTTACTAAACCCCAGTGACACTTCAGGGAATTTCATGGACAGGACTCTGTGAAGCCATGAGGAAACCCCTCCCCTGGACTTGCCTGAAGCATGACACAGGCAACAACCCTGAGTCCTGAAGCTCTTCTGGGTTTGGAGGCCTCTGGTGTCCCGAGGTACCTCTTGGAGAAGGATTCATCTGGGTGATCCTTTATGTGTTCCAAATCCCACTGTACTTCTACTGCTTGATGAATGACAAACGGACACTGTGATGATTTTCATGGTAATGCACACCAGATCTCCCTTCTCTGCTGTAGCTGTCACTTGGAAATTTCCCCCAGTAGACTCTCTGTCATGGTGTGTCTTTCTAGGTGAGGTCATCTCTGTATGTGTCACCCAAGTTTTTTTGTCTATTCTTGGTGCTCCATCCATATGGTTATCTTCCCTTGTGACCATACACCCCTTGGACCTCAGGCTCCACATCCCACTTGGAGACAGACTCACTGATCAGTGACCCAAAGCTGCACCAGTCAGTCCCTGCAAGAATCACCATCTTCTCCTGCACCTGGGTATCTTGTTCAACCATCATGGAATTCCTTATATTGATCAAGGCATCAGGGGTAGAAATCAGACAACACTGCTCATTACTCAGACTCTCTTTCAAAGGTGATTTTCTCCATGGCTACTCATGGAGGAGCTATAGTGATGTTTCCCTTGTGGGTTTCACAAGCTCCAAACCCAGTAGCCCAACAAGTACTGACTTCTCGTGTAGCTCCAGTGACAGACGAGAACATCTGTTTCAGTTTTTGCTGTCTGGGGAATGTTACAGGTGGCTCCTATGAAGAACACTGAGAAAATTCCCATTTAGTAGGACATGGATCAGTGGTGAATTAACAAGCATGGGCCAGTTATGTGGTGCCACCACCTCATTTAAGTTACTGCATATTTACCTTCTATACCAATCTTATTATCATAATGTGTTATCAGTTAGAACCTGTATCAAGCAAGCATTCTTTCTAAGACAATGTTCACAATAATCTTACAGATTTATTAAATCTCTATAATTTCAGTAATTGTTCATCATGACCTTTTCCACATGAAGGTAAAGATCAAGATGAAGAAAAATCACTTGAAAGATCAATTACTGAGAACCCAAATCCTGTGTCCTGTTGTCAGCTTTGTCTGCTGAAGCTGTCTCAGTGAGCTCTGATGGCATGCAGTTCTGCTCTACCCATTTTCAGTAAACTTTCCTGGATATTCATGAGGCTCTGGTGCTTTCAGTGAACCTCAAAGGTCCAGGGCACAGGGAATATTAGGTAATAGCTTTGCGAATTAACATGACATGAATTAATGCTATCCTCCTGCTTGTTCACTGAATGCATCTTGAAATTTACCTTTATAGGGAATCAATACTTACAATACAGTCAGTGAGATTTTCCAAAGCCTAGGAGCTGTGTTTCAGTCATCAGAGGCAGGAGTGCTGCTGCCATAATCCATCTTGACCTGAAGGCTGAAGATCAGGGTTCCCAGAGCAGAAGACCTCTGTCTCAGCTATAGAATCCAGCACACAGGAGGCAAGGGGTTAATTTTCCCTTTTCTGTTTGTGTCAGTCAGTACCTTGGTGGAGTGGATGGTGCCCATCCTCACTGGGGTAAAAAAAAAAAACTCCTTTTCTGAGCTACCATTTCAAAGGGAAGTTCAGCTGTAAACACACGACAAACCCATGAATGACTATCAGCCAAATACTTAGGCATCTTGTGATACAGTCAAACTAACATAAAATCAGCAGTCACAACAGAGCTATTTAGGGGAAGAATTCCAAGGCAGAGATAATATGCATCTTCCCAATGCATGCAGATAAAGGTCAACCAACCATTTTAGACTCATTGTGGTGAACACTTTCTTAGAACCTACATGCTGAATGTCAGGTGAAGAGGAAGCTCCCTGACAGAGGATTACATAGGAGTCACTGAACGTGAATCCAGAATTTTTGCAGGAGAGTCTCACAGACCTTCCAGGCTTCATCATATCTGCACCAGTCTCCACCAACTGCCCCTCAAATCAGGCAACTACAGACAAGAGATTTTCATTAGCAGTGGACACACACACAGAATGGCCAGGTTCTCTGTAATGTTACCACGCAAAAGCATGAGAGCAAGTGTGCAGCTCAGCTAAAACTTCATGGTGCTTCCTCTGGATTAATGGCTTCAGTGAGTACTAACTGCAGAGACCTGGGGGTTGGAACTGATCTCTCTGAGGTGCAGGGACAGCCACAAGTCTGTTTGTTTGCACATATTGATGCCCGTTTGCATGTGATGCCCCCTTAGTGACAGAAGTCCCTGAGTGATAGTCCCCACTTGACATGAGGGAAAAGCACATCAATTCTGATAATGTAGGCTTTTATAAAGGACTAATTAGTTTGTGTGCTGTAGAGTTATTATCGTTTTTGCTAAATTCTACCATCAGTCAGTTTAACACAATTTAATCCACAGTGATATTCCACATGCATAGCATTTCATGCTATTCAGCTCAGCATAAACTCTTTGTATGACATTGTCCATGTGTTGACGCACAGAGTGAGGTTCATCTCCATTTTCAACTTCCCAGGCTGAGTGCATGGGCACTGCAAGGGCTGGTCTCTTGTTCTTTCAAGACACAATCCTTGCTCATTGTGCATCTGTGTTTTGGGTGTCCATCATTGTGGAGAAAGAGAGTGGGAAGAAGGGACAAACACATGTACAGCCCTTTACCTGCCCTGGACTACCTCTCTGCTCAGCCTCTTCAGCCTCCTCCACCAATCACTTAACGATGGTCACATCAAGTGACTGAGGTGCACACAGCACATTAATAATTATTCAGGTAGTTGTGACTATAATCTAAATACCATGTTGTCATTATTACGTACAATCTCTGGGAAGTTTGAAAAATGACATGTTTAGTTAAAATCATAAATGCTACATAAGCCCACAGTCCCACTTGGTCAATGCTACACCCAAGTGGCATTCATGCCCACACCTTCAAATGCACATCAGTCACGTCCCTGTGACATGATGACTGGAAGAAACATGCATTTATTAATTTTACCTCCAGTGAAATGTGGACCTCCATCCATGCTGATGTTGTAAATATTGAAAGTGTTCATGCATTAAACCCACTCCTTATGCTGCCTTCTCACTACATCTATTAAACAGCCCCCCATGACTTTCAACCAGGGAAACTTGCCTGTAAAAACACCAGAGAAAAACTGCCCTTGAACATCACTGGATGAACATTGGTGCTGTAACTTTAACAATACGTGTGTGGCATCAAATTTCCATAAAGGCAGCCCTTGTGGTCATGTCACTCTACAACCCAACTACATTCTTGGTGCTATAACAATCTACTGTGAACTGGGTCATTGGCCAAGAAGTTTATTTTTCAATGATCTGGAGAGGGAAAATGCAATAACAACTCCCGACAGAGTGATGTTAGTTACAGAACAAATCGCTATATGACTGTTTGCTCACTGTAATCTCAGAGGGCAGATGGGGCAAGGGAGCTTCCTCTGTTTTCTGTTACAAGGACATGATCATGTTCATGACAGCTCCACCCTAAAACCATCACTTGCCCCAAGGTCCGATGTCCTAACACCATCGGATGATCTTCAGGTTTTAATAATCTCAGAGTTTTGGAGTGACACCAACACCAGCTCACAGCAACAACAAACAAATCAAATCATGCTTCCAGACAATTGGAAGGCTTCTTCAGGAGAGCTGCCCAAACTGAGGATCTCCATAAATCTGTGGATGCCTCTCATCTTTGGAAGCAGAAAGTGGACCCAAGTGTTCTGATATCATTCAGAACAAGCTGATATCCCTGAAGAGTGGACAGATTCAAGCCTACACTTTGAACAAAGATGTTCATATAATTTATTATTCCCCCCCTTATTGCATACCTATAATTGTTATTCTTGTTTTCTATGGACTAACTTTGTTCTTCTATTCACAATTACAGGTGGCTGTGTGTCCTCACTAATGTTTCCTAGGTGCTCAGTGATATAAGGAGCCAGGCTCCAGTGGTTGATGTCTGATGGTGACATGTTGAGGTTCACCCCTCCTGTGCGCTCGTGGGAAATATGACGTGGAAGCGGGATTCTCCCTAGTTTTATGCAAGTGGGGGATGGAAACCACACAAATCCCTCCTGTGAGCAGGACCCTGTTCAGGGGTGCAGAATAAAACCTGGATCATTCCCCTTTTCTGACATGATGCAGCCACTGCTGACCTGCTGAAAAGTCCACCCTGCTCTCAACAGACTCCTCAATGAAGGGACAAACATCCCCACAGTCCCTCTGTGTGTGACATCATCACCCTGGACATCAACACCATGGTAAGGTGGTGGCCCCTCTACATCCACAGGATGTCAACTGCTACTGATGTCATGGATGTGGAATTATGCCAAGGACCATCACCCCTGTTTTTTTTTTCCTTCTGGGATGGGGTTCCTACAACTCTGGTGCCCATTGTCCAACATGTCCCTGATACTTTCTGGATTGGACTTCTAGCTGTGTGGGGATGGGCTTCTTGTTTCCAGCAGAGCCTCTGGTTGGATTCAACTGATTTTGGTCAGGAGGTTTGATAATTCATTAGGGTAAGGGTCAGCAAATGTATGTGACTCTCTGACTTTGAAGCATGTGAGAATGTCTTCCTCTAAGGACAACAAGCCTCTGCAACTCAGATACTGGAGAGGTCAGCACAGAAGCAAGAGGGAGGGAGGCTCCCAGAGGGAAACAGGCTGTGTGGAGAATTAACCCCGCACCTGCCAGGAAACCAGCCCTTAGACTGCATCTGCAGTTGCTCCCAAGCTGATAACTGTGCTCAGTGTGACCTGAGTGCCCCCTGGTGTCCTGAGCACCCCCAGTAGCCCAGCCCTCATGTCTCCTTCAGAGAGGTTTGTGTCTGGGCTCACACTGACTTCCCCTCACTGTGTCTCTCGCACAGTAATACACAGCTGTGTCCTCAGTTTTCAGGTTGTTCATTTGCAGGTAGAGCGTGTTTTTGCCATTGTCTCTGGAGATGGTGAATCGGCCCTTCACAGAGTTGGCATAGTATGTGCTATCACCACTACTACTAATTGCTGAGACCCACTCCAGCCCCTTCCCTGGAGCCTGGCGGACCCAGTGCATTCCAAAGTTACTGAAGGTGAATCCAGATGCCAGGCAGGAGAGTTTGAGGGAACCCCCAGGCTTCACCAAGCCTCCTCCAGACTCCACTAGCTGCACATCACACTGGACACCTGCAAACACAAGGATGTTGGTTAGGAAACTGTCACCCTCCAATGTTTCTCTCAGTCGTTTCCACTAGCATGCTCAGTATCTCTCATTCTCCATAAATTACCTCTTAAAATAGCAACAAGGAAAATCCAGTTGAGCCCAAAATCCATAGTGAGTGGTTTGTGTTCTCTCCTGAGCACAGACTTCAGGCACCTGGGAATTCTGGGCTGGGCTCCTGTCCCAGAGCTGCAGGTTAAGGGCTGGGCTGGTTTTTATGAGCAGAGGGACCCCATTTGCATGCCTTCCTGCTATATATGGAGCTCTGGTGTTGGATGCTGACATGAACTACATGGTCTCAGAGAGTGGCATGTCAAAGGGTCGAGGAGGTGCATAACCTAGGAGAGTGAATTCTCATAAAAGAAGGATTTAAGATGAGTAATGCCTTTGAAAGTCACCACTAATAAACTCATCAAGAGAATTCAGTGCTCAGGAGCAGAGGGAGAATTAAAAGAGCAGGAGGTTGTCCTTCAGGCTCCAGGAAGATCCAGATGACCCTGTTTCCCCTGAAAAACAATCAGAGTATGAACTAAGAACAGAGTGTGACCCTAGAGCACGTGGACCCAGTGTTGGAGGAGGTGGAGCGTCTGTGTGGATCATTGGAGACAGAAGTGTGAACTCTTCAGAGAAGCAGACTGTGCTTCTGGGTCATGTTCATACAATGGAATTTGGTACTAAATGTGCAGCAGCCTCACTGCCTCCTTTTGTTTTTATTCACTAGACTCTGCAGTAAAACCTGATTCAAATATTTGGACATAAAAGAAACTCAGTCATGACCAGATCTGCTTTGCTGAAGATGTAGGTAGAAATTGAATAGTAAGTATGTTGACATTTTAGGAGTTTGATTATGGAAACCTTGACGCCAACCACTAATAGAAAATGACTGATGTAAATAAAATCATAATTGATATGAAGAATATTATTTTTATTTATCCCTTGATTACAGGATGAATAAATATTTGAAAACACTTCCCATTACTGGAACTGGTGGACATAACTTTATATTAAAACTGTTCATCACTGCCGGTTCAGCCTGATGCTCACTCTCAGGATCTGTGTTTTCATGCACATGTGAAGTAGCTGTAATCAGAGAGCAGGGGAGGGAGTAAATTAGGCCCACTGGTTCTTCTGTAGTTAATTGCAGAAGAGCCATCTCCTTTTACTCTCTCTGACCCTATTCATGTCAGCATGGGGCCCATGGGAAACTGTCACTATGGTTGTTTCTCATGGGTGTCCATTGAACTTGAACCTGATGCCCTGAATGTATCAATATGAAATATAGGAAAAATGACTCCATGCATGGGGGTGAATTGTTAGAGATGGTAACTGAACCTCATTTCAGGTGAGACACTTGCTCTGACCTCCAGACTCTCCAAAAATAAATGTGTATAGATGGCAATGCCAGGTGTGTGTTTGATTCAGTTGTTATAGGAACATAGAGCAGGTTGGATTTGGGACTTCCATTGTCAAAGGTGTCCATACACTGCTTCCTGCTATGTGATGACGTTACTAATGGGCAAGGGACAGGGACACCCACATGGATGTGGTCTCAGCTGAGGAGACTTCTTAAGATCTCACCCTGAGGGAGGACTGAAGGAACATGGAGATATCACAGACTGAGCTGGAACCTGGAACACCTGTCAACCTTCAACTTTGCTTCCACAGTGTCATCTGTGTGATGCTTGGCCAGAGGCAAGAACAGAAATTTCTTCTTGACTTAGAAGTACTTTCATTTTCCCAAACACATTCCATTGTTCAGACATAAGATAGTGTCCTAGAACTTTCTAGGAGACACTACAGTCCAATCCCAAAGCTGAACACACCAAGGATTCCCAGATGGCACCTCCATGAAAACTCTTCATTCTGAGGACAAGGAGGGTCCCAATGTGCCCCCTGCACAATCACAGTAAATAACAGGGGTCCTCACAGGAACATCTTCCCATACACTTCCTTGCAGTGCATCTGGCTCCCCTAGTGTCTGACGTTCATGTGGCAGCATCAGTCCTGGTTTCAGATACTGACTGTGTGGAAGGAAGTCAGGAGGCTCATCACTCTGTCACCTCCTCAGCCCAGAGCAGCTGCCCCATCCCTCAGCATTTTTGACAAACTCAGGATGTGGGTCATCAACCTCTGTCTCTTGCACAGGAATACACAGGCATCTTGCCATTGCTCAGGCTACTCAGCTCTCTGCAGGCTGTGCTTGGGGACTTGTCTGCAACCATGGTGACTCTGCCATGAACCTTCTGTGTGTACTTTGTTCCATGATCTTCAGTATCAGTTTGTCTCTTCTACTCAAGCCCTTATTTTGGGGCCCGTCATACCCAGTGCACCCACCAGTTGGTGAAGGTGTATCCAGAAGCCTTACAAGAGACCTTCACTGAGGATCTAGGCTTCCTCAACTCAGCCCCCAACTGTAACATCTGCATGTGGTTGTGGGTACTTGTGGAGAGGAGGAAGGAGTGGGTGGAAATATCCCTAAACCTTCCCAGGTCCACTTCTGAAACCAGGTATGGGGGAGTCCCTTTTCTGTAGCCACTGCCTCCAGGAATACGGCTCTCCATCTCCTGTCCATGGTGAGGGGCTATGCCATTAGGACTTCTGTAGGGGAGGTTGTGGCTGTGGGTGATGCTCTCAGGGCACAGACAGACCCACATCCAACCTAGTCTACCTATTCTCATTTGCATATGCATGTGGCAGAGTCTTTCATAGCTCAAGTGCTGACCCCACCTGAGAGAAGGCAGAGGACACAGAGACCTTGCTTAGTGGGAGTCTGATTGACCGAGTCCTAATCCACATGTGAGGACATGTGTCCCCTGGTGGGTCCCTGAGCTCTGGGCAGGCACAGTTTCCCCCAGTGAGGAACCAGTCTCCACAGGACATGTTCCTCATTCTGAATCCACATTTCAGTGACACAGAAACCACCTGGACCAGTCTGACCTCGATGCCTCAATATCTTATTACTAGGCCAGTGTGTCTTCAAAATTCTCCACATAGTGAGGTTGTTAAATAATCCCTATGTTTATCTTCTTAGAACTCAGATATAAAGTAGTATAAAAAAATACCCTTATCGACTGTGGTCCTTATGTCTTATTGAGTTTGGTAAATGCTCTGATGGAATTGGGTATTTACAGTCACCACATGTGCAGCTCTTACTTTAGTTTTTGTTATGACAAGAGGAAGACACAGGCCCTCAGAGGAAATCTATCCCCAGCTCCCTCTGCACCTGATTCTGAAGCAGTCACCCTGAGCTTGTGGGTCTCGTGTGCCCCCTCCTGTCCAGACTGAACACTACAGTGGCATTGCTGTCTGGACTCACAAGCCATGGACATCTCAATGGCTCTAATGCACAATTAAAGGCTAAGCCCTGACTTGAGTTAAGCGTGGTTTATTTAACTCTATTGGTTCTGTCAAAAGCCCTGATTGATTGTCTGTACTACCAAAGCCTCCTTCCCCCTCCCTGTAATTTGAGTCTTTGAAGTTATGTAGGGGAGTTGGAGCAGCTGGAAAATGTGCATTTGGGTGGGAAAAATATGATAGCCAGATGCTTTCGGCATGATTTTAATTTCCCCTGATAGTCTGAGTCAATGACCCCCGGCTGAACAAAAATGCCTTTGATAGGAATACTGGATCTCCCTAAGATTACACCAACTCCTCCTGGGGGGTAGAGGTCCCCAGACACCAGTTGGAGCTACAATTAATTGATCCTCTTCCTTTACGATGAGTTTGTTAGTGATGACCAAGTCCAGCCCTGTGTTTCTGTGGGTGGCTGCATGAAGGTCAGAAACTGCATTCCTTGAGTTCCCTGATATTGATTGCTGTTTTGAAAGCTCCGATTGGGGTTGGGGGCACTGGAGCAGGTGGCCATTTTTGTCAAATATACAGTGGACTGGGTTGGCCATTTTTGTCAAATATACAGTGGAATTCCTCTGCCCAATATCTGCCATAGCCACAGCATAGCAATCCTTGGGGGGAAGCTTGCCATTTCCTATGCCCCCTCTCAGTGTGGACGGACCTTCCTTGCTCAGGTGACTGGGCTTTCTACAGTTATAACACTTTGAATCTCCCTTGATTGCAGCAGTGAAGAGAGAGTCCTTATTCTGCTCCATGCCAACATCTTGGCAAGGCTTGATAAAGTCACTGATGGCTCTGGTGGTAACTCTCAGGGGTCCTATAATGGCCCTGCAGTCTTTGTTAGCATTTTCATAAGTTAGTTGCCATAAAAAAGTCTTGTCTGCTTTATGATTATCAATTTTCTGTTCAATGGCTTCCTGGAGGAAATCAACAAAGTCAATATACGCCTCTGTAGTACCCTGATGGATACTGATGAAGGAAGAAGTTTCCTTGGTCTGAAAATCAGGCACAGCCTTCATGGCTCTGAGAGCATTTTGAGCACTTTGAGTAAAAGCTTGAGGATTAAGCCTAGATTGATCTACAGTGGTAGCAAAATCACCAGACCCAGGCAGCATAGGGAGGGTGACAGGATTATTCATTTGTGCATTTTTGGCTGCCTGGTTAGTGGCTCACTGAGAATATTCCAAATGCCAGACTGTAAACTGAGCAGGGGTTAAGGTTGTCGTGGCCAGGGCAATCTAATTACAAGGGGCCACTTTATAGCTGTCAGTGATGGCTCAAAATAGCTCATTAGTATAAGGAGACTGAATCCCATTTTCTTTAACGCTCCTTTTTAAGTCCTTGTAAACAGAAAAATGGAAGGGGCTCATGGATATTTCTTTGACCTTGACTATAATGGGATGGCTGAATGGAATTCTAAATCCCCAGCGCTGCTGCCTGTCAAAGGCACTATTGCATGGTCTTTTCAGGATATCTGTCTGAAATTTTTTTTTTGTCTTTCTTGGTGGCAACACAACCTGCCAGGAAGAACACTCCCAGAGTTAAAGTAAGGAGTGATGGTTTTGATTCAGGTCCTCCTTTGGGGCTGCAGGTGGAACTTCCATGGCTAGTTCTTCTACTACATCGTATATGACTTCTTCCTCTGAACTAGAATCCCCATCCTCCTCTGTGACTAGTTCCTGTTTCTTAGCCCATATAGGCATGAAAGCAGTCCTGACTAGTCCCCAAGTTAGTAAATTCTGAACTCCAAAAGAAACACCGCTGTCCTGTAAAGATTTTAGCTTGTCACCTGCATTTTCCCAGACTTCAATATCTAAGGTTCCCTTTTCAGGAAAAGCAGGGTAGTAATCCTTTATAGTTTATCAAAGCTGAATGAGTTGCTGTTTCTTTACCTTACATATTGCTCCACAGAGGAGCAGCTGTAACACACATAGGTTCTCTTCCTGATCTTTAGATAAACCACAGTACATTATTGCTGTTAAAAGGCTCTTTTTTTACTTTTGCTTGTTGCCTTTTCAGACTCTGCCACCTGTGTTGAAACCCAGCTAGTTATCTATTGGGGGATATAGAGTGGTGGTCAAAATGTGCTGTTGGTGAAAGACAGTCAGGGAGGGTACCAGACATTCCAGGTACCCTAACCCTGCTTATGGACCTTGGGTCCTCCTCCAAGCATCTAAGACTATGAGGGAGGGCTCGATGCGTTCGGTGCCCAACCTTTATATTGTCGTTTCCTGGACGCGCCAGAAGTTATATTAAGGTGTATTGGATGTCCCTATATGGCCCCTGCATGTCTCAGGAATTGATCCCCCACACCCTCTCAAGGTTCAGACTCACGTGGGAATAACCAATTTTTTGAGTCGGGGGAGGAAGTGTCTTTTCTTTGGAGCTTGGAAAATTCCAAAAGCTTTTATACAAAACCTGTGATGAACACTAAATTCTTCTGGAAAGTGATCTTCAGAGTCCAGTCAAAAACTAAACACTCCTTCACTATCTGCATTTCCTTATCAAAGAGGATGGAGAGAAAAGGCAAAACTGAAAGGACCACAACAGATAACCTGAAAGAAAGAATCTGCTGAGATGCTTGTAAATAGCCCTGTAACTAGTGGCTGCTTTTAAAGCTGATTAAAGGGAAAGTCTTTGTTCTTCCTCCCAAACCTAACATAGTGGGGTTTTGTTGCAGGAATGGGCTTGTGAGTGTTTTTACAGTGTGCATCTCATTGCATGGACTTTTGCTTGTGGTTGATGGGAATCCTAGTGTTCTGTCCAGGTCCATTTCTACCTTATCCTCTCATGGGTGACTTATAGCAGCAAGTACCCTCATGGCTTTCAACTCCTTCACCAATGCCCATGAGATGTGGCAAATGCTTGGCAGAGAGCAAGGCTCCTGGTTACCAAAGAGGGTACAGATGCAAAGCAGCCACAAAAGAGGGTGACCTTGGAAGAAATCCCTTTTCCTCTGAAATCAAACACAACCTACAACATTGCCAAAGAGCATTCAGTGTCATTGGCCCTTACCTGAGCTGATGCACACATTCCAACTAAGTTGGTGTGTTGTCCACAACTGTGACTCATAGTCCTGAGTCCCTGTCCCTGGGCGCCAGAAGATGTGGACTATGACCAATGGGGTCCACGTGTTGTGGCTGCAATGAACAAATTCACATGGACTTCAGAAGTCCTGTGGAGAAAAGGGATGGCATAGCCACTCTCTGAATGAGAAAGTGGCCCAACCCTTGCCTGGACAGGCTTTTATTGCTTTTCTGTGCACATTACATCAAGGATGGTCCTCCTTTACCATGCACAGGTTTGCTGTAGGTCATTACCTTTTACAGATAACAAAAGGAAAGGGTGTTGCTGATTACTTGAAAGAAAAGGATGTTGCAAATGCGAGGGGAAAGTGGTTGAACTGGTTACACTCCATCCTTGGGAGGTTTAGCTCAGAGTTTAGGAAGTTACTTTAGAGATATGCAGTAAACATTTGCTGCCTCAATTCAGGGTGAGGGAGTTTTAGCAAAAGCAAGCCTCAAAGCATCCTGGCACCCCATGGAAAAGCTGATCTGTGGGCCTGGCTCCTATGTGCCACCTTATGCTTGGTGATTTTCTGAATCAGGTCTTAACTGCATCTGCCACTGCCACGGAGGTCGGTTCCCTATACACCTCAGCCCTGGCCTGCTGTCTCCTGCAAAGAGTTTTGTGTCTGTGTTCACACTGACTTCCCCACACTGCGTATCTCACAAAGTAATACAAACCTGTGCCCTCAACTCTCAGGCTGCTCAGCTCCATGCAGGCTGTACTTGCAGACTTGTCAGTGGTCATGGTGACTCTGCCCTGGAACTTTGTTGAGAATTTTGTGTTCCCACTGTTAGGGTAAACCCACCCCACCTATTCAAGGCCTTGCCCTGGGGTTTGTAACACCCAGCACACCTCATGGCTGATGAAAGTGTATCCAGAAGCCTTTCAGGAGATCTTCACCTCAGCTCCAGGATTCCCCACCTCAGCCCCATACATCACCTGCTGCACCTGGGAGAGGGTACCTGTGGAAAGAAGACAGGAGGGTAGAAATGTTCCTTGACTGTCCCCGGTTCCCTGCACAACCCAGGCACTGGTGAGTTCCTTATCTGTATCCACCATCACCGAGAAGAATGGTAACAAGCTTCAGTCCATGGTGAGAGGATGTGACTTCAGGATCTCTGTAGGGGAGGGTGTTTCTCTGGGTGATGCTCTTAGGGCACAGACAGAGCTATATTATCTTACTCTATTTCTTCTGATTTGCATATGCATGAGGCAAGGGATTCACAGTGATTTTTGACTCCACCTGTGAGAGGGTAGAGGACACAGAGACCATGTTCAGTGAGATACTCAGGGCCAAGTCTAAATTGATATTGTTGGATATAAGCCACCTGTCAGGTCCCTGAGCTCTGTGCAGACATACCTCCTCCCAGTGAGGAACAAGCCCTGACAGGACAAGCTCCTCATTGTGACCTCACCTTTGGTAACACAGGGACCAAAAAGACCAGTCTGACCATGATACCTGCATGCTTTATTGCTGGATCAGTGTGTCTCCAAAATTGTGTACCTAGTGAGTTAATAGAATCTTCCCTGTTCCCAGCCTCTTACATTTCAAGTAATAGAAGCCTTATACATAACCCCATTGACTGTGGTTCTCATGTCTTATCCAGTTTGGTAAATGCTCTGACAGAATAGGGTGTTTACACTCACCTCAAGTCCAATTCTATTTTAGATGTTTTCTAAAAAGTGGGAGACCAGTCCCTCAGAGGAAATCCTTCCCCAGCTCCCTGTACACCTGCATCTGGGCAGGAGCCCTGTGCTTCTGAGACCCACATGCCCCTGGCTGCCCAGCTTGTGCCCTGCAGGAGAGGGTCCTGTCTGGACTCAGAGGGAATGGACCTCTCATGGCTGAGTGCTGACTTCAGGGTTCTCCCTCTGGGACACCATGTGCTGCGACATTTCTGGGCACAGAGACTGCCTGTACTAAACCCCAGTGACTCTGTAGAGAGCCCCATACCCAGTGCTCTATGAATCAACAGGGAGCCTCTTCCCTGGAGCTGCCTGATGCACTGACACAGCCAACACCTGTGCGTCCAGAAGCTCTTGGGGCTTTGAGGGCCTCTCATGCCCTCCAGTTCATTTGATTTCAATCACTCCTATCTGAGTATCCTTGCATGTGGCCCTAATCCTACAGCACATTTACTGATTTACTGCTCTATAAATATCACACACACACACACACACACACACACACACACAGTGATGATTTCCATGGTAGTGAGCTCCAGGTCACTTTATTCTCTTCTTCTCTGTTTCTTCCACATTGGCAGAGTTCCTACATGGATTCTAGTCCTAAGTGTAACTTCTTGAGTGAGTGATACACTGTTCTGTGAGGGACATGCTGGCCTTTTGTCCTTTCTGGGTGCTCCATCCTGATGAATATCTTCCCTTCTACCACCTGCCTGATGGACCTCTGACCCCGCATCACACAGGGAGACAGACTCACTGCTCAGTGACTCACCGGTGCATCTTTTGGTTGCTGCAGGAACCCTTATCTCCTTAATTTGTTTTTCAGGTTCAACTCTCATGGACTTTCCAGCACTGACCAAGGTGCCACAGGTGAGAATGCAGACAGTGCCAATCACTACTTAGACTTCCATTCAAACATGGTCTTTTTTAGAGTCACCCATGGAAGAACTGTGGTGATATTCTGATATGGACACCGACCTGCAGGGTCCATGTGTTGTGCCTGCGACAAGCAAATTCACATGGACGTCAGAAGTTCTGTGGAGAAAAAGGAATGGCGTGATCACTCTCTGAGTGAGAGAGGGCCACAACCCCTCCCTGGACAGGTTTTTATTGCTTTTCTGGGTACATTATATCAAGGATGGTCCTCATTTACTATGCACAGGTTGTCTTTATGTGGTTACCTTTTACAGAAAACAAAGGAGAGAATGTTGCTAATTTCATCAAAGAAGAAAGATATTTGCAAATATAAAGGAAACAGTGGTTGAACTGGATACACGAGTCCCTGGAAAGTTTAGCATAGATTTTAGGAAGTTACTTTAAAGATATGTAGTAAACATTCATTGCCTCAATTCAGGGTGAGGGAATTTTAGCAAAATCCAGCCTCATAGCAGCCTAGGTACAATGCAGGCCTGGTTCTCCATGGGAGAACGTATCTGTGGGCATGAGTCCTGTGTACCGCCTCGCTCCACACTGGCCTTTCCAAGTGGGGGCTGGGCTACATTCCCCATGGCATAGAGAATGGTCCTCTATAATGTTCCACATGTGCACACCAAACCCTAAATCCAGCAGCCCAACTGACACTGAGATCTCACTTACTCCCAGAGACAGAGAAGAGCATCCGATTGGTTTTCTCTGTCTGGAGAATGAGGCTCCTACATAGGAGAGTAAGAGAAAGTCCCCATTTCCACAGGATTAGGGACCTGTGCTGGCTTTATCAAGCATGTGTCACCATGCCATTTAAGTCATGACATGCTATCCTCTGTGTTGAACTTGTCATTATCACATATTATTGCACTTGGGATCTGCATCAAGCAAACATCTTCTTTAGAAAATGTCCAGAGTAATCTGATGAGTGAAATAAATCTTTTTTGTTTCATAAATGTATCTCAGAAATGTTCCCACATTAAAGGCAAATTACAGTTGGTTATTTTCCAAGATGGAGATGAAAGAAAACTATTTGCAAGTCAATGACTGAGGGCTTGTTTGCTGTGACTTCTCATCAGCGTGGTTTTACCAAAGTCTCAATGAGCTGTGATGTCACAGTACTGTTTATCCATCCTCAGAAATCTCCTCTGTGTCTTCATGAAGCTCTGTTTTTTTTCCATGGACCTCATAAGTCTAGGACACACGGAATGTTAGGTATCAGCTTTGCAAGTTATAATGTGACATTAATGGGATCCTCACTTTGCTCACAGAGTGCCCAGTACCATTTCAAGGAAACACATGTGTGGACTCTGGTTGGCAAACCTGGACAAGCTTGCATGCTTTCTGATTTGTGGTAGCAGAGGGCATGGCCCTTCAAAGAATGAGACCCAAAATGATATCTACATTTATTTTTATATAGACTTGGTGTTCATATTATGCACAATGGTACATTTCACAGTCTCATGAGGTGTGGGTTGCAGGCAGCAGACCCGGGAAAGCTGTTGCTGTAACTCAGCCTGGTGTGATGCCTGAGGACCAGGGTGCCCAGGGCAGGAGAAGACCTCTGTCCCAGCCTCAGAATCCAGTACACAGGTGGAAGAGGTTAATTTTCCCCCCTTCACTGTTTCTTCCAGTCAGTCCCTCAGTGGAGGGGAGAGTGCCCACCTCTATTGGGGAAAAGAGTCTATTTTTCTGAGACACCAGTACAAAGGTAAGTTTACTTGTAAAACACACTTGGACAAACTCAGGAATGACTTTCAGCTGGATCTTTGGGCACCTTGTGATCCATTAAAAAAAAACAAAAAACAAAAAACAACACCAACTGTAACAACAAAAGTATTTGGGGGAAGAGTTCCATGTGAGAGAAAATATGCATCTGCCCAGTGCACTTAGATGGAGGAGACACATCCATGTTAGAATCACTGTGATGATCACTTTCTTAGGTAACTACATGTGGAATGTCAGATGGAGGGGAAGCCCTTGGCCAGAGACAAAACTGAGCCTTAGCCTTCATGTTCCCTGTACCTACGCAATCTGTGTTCCTGAGTGCCCCCTGCAGCCCAGCTCTCTTGTCTCCCGCAGGATGGTTTGTGTCTGGGCTCACACCAATTCCCCTCACTGTGCCTGTCCCACAGTCATATGCACCTGTGACCTCGGCTGTGAGACTGCTCAGTGTTAAATAAACTTGGCTCTTGCAGGTGTCCTGCTGATAATGAGATGGGATTTCAGTGTGGCTATGTGGACTTTTTACCTCCACCAGCCCATATAGTACTGACCCATTCCTGACAATTCCCTGGTGCCTTCGGATCCAGTGCACACTATACCTCATGAAAGGGAACCCAGAGAAAGTGCAGGTGTAATTCCTGGTATTTAAGCTGTCAGTGAGGATGGAGCTGTGAGGAGCTTGTGCAGAATGAGACTCGAGGCAAAGACACAACTACCTCTTGTTCCCTTGAGATTTGCCTTTCAATGGTAGATCTTTAATGGAGCCAGCAACTGTCCCAAGAGTGTCAGTCTGAGAGCATTTATTAAAGCACAGAATCTTTCATTCAAATATGTACTAAGAGCTATTGTGAATTCAAACATGTTCCCTGACTTTCTCCAGCTTGTTAAGTGAAAACCTTAGCTCATGATATGTGCTATTTTCCAATGTTCCCATAAAAGTATTTCTGGGCATAGATTTATCTCTTCATCTTCCTGTAAGTCTGTTCCATGATGCTGGTCTCAGACATTGCCTGTGTACTTGTGCTGTGGTCACTGTGGACTTTGGCTGCATTGGGAGTGGCCAACCATCCTTCCTGTCCATGGGCTGCCATCTGCAGAGAGAATCCAGGGGCTTATCCATCACAGTGCCCTGCAGCTGGTCAGGCTCCAGCACTAAAGCAGAACCCCAGTGGTGAACTAAAGTGTGTGATTTGTTAGAGGTGCTCTGGGGTCAGCAGCTACTGGACTCACACCTGACATAGGTGTGAATTGCTCCAGCACCTAGGGCATGTGCCATCATAACTGATACCATAACAACTTAAATTGAAAGACAGGCCACACATTCAGACAATATACACTCAAATTGCATATTTGATAAAGGACTAGTGTCATGAACACACAATAAACTCTCCAAAAGAGAAGAAAACAAAAAGCAAAGTAAACCTAACTAGTCATCAGAACAGGCTCCTGCTCAAAGGATGCAGCTGACTGGAAATCAGTGTGCCGCCCCTCCACCCAGAATGAAAAGAGATGCTCTCTGTGACCAGCAACCTAGTGTCCAATGCTTTCTTCCTATAGAATATAGAATACAGTCTGGGTTTGGAAGAGAGAGTCTCCTCATCATTGCTGCTTTACCCACCATGGCCAAGGTTTGGGAGCAATCTCAGTGCCTGTCAGGGGATGAATAAATGATGTGTGCAATATACACACAGTGCAGAGTTACTATTCAGCCTTGAAATAGAAGGAATTCTGCCATAAACCACAATGGAGGTGACACTGCCAGATGCCAGGCCATGTGCACTAATCCATCAGGAGGTACTATCACTGTGTGACACCAGAGAGCTGAGGTCCCTAAGTCAGTGCAGCTCAGAGACACAGACAGCAGGCTTGTGCTTGTATCACAGGAGGAAGAACTTGGGAAGCTGGTGTTCTCTGAAAAGAAGACTCCATTGTGAGGCATAGTCATGACTTGTGGCCTGCTTTAGTGTTGGAGCTGAGAATGAGCCACACTGTTGCAGACTCATGGATTTGGGGTAGACACATCACATGTTGTGCATTCTCAATGTGCGAAAATGACAGGAGTGGTCCCGTGTTAAAATAGAGTGAGGGCAGCCATTCCAGACACATCACCTGACACATCTTCCTTCTCCAACCTGTGCAGGGTGTGGGCTCAGCACAGTCACCTTTCCACTGGGTCCCAAAACTGTGTGCCACACAACTGTTTGCACAGTTAACAGGGAAGACTAATCCTGACTATAGGACTGAAAATTTCCAAAAATCTTCTGAATTTACATCACCACATTCAGGTAAAGACTAACTTAGCTTGTCTGAAGTGATAGAAGCTCTTTCCCTCTAGTCCTGTTCTGCATGCCTCCCTGTCTCACAAACACCACTGCATTCACTCCTAGTCAGAGCAGTATTAGGGCTTCTGCCTGATCCATGCTTCCCAAGCAGCTTTTATATTTTATCTCAGATAAGCACTGGTTGCTGCTCACTTTGTTCTTTTGTTTTTACATTTTATATTTATATTTTTGTCATTTCAATAATTACAAGAAAATCCTGCTGCATGGAATCTCACAGATCAACCATGAGGACATCATGCTGAGTGAAGTGATGCAGGCACAGCCAAGGAAACACCAAATGGTCCCTCTTATGTCAGGACTCTAAGCCAGTCAAGATGCAGTAGCACGGGGCAGCTTGGTGTTTGCCTAGATCTGATGGGAGAGGCACAGGGGATATGCCTTCTCAGGGAAGAAGCATCCTGTGATGCAGGGTGGTTGGGTTCCAGAGGTTGGCTGCCCATCCCTGCAGCTGGGGTTATCAAGCAACACATGCATTTGGTTTGTGTCAAGGGTAGATCTCACGTGGAGTTCTCACTGAAACAAAAAAAGGCAGACAGAATTTCAACTGCAGCATGAGGGCATGAAGAGCTACAAGGTTTTCAGTCCCAGTCAGAAGGTAGACATCATTTTTAAAAGTCCTCACTGTGACTTTAGATGGTCTTTTTGGAACACGGACAATGAAGAAAAATTTACTCCAGAAAAGACATTAATAGTGGGAACAGCTAGACAACGTAAATGAAATTATGCACACTCCCTTCCCTGTCCCAGCACAGCAATGGAAACTCCTCAGAAGGGCAGATATAACAGCACGGACTCCATGCTGCCTGGTCATGTGCCTCCCAATGGGTAGACTTCAGTGTTCTTCCTTCAGCCAGAATCAGCTGGCTGCAGAATTTGAGCTCCCAGCTGGTGCTACAGAAACAGAGGGCTCTCTCATCCAATCCATCCCACTCTGGGACTCGAGACCAAGTTCTGGGCACAGCACCCCTGGGACCCTGGGTGTTTCATAATCCCATCCTCAATTTCATAGCAGGATTCACCCACCAGGGCATGAGAGTCACAGAGATGGGAGCTGACACGTAATCAATCAGATCTGAGCACTCAGCTCCTTACTGAGTATGGAGTGTATCGTGTTTTTCTTCAGCAGCAGCTGAAAAACCTCCCTTTGAATTTTGTCAGGGAAAGGGCTGGGACTCAGTCATCATGTACAGTTCCAGATCTATTCCCATGGAGATGACACCATTTCCAGTGACGTGTGGAGATCCTTGAGGCCTGGGTGTGGTGGAAGGAAATGGCAGGAGATGGTGGATCAGTGGAGTGTCCGCTGCCCTGAAACCCTGTGCCTATGGGCAAACCAATGACGGAAGCCCCTGGAGGAGACAGCTGCTGTCAGGACAACAGCAGACCTGGTGGTGAACAGTGTGCATTTACAGAAGCCTGGAGCTGTTTGTTTCCATGTGTAGAGCTGTCCATTCATCAGGCCCTGCTGAGGAGGAGGGTATGGTCAGTGTACACAGAGTGAAGCTTCCACATGGTAACAGTGAGAAAGGGATAGAAAGCCCACCCTTCTACTGCCCTACTAGGTTGGCCCTGTGAGCACCAGGACACATCACTTTGGATTTTCTGAGCCTGGCATATTCCACACTGAGTGATCCCTGAGTCTCACCAGCATTGATATCTGTATCAGCTGATCATTATTTTCATGGCTGAGCAGAATTCCATTCATGGATGTCCCCTAGTTTGCTTGTTCTAAGTTTAGAAGGACTTGTAGGTTTGTTTTAGCTTCTAACAAAAATAAAGTGGATATAAATGTTTACCTATATTTTAGTATGAACATAGAATTTATTCTTATGGATCAAATACTCATAGGTCTTTTTTAAAGTATAATTACATAATATAATATGGTGCACTTTGTTAAGAAAGAAAAAAAGGAACTGATGAAGAAGACATGGGTGGTACCTGGTCATGTTTTATCTGCAAACTGATTTATGTCCTTGTTCATTTTCTTCAGTGAAAACCTGAAAAATATGATTCCAGAGAAGGAAGTGCCCCCGATACAGCTGACAGCTCTGAGGGGAAATCATTACTCCCAGGAGGAAGCCCCTTCCTTCCCAACTAGGCCCACACCTGCCCCTGGGTTTGTGTTCTGTGGTTGGTTCTGTGTCCTATGGTCTGCCAAAGTGTCCCTTTGTGTTGTGAGCAGCCCCTGTCACCTGTAGAGAGGTTTGTGTCTGGGCTCATCCCGACTTCCCCTCACTGTGTGTCTCTCACACAGTAATACATGTCTGTGTCCTTGGTTATCAGGCTGCTCAGTGTTAAATAAACTTGGTTCTTGGAAATATCCCTGGTGATGCTGAGTTGGGATTCCAGTGCTTGGTTGTAGTTTGTGATTCCATCCAGCCCCTCCCCTGGAACCTTGCGAGTCCAGTGCACATAATGACTTGTTAAAGAGAATCCAGAGACAGTGCAGGTGAGAGAGGGTCTGTAAGGCCTTCACCAGTCCTGGGCCCAACTCATGTAGCTGCACCTGGGACAGGACTCTTGGGGACAAAGAGCACCAGTCCCTTTCAGTCACATGGAATCATCACTATCCCATAGATCTGTGTCTAACATCTGAGATACTCACCATGTGAGGCTGTCACCAGGAGCAGGAGGAGAGCCAGCAGTCGTATCTTCTTCTAGAGAACAGCTCTGCCTTCCCCAGTGACCTCAGTTCTGTGTGAGAAGAGAGTTGTGAACTCCCACAGCCCAGGTGTGGATGTACCCTAGAGCTGGGAGGGAAATTTGCATGTGGGGACTCTGTTCTCATAGGGGAGGAGGGACGGAGGTCACTGTGCCATGTTTTTCAGTGTCCTGAGCACATTTGTTGCCTTGGACTATGTGGAGTGGGTCTCAGATAGGAGAGTGCTTGAGAAATGAGGTACCTTGGAATCAGGTGAAAGGACACCCCATTTTTCTACATTTAAAAATTAATGCTGATGAAGATAAGTGGATCACACTATTTTAATGCTATGATTTATTCAGGTACATGTTTAAATAAATTAACATTAAGTCCAAACAACTACACAAGTACAAGGAAACACATGGAGTAGAATCATCATTTCCAGATTGGATAAGCATAATTTCATATAAAATGATATTTCATGCAAAATTGTTACAAAGTAACGATTTGCCTTCCCCATGACCTGGCTGAGACCCCTGATCCTGCAGGTGGTAGTGCATGTGCAGCCTCTGTCCTAGCCCAACTCTAGGGAATGAGTTATGCTCATTAATTCCTGCTGCCGAGAGTCCAGCTCAAGCCCTGAAGCTGAGACAGGAGTTAAACCTGTTGTGTTCTTCCTTTCATCTCACTTCCCTAAGGGCAGTGCAACACCTTCCCACAGGTGAGCTGATCAGGAGACCTGTTAGGAGCTCAGTCACATGAGCTGCAGAGGCCCTGGAATAACCTTATTCCAGAGAGACACAGGCACTCACTCTTGGCTAGCAGGTGTTTTGAGATGTGTGTGAACCATGGGATCTGTGTCCTTGTCACAGAGAGTCTATCTGGAACCTTCCATCCCTGAATTCACCTGAGATGCTGGTCAGGGGATCTGGAGGCTGATATGCTGGGAAGGGCACTGGGAGATCATGATGGGCCAAGGTGACAGATGGAGGGAAACCAAAGTGCAAAGTAGTTGCATCTTTTATTAAACCACTAAACTGAGGTGAAGCACATGATGGGCTTTAGCAGACATGCAAATGCTTAAAAATGGGGTTGCTTCCCCGAGTCTCGCACACCCTCCACACCCAGAAAATCCCCACTGCAGTCCCCATTATTTAATAGTGAACAACGAGGACTGGGGCACACAAACCAGATGTGAGATTTCTGCAGGTGACTAATGTCTCAGTAGGTTCCCCCTTTGTGGATAAGAGAGCTGAGAGTGAGGAGATGGTGCAGCCACATGGGGTTGAGGTAACATCTGTGACAGTGATGACACCTGTGTCCTGCAGGTGATATGGGATATCTTTGAGGAGCCCAGGCCACTAGGCAACTGCACCAGCATGAAGGAAAGAGAGGGGGATGTGGAGGGATACTAGTGGTGAGAAAGCTTCTTACAGCAGGAACACAGGTGTGCCCCAGGGAACACCTGTGATATGTAAAGCACTCCTCTCTCCTCCCCCAGCATGAAGAAGGGGAGACGACTCCCGTTCCATAGAGCTGGTGATCCTAGTGATGTGTGTCCTCACCTGCCCCAGAGGGCCCTCCAACTGGACATGCCCTTCCCTCCCTCACACGTCCCTGTGATGCTGCCCAAAGGCACATTTCAGGTAATATCTGGGTGTCTGTTTCCAAGGGTTTTTTTTTGTTTGTTTCCCAGTTTTTAAGGAGATTTAGAGACCGTGAGACATGGGTAAGTGGATGCTGTTGTAGGTCTTGTCATTGTCTTCACTTCCATTCCAGGTGAGAGAAGAAGGAAATGAGGGTTACCTGCTTAGGGAAATATCAAAGTGAAAATTCATGGGGAAAGAGTGTCTCCCAAGAAAGGGGGCCATTTTGTGTAGAACTGTCCTGAGTGTGGTTTTCATAATGGACGGTCATTCATCCCCAACCCTCATCTTGATGACACCCAGAGTCAGAGGGTTTTGGGTCCCAAAATGTGCCACCCAAAGCACATCTTCCTTAAAGAGATACTAAGTACTTGTAATGCCCTGCACCCACTCAGGACATGAGTCACTATTGTCCTTGTCCCCACACATCCACTTCCCACACTGCTGCCAGCTCAGGCAACCCTGTAGCCCAGAACCTGGACCAGGCTCCCCCTCTTCCCAGATTCCAACTCACTGGAAACATGCATGGGACAGTCGCATCCCTTCTTAGGTTCTTGCCCCAAACACTCACTGTGCTAATCTATTGTATATGGACACGGTGACGTTAAATGCATTCACAATATGTGCAACCAATCTCATCTTCCACATCGAGGAATGCTCACTTTCCCGAACCAGCTCAGTGCCCATTAAATAATATCTCCCTGGTTTCCTGTCCCTGCTCCAGTCACCACATTCTGTGCTCTGTCTCCAAGCCCTTCACCATTCTAGGTTCTTACAGATGTAGGACCCCACAGCTGTTGTGATTCTTAGTGTGGATTATTTCTCCAGCCATTGCATCTCCATGGCTCATCCGTGGTCTTGCATCTGCCCATTCTTTCTTCTTTTTAAGGGGGAATGATATTTTGTGGTGAGGATGAAGCACGGCTTGCTCATTGAATTTCCTATTCTATCTTTTCCATTTACACAAGGACTCAGTTGATTATAAACAAATATTCTCCCTGTTTTCTTGATCTGGAAGGAAGGGGAACAGCACAAGGAAGGCAGACAACAGAATGAGGTGAAAGGAGTCAACACTTGATCACGTGAAATGGACAGGGAGCACCTGTGACCAGAGGCTGTGCGAAGTTATGGAAAACATTGATAGTTTCCATAGTGTGTTTGTGGTCCTCTGCCATGTTCTCCTGCCCAACCTAGAAGCAGCAGGATGAGGAGAAAGTGGGGCATGGAGACACAGCCTGTGTGACAGGTAGAGCAGATGGGGCCCTGGGTCTGGTGGGGACCAGGTCCATCTCAAAGTCAAAGCTGTCTCCTTATGATGTGCCTGGTACTAGGGCCCTCATTCCTCCTCTGTCCTCTGGCTCTGAGGAAACAAGAGATTATGGCAGAAAGAAGGTTAATTTGGGAAAATTTGAGGAGTGAGGGTGATGTGACAGTCACAGAGATGTCTCAAGCTTAGTTCCAGTCCACACATTGCAGGCCTGAGATGCAGGAGGAGCCCATGTGCCCTGGGGGCTGGAAGCAGAGAAAAGCTCTTGGATTAGCTTAATGTCCATACACTTTCCAAAACTGAAAACATGGAAATATACACAACTTGGAAGATTATAATCATAATTTTATGTTAAGAAATAGGTCGATTTCAAAATAGTTATAAATATAAACACTCATCCACTGTTTCTCTCAGTCATATCCACTCACATACTCAGTGTCTCTCATTCTCCACAAGTTACCTCTTAAAATTGCAACACGAAGAACTCAGCTGAGCACAAAATCCATGACGAGTGGTGCGTGTTCTGTCCTGAGCAGGGATTGGGGACACCTGGGAATCCAAGGCTGGCCTACTGTCCCAGAGCTGCAGGTTCAGGGCTGGGGAGATTTTCATGAACATAGGGGCACTATTTACATGCCCCCCTACTATATAGGGAGGTCTGGAGTTGGACAGTGACATGGATGGCATGGTCCCAGAGTGTGACTTGTCTAGGGGTCATACATGTTAACAATTACTCCCCACATTTGAACCTGTGCCATCCCCACTGGCCAATATGGTCCATGAGAAGTGTGCATGACCTACAGGAGTGCATTTTCATAGAAGAGAGGTATTTAAAATGACAGATGCCTTGAAAGTCACAAGTAATGAACGCACAAAGGAAATCCAAAGCCCAGAACCAGAAGGAGTATTACAAGTGTAGGAGGTTCCTCTTCACATGACAGGAAGTTCCATCTGTTCCTTTTCCCTTTACAGAGCATTCAGAATAAGAACTAAGAAAGTGTGGATCTAGAGCATGTGGACACAGTGTTGGAGGAGGTGGAGCATCTGTGTGGTCCTTTGGGAGACATAAGAGTGAATCCTTCAGAGAAGTGGACAGAGCTCCTGGGACATGTTTCTTTAGTTGAGTTTGGAGCTGATTATGCAGCATGTTCACTGCCTCATCTTTCATGTCCCAGATTCTGTGGTAAAACCTGGTTCTAACAGTTGAGTTTCTTAAGAAACTCAGTCATAATTAGGTCTGCTAAGGTGAATATGTATGGAGAACATGGGAGTAAGTATGTAGAAATTTTTAGAAATCAGATTATAGAAAGCCTTGATGCAAATCACTAATAGGAAATAGCACATATAAATATCATAATTGATATGAGGAACATCATGTTTCTTTATCCATTGATTACAGGATGAATAAGCCATTCAAATGACCTCCCATTACTGTAGCTGTTGAATCCATCTTTATGTTAAACTGTTCATCATTGGGCAATTTCACCTGATGCTCACCATCAGGATGTGTGTTTACAAGGATGTATGACGTAGCTTTAATCAGGGAACAGGAGAGGGGCTGTGTTGGGGCCCCTGGATTTTTATAGTTAATTTCATAAGAATGATCGCCTTTCTCTCATAGTCCCTATTCATGTCAGGGTGTGATCCATGGGAGTTTTTCACCATAGCTGTACATGAGGGTCATTCACTAAACTTGAACCTGATGTACTGATTGTTTCAATGTGCAACATGGGAAATGGCACTCCATGCATGGGGAAGAATTACCATGGTCGGTGAATGAACGTGGTTTAGGCTGACACTTTTGCTCTGACCTCCAGACTCTATAGGGACAAATGTGTACAGATGGCAGTGCCAGGTTTGTGATTGGTTCAGTTGTCATAGGAATATTATGACATGTGGAAAAACTGAATGTGGGTTTTTCATTGTCAAAGGAGTCCCCACTCTTCTCCCTGCTGTGTGATGACCTAGGTACTGGCCCAGGGAAAGGGACAATGAAGGGTTGTGGTCTCAGGTTTGTCAACTTCTTAGGATCTCTCCATGAGGGAGAATTGAAAGAACTCTGTGAGGTCACAGACTGTGGTGGAACATGGAACACCTGCCCACACTCAACTTTGCTGCTAGAATATCATGTCTGTGATGCATAGCCAGAGGCCAGAACACAGAAATTACTCTTTGACTTTCATGTACATACTTTTCCCCAAACATAATCCCACTGTTCAGAAATAAGGGGATGTCCTAGATCTTTCTGGGATACACCTAGTATAAACTCCCAAATGTGACTGTAACAAGGATTCACAGATGATGTCTCAATGAAGCACTTCATTCAGAGGACAAAGAGGTTCCAAATATGACTCCTGCACAATCACAACAAACAACACTGGTACTTTCAGCAACATCTTTGCTGCCTCTTCCTCGCAGTGCATCTGGTCTTCCAAAACTTTCCCTGAATGTGTGATGTGCCTATGGCAGCATCAGTCCTGGGTCAGGTCCTGACTGTGTGTGAGGGAGTACGAAGGCCCACTGCTCTGTCACCTCTTCAGCCCAGTCCAGTCGCCCCATTCCTCAGAGTCTGTGACATAAGAGGAAGTGAGTCATCACAATATGTCTGTCACAGGCTAAGACACGGATGTGTCTTAGGCTCTCTGGCTGCCCAGCTCCAAGTAGGCTGTGCTTGGAGACTTCTCTGTGGTCATATGACTCTGCCGTAGGAATTCTGTTTGTCATTTGTTTCACTATATTCTCTGTTAATTTGCCCTGTCTAGTCATGCCCTTGTCCTGGGGCCTCTAGCACCCACTGCATATATTGACTTGTGAAGGTGTATCCACAAGCCTTGCAGGATACCTTCACTGAGGACCCAGACTTTCTCACTTCAGTCCCTGACTTCACCAGCTGCAAAGAGCAACTGGGCATGAACACCTGTGGAGAGGAGACAGGAGTGGGTTAAAATACCCCTTGACTGTCCCTGGTCTCCTCCTCAACTCAGGAACTGGGGAACCCCTTACCTGTAGCTACTGCCACCAGGAAGAGGACTTTCCAGCTCCAGTCCATGGAGAAGGGTTGTGCCATTAAGCCTTCTGTAGGGGAGGATGTGCCTGCGAGAAATGCTCTCAATGCCCAGACACACTCATAATCAACCTAATCAGCATCTTCTCGTTTGCATGTTCATGAAACACAGAGTGTTTTTAGCGAAGGCTTGACCCCACCTGAGAGAAGTGTACCTAGGGACCATGATTCAAGGGAACTTCCAGGTCCTAAACAGTGTTATATGATATTTGTAGCTTGCCATGTCCCTGAGCTCTATGCTCACACAACTCCTCTTCCTGAAGAAAAAGACTGAGAAGTTGCTCCTCAATGTAAACACAACTTTGAGTGACACAGAGATCACCTGGACTAGTTCTCGGTTTTAATACAAGAAGGTATTATTCCTGCTTCAGTGTGTCTCCAAAATGTTGCACCTAGTGAGTTGATACAACCATCACTGTCCCTGGCTCCTTATAATTCACTGATCAATATGCCCTAGAAATAACCCCATTGACTGTGGTTTTCTTATCTTTTCAACTTTGGTAAATGCCCTCATACAATATAAAATTTACAGTCACCTTATGTTCAACTCTTATTTTAGATAATTTGATGGGAAGAAGAAAGCCCAGGCCCTCAGGGGAAATCCCTATTCAGCCCCCTCTACACATGTTCTTGGGGAAACAGTCCTCAGCTTGTGGGTCCTGTACACCCCTTGATGGCCAACTTGTGCCCTGCACAGGATAGTCCAATCTGGGCTCAAGGAGCACACTTCCCTCAGTGACTCTAGTCCAGAATTAAAGGCTGCACTCCAACTTCAGGATGCTCCCTCAAGGACATCCTGATCTCAGAGATCACAGCATACAGAAAACTGAATTTACTTATCATCTCCAGTGACTCTTCATGGAATCCTAAAGTCAGGGTTCTATGAAGCTACGAGATGGAGATGGTCCTTTCCCTGGAGCTGTTAGATGCACTGACTCAGCCAAGAACCCCGAGTCCTGAATCTTCCAGTAGTTTGAGGGCTCTGATGTCCTCTTGTTCCTCTGCTTGCAGGTCCCATCAGAGTAACCCTGCATGTGGCTCCAATTCCACTGCATTTCTACTGCTCAACAAATCATTCTCTCTCTCACACACACACGGTGAAGATTTTAATGGTAATTAACTGCAGGCCTCCCTTCTCCCCATTCATAGCACATGGGAAGGGCAACCACATGGGAAGGGCCATCGCACTGACCCTAACAGAGTGACACATCTGATTTGACAACAGAATGAAGGAAAACAAGGTTGAGGTAGAGAATGGAGAGTACAGCCTTGTGTGTTCATGTTTCCCATGCATAGGGACCAAAGAGTCCATGGTGAGAAGAGTCCTGGCTTGTCCTGAGGAGAATCAGACCCAGAGGATCCTTGTCCAATCAGTGTAGCCAACAATATCCCAACATGTGTGGTGATCACACGATATAGCTAACAGGTCTGCATTCTCAGAGATCACAGCCAGGAGACCTGAGAGAAGGACCATGGGGGAATTGGATGGGTGTCTCCACATGAGAAGAAGCAGGCACTGATGCAGGAAGGGGGGACACAGAATATTGGACCTGGATAATTAGAGTTTTTATGGTACAGAGACTGACTTGTTTTGAACTGAGTTCCCTGGAGTCCTGAGCACCACATGCAGTTCAGTCCTTTTGTCTTTCCATGGAAACCTTTGTGTGTGGGCTCACACTGACTTTATTTCTCTGAACTTTTCACAAAGTAATAGAGATGTGCCTGTGTGCAGATTGACATTCTTCTGAATCATCCCTTTAGATGGTGCGTTTGCCTGTCACAAATGCACCATAATTTCCATGTGATTTTAGATTCTTTCTAGTAAGGCTTACACATTACAGCACTTTTTTGCTGAGCCTGTAACATTCATTTTGTATAAAATCAGGTAATGTAAAACTAGAACACCTACAGGGGAATCTCACAGACTCTGAGGGACAGGAACAGTTGCAAGGACACATCCCAAACCTGGCATCCTTCTGCCTAAGACTAAAGCTCAATGAGAGGTGTGAGGATGATGCTGTCAAGCCCCACAAACACACCTACAGGCATTCTGAAAGCATGAGTGTAGGATGCAGCTGGATAAGCATGAACAGAGAGATGTTCTGCAGGAAGGACAGAAGGTGTTGAACCCATTCCAAGGAGGGGACACCATCAAGGAGTGAATGTAAAAATCAAACCATCCAGAGCCAATGACAGAAACCAACTTCCACAATGGTCATGGCAACCAAAGCCTCCAGTAGCAGCAATGGCCAATTCAGAGAGTCATCCACATTGAGGGTCTAATGGGAAGAAGTGCTTGTGTCTCAGGTCAGTTGATTAATTATGAGTAGGAAAAGGTGATACCAAACCTTCACAGGAGGACACCTGAAGCTACTGTCCTTTCTAGCAGGTCTGGGTGCAACAGAAACTATGAGAATGATAGAGCCATACCCAAGTTTTAATGGAAATACTTTGAAATGGCATTCCCATGGGACTCATATATTGGGATTGTCAATGAATTTAACATTCTAATGACTTGTTAGAAGCTTAAAGGAAAAGGGAGGCATACTTCAGGGTTATAAAAGTAATTAAAGGTGAGTGATGGAAACTAAAAGAAAGAATTACATGAACAAAATTACAACAAGACAGACCCAGAAATGAAAAGTACTTCCAGCAGACTCGCAATCAGACCCCTAGTCATCAGGAACTCCAGATCAAAGTCCCAGTAGGAAGTAATCTCACTCCTGGTAGGACGGATATTGTAAGAGGGCACACAGTGAAAGTTAAACAAGTCAAATGCTTGTGAGTATGTGTAGAAAGGAAGCCCTTGAACTCTCTGGATGGTAAAATAAAATTGAGCTGCCACATGCAAACATTATATTGGTTTCTCCAAAAAGGAAAAAAAAAAAACCTGAAAACCTACATGGGTGAAACTTGGAGCTTCTAGACATTTACTCAAATAATAAAAACAGATGTCAGGGAACATGTAAAAGGACACTTGGGTAATGAAAAAGGGGGAGATGATTGAATCTTGTAGGTCAGTTTGGGTAGGATAGGGGAGAGTAACGGAAGGAGAAAAGGGGACAACTATAATTAAAAAGCAACACAGAAAAGCTTACCCCCCATAAACTAGAAGTTGCATTTGCACTTCCATGTCAATTGCAGTATTATTCACTGTAGTCTGTACGTGAAAACCACCTCAGTGTCCATCAGTGGGAGAACGGATAAGCACGTGATATATATTCACAACAAAGTATTATGCAAACTCAAAACAGAGGGAATCCTCTCATAAACCACAATGTGGGTGAAACTAGCTGACATTATGCTCTGTGAAATGACAGCATATGGAAAAGGTACATATTGTATGATTCTGCTTATACTATGCATTTAAATTAGATTTGTTTTCCAACTTGAGTGGAGACACTCAAGTTCTGCATTGGTGAAAGGCCATTACAAGAGGTGGAGGTTCAGTGGAGCGTTGGCTGTCATGCAGCCCTGCATCTATAAGAGAGAATGACTGACAGAGGTACCTGGAGGAGACAGTTGTTGCTGGACAACATCATACCTGGTCATGGATGCTGTGCATTCACAGGAGCCTGTGGTGTTTGCTTCCATTGTGGAGCAGTTCATCTCTCAGGGCACTGCTGAAATCAGGGAATGGTCAGTCTGCATGGAGTGCAGCTTCCTACCTGGAAATGGGAGAAAGGGACAAAATGCCATCCCAGCCACTGTTGTATGAAGGTGGCTATGCAAATGACAAGTCATGACCATTTGTAGTCTCTGAGAGTGGTTCCATCCACACTGAGTAAAAAATCACTAAAACCACTTGTTTTGATGGCTGAATCATCACAACCATCATCATCACCATCTCCATCACCACCATCATCATCATCATTGTCACTGTAACTGTAATCATCTTTCTCACCATAGCCATCATCATCATTGTGTCAGCATCACTGTAACCATCATCACCATCATCTTCAACCTCACTATCACCACATCATTGTCATTATTATCGTTTCCTTACTTAGAATCATTCTTACTATTTTCTGTATCATGGGGGTTGTCCACAACCATGACTCTTTATCTGAAGATAAAGCAGGTGACTCCTTGTTAGATGGCATTATCGATTGAATCACAAATGACCCACCTGTGGGTTACCCCAAAGGCTTCCAAAAGATGATGACCTTGGACAGGGAACAGATTTCACCTAAAATGTTGGACCAATATCCTTATCCAACTCTACCATCAGCAACACTTCCACAGCCAGCACCACCACCCTTGCCATCATTTGGTTAATTGTAATTACTTTTTCTCATTTTCTATAGAAGTGATGATCATTATAACCCATATAATGATGATTTATCTATATTCCTTGCATGTTTTTATAGTTGACAGCATGAGTATGTAGTGAGGCTGCATTTTTTTTAGGTTTGACTGCTAACAAGTAAAGACTCCATCCATTCTCTTCCCCATCTGCCCAACATGGGAAATCTGATATGAAAGAATGGGTCTCCCCTTTAGGTGTCATTGGGAGACTCAAACCATACAAGCCCTTGTAAGTAGATTCCCCTCCCCCACAACCTCAACAAAATAAAAGCCTTCAGCCAGTTTCCTTTACTGGCTCTATCAAAGCATGTCTGACTTGCTGAAGTTCCATTCCTTTTCCTCCCAGATATTTCAACTATTTGCTTCATACATGCTCGATGTCCCCTTGGGGGTGTTTGTCATTACCCTGGACATGCACACCATGCTATTTTGGGTGCCTCTGCCTTTGTGTGGTGTCACTTTTGCTAGGTTCTGTGAACATGATGCCCAGGCTATGGGCATCATCACTGGTTGTCTTCCTCCTATGCATTCAGGTCAAAGGCCTCTAGTATCTGTTTTCCTGGATACATGTGGCTTGCTGCTGGCCAGCCTAGACAGTGAGCTGAGTGAGGCTGGGCCTCATGGTTAAGTCAAACAGTGTCCGGTTAGAATAGCTGACATGCTTGAGAAGGTTGATGATTCATTGGAATGGGGCACAGCAGCATCTGGAAGATTCTGCCTTTGTTCCATGAAAGAAGTTTGTGTCTGCCTACAAAAGACTTGTCTAAATCAGAGACTTCCGTTGTCAGGGCAGAATCTGGAATGCAGAGAGTTTCCCTCAGGAAAACTCTTACAGGAAGAGGTAACCACACAGGAAATCAGCTGAAACCTCTAACTGTTCCTGCTTCTGAGATGGTCCTTGTATAAAGGAACCTGGGCCACTTTCATGTGGTTGCAACCCTTCCCGCGGGTCCATTTGTGTCTAGGTGTCTGCTGACTACCTGTTACAGTGTCTGCTATACAGTAATACACTACCCAGTCCTTGGCCCTCAGGCTGTTCATTTGCAGGGAAAGTGTGTTCTCAACATTATCAGTGGAGATGGTGAATCGGCCCAACACAGAGTTGGCAGAGTATGTGCTACTTCCATTAGGATTTATGCTACAAACACTCCAGTCCCTTCCCTGAAGCCTGGTGGACCCAGTTCATCCAGCTGCTATTGAAGGTGCATCCAGAGGCCACAAAGGAGAGTCTCAGAGTCCCCCTCAGGCTGCACTAATTCTCCCCAGACTATGCCAGCTGCACCTCACACCGAACACCTGCAAATATAAAGTCATCCTTGTCAGGAAACTGTCGCATTTACACTCTTCCTTTCAGATATATCAACTCACATACTCAGTGACTCTTCTTCTCCACAAATTAACTCTTAAAATAGCAACAAGGAAAACCCAGCTGAGCCCAAACTCCATGGTGAGTGATATGTGTTCTGTTCTGAGCAGGGACTGGAAACACATGGGAATCCTGGGATGAGCTCCTCTCCTATAGCTGTGGGGCTGGGGCTGGGCCATTTTCATGAGCAGAGGGGCCCTATTTGCATGCCCCTCTACATAGGGCCCTATTTGCATACTACATAGGGAGTTCTGAGTGTCGATGCTGACCTGCCGGACTTAGTCCAAGAGTGTGACTTTTCAAGGACATAAGTGTATTAGAAAATCAGTAAAAACAAAGTGAGAATTACTTTGAGGCCTGGCCAGTTTGGTTCAGTTGGTTTGAGATTCATCCTATACCCAAAAGTTTGTGGGTTCACTTCCATGTCCAGACACCTAAGATCACAAGTCCGGGCATGAATACAAGGTGAGCAATCAATATTACCCCCCCAATTCTTTATTTTGTCTGAAAGAGGTAAAAAAAACCATGTCCCCAGGTCAGGATAAGCAATGGTATAATAAAAATTTAAAAAAATTTCATACACTTGGTACTGTGCCCTCTCTAGTGACACAACTGCTCCAGTAGATGGGCACATGACCTCGGAGAGAAAATCATCAGAGAGAGAGATTTCAAATGAGAGATGCCTTTGAAAGTCACCAGTAATGAACAAAACAAGAGAAACCAACCCTCATGAGCAGAGTTAAAAATAAAAGTTCATCATGTTTGAGTTCAAGCAGAAGGAAGTTCCTTCTGGCCTGATTTCCTCTACAAAGCAATCAGAGTATAAAATAAGAACAGAATGTGACCCTAGAGCATGTGGGCCCAGTGTTGGGGGAGGTGGAGCATCTTTGTGGATCATGGGGAGACAGAAGTGAGAACTCTACAGAGAAGCAGACTGTGCTCCTGTGTAATGTTACTTCAGTGGAGTTTGTTCAGTGTGCAACAACCTTACTGAATCATTTTCTTTTGTTTTTATTCTCTAGACTCTGTAGTAAAACTGGATCCAAACATTAGGGATACAGAAGAAACTCAGCCATGAGTAGTTCTATCTGTGTGTGACTGGGTGTGCATGTGACTCTGTGTGTGAGGCTGTGTGTAAGAGTGTGTCAGGTTGTATGGGTAACTGATTGTTGACTGAGTATGGGACTGTGTGATTGTGTGTGGCTGTGAACAACTGTGCTGTGATTGTGGATGGGATAGTGTTTGATTGTGTGTGTGATATGTAGGCTGTTTGTGACTGTGTGCATGACTGTGGAGTGATTGTTGGTTGCCTGTGCATGTGATTGTGTGTTTCTTGTTCATGTGCTAATAGAACTGGATGGATGCTGATCATTCATGATGCTAGCAGATATATTCACTCTGTGCACATTTTCTTATGTACTGAAGAGTCCAACATACATTTTATTTAGAATTGAAACGGACACCACTGATTCTTTCTAAAAGAGCTTTTTATTATATACATGCCCCCTCTGATCTTTGTGCTCATGGACAGGACCTGTTGAACATCAGGGCAATGGAGACAGTGTTCCAGTAGGATTTCTTCAGGGATTCAGCACACTCTCAATGCAAATCCCACCCACAGTGAAGCTGGAAAGCCCTTGATCCAGTGGGAAATTTCCTATTCACCCCTACACCCTCGACAGGGACATTGGAATCTGGTCTGGCATTGCCTTGCCCTCAGTGTGTGGTACTGTAACATATGACTGTGTTCCCAGGGGTCACAGAGCTCAGCTGCATGGAGAGCTGGAACAGGGAAGTGCCCCTGAGGTCAAGATTCTGCTTTCTAATGACAGTTGGGGTGTGAACTAAACTTGGCATCATGCACCCCATCTTTGCAGAATCTCTCAGAGGTTCACTAGTCCTTAGCTAGATTCATGCAGCTCACTTGGGACAGGACACGTGGGGATAAAGAGGACACTTTCAGGAAGGGAAGGCTCCTCTTCAACCTCTTGACACGCATCACCTGAGACTTTCAGAAGTCAGTTTTTCTCAAGGAGGAGATCCCCAAGCATTGGGTCCATGCCATGCTCTTGTGCTCGACTCCTACTCAGTTGACAGAGAGGGAAACACAGGCATTCTACTGCAATGTGCTCTCCATAGAACATTATTCTCATTGACATGTGGGCAGCTTCCCTGCTTCTCAGGATTTGTAACCCACTGATGATGGGGGTCATCACGCTGAGTCTCTCACACAGTGAGGCACAGTCATACCCTCCAACATCAGACCATTGAATTGCAGATGGACACACTGAAAGAAGTGTCCATGGAGAAGAAAAGTCCTACTGAGAAGCCCAATATGTGGGTTTCCCAGAGTGTGTGGACCTAGCCCACACAGTGCAGGTGGTCTCCTGGGGCCTGCCCCACTCAGAACACAGCAGAACTTTTGAAGGTGTATCCAGAAGCCTTGCAGGAGACCTTCACTGAGACCCCAGGCTTCCTCACCTCTACCCCAGACTTGACTTGTTTCACCTGGGCGTGAACACCTGTGGAGAGGAGACAGGAGAGGGTGAAAATTCCTCGTGAGTGTTCCTGGTCTCCTCCTCAACCCCAGGTTTGAGGAGAGCCATACATGCAGCCACTGCCACCAGGATGAGGGCTCTCCAGCTCCAGTCCACGGTGAGGGCTGTGTCATCAAGACTAATGTAGGGGAGGGTGTGACTGTGGGTGATGGCCTTAGGGCACAGACAGACTCACAGTTAATATAGTCTACCTCTTCTCATTTGCATATTAATGAGTAAGGGGACCCCGATGCTAATTAAATGACTCCACCTGTGAGAGGGTAGAAGACAGAGACCATGCTCAGTGAGAGACTCAAGGTCCAAGTCTTAGTCCATATTATTGGATATAAGTCCCCTGCCAGGTCTCTGAGGCCTGTGCAGCTATACCTCCTCCCAGTGAGGAACAAGCTCCCACAGGGCATGCTTCTCACTGAGAATCCACCCTTCAGTAACACAGTCAACCTGGACCATTTCTGGGCTTTACTATTTGTAGGTTTTATTCCTTGGATCAGGGTATCTTAAAATGCAGCACTAAATAGATTTTAAGAATCTCTGTCTCCAGATCCTTAATATTAAGTTATAAACAAGTCCTAGAAATACTCTCACTGAGTAAGGTTTTCTTGTCTTACCAAGTTTGGTAAATTCTCTAACAGAAGAGGATATTTACAGTCACTTCATTTCCAGATCTTATTTTAGATATTTTTTAATGAAAAGGAGAATAACCATGATACAAGAGGAAATCCCTCGCCAGGTTCCTCTGCACCTTCTCCTGAAGTAGCTGCCCTCAGATCATAGGCCTTGTGCACCCCCTCCTGTCCAGCCCATGCCCTGCGGGTGAATGTCCTGTCCGAGTTCACAGTGCATGGACCTCTCAGCATCTCTACTCCAACATTAAAGGCTGCACCCTGACTTAAGGGTGCTCCTCAATGCAGGATCCTGTGAAGCAACCACGGAGCCCCTTTCCTGCAGATTCCAGATGCAATGACACAGCTGACATCCCTCTGTCCAGAAGCTCTAAGTAGTTTTTGGGACTCTGATGTTCTCAAGTTTCTCTGCTTACAGGTCCCGTCTGTGTATCCCAACATGTGGCCCTAAAGCCACTGAAGTTCTGCTCAATAAATCACACACACACACACACACACACACACGCACACACACACACGCACACACCACACACTCTCTCTCACACACACACACACATGCACACGCACACACTTTTCATTGTGTTGAACGCTGTTCTCCCTTCTTCCCTATTCCTAGCACATGGGAAAGATCTCCACTCTCATCTGAAATCAGTGAGAGATCTAATTTGATGACAGAAAAAAAGCAAACACAGTTGATATGAAGAATGGAAAGTGCCTGCCCTTGTGGTTTCTTGTTCACCCAGCACCTGAAACCTGAAGATTCTATGGTGATCATCTCCTGGCTTGTCCTCAGGAGGGAACGACCCAGGGTACCCTTATCCAATCAGTGTAGCCAACACTGACCTGTATTTTTGGGGGATCTCTCTGCTCTACAGGACACAGGTCCCCATTCTCAGAGCACACAGCCAGGAGTCCCGATGGTAGTGCCATGGGGGACACTGGATAGGTGTCTCCCCAGGAGCAGATGCAGGCACTGATGCAGGAACATTAGAGCCATAAAAGTATTCCTGGGGAGTCAGAGTCTGTGGACCAATGTCAGTGTAGTTTTCCACTGCCCTTGGTGTCCTGAGCACCCCTGCACCCCAACCCCCTTGTCTCCATACAGGAGGTTTGTGTTTGAGTTCATGCTGATTTCCCCTCACTGTGTCTCTTGCACAGAAATACATAGCTGTCTCTTTGGTAGTCATGGAGCTCAGCTGAAGAAAAAAAAAACTAGTTATTGGACTTGTCTCTAGAGATGGAGGTGCAGTTCTTGAGGGACAGGATGTAGTAAGTGTTTCCACTATAACATATGTGCTCAATCTAGTCAAGCCTCATCCCTGGAGGCTGATGGATCCAGTTCTAGCAGCCACCACTGATGATGGAGAATTCTGACAGGGTTCAGGTGAGGGAGAGAGTCTTCAAGGGCTTCACCTGTCCTGGACCTGACTCCTGAAGCTGCACCTGGGACAAGACACCTGGAGACAAGATGAATCAGACAGGATCACCCAAGATCTGTCAACACTTTCCCATAGACCTATGTCTGACATCTGAGACACTCACCCTGGGGGGCTGCCACCAGGCACAGGAGGAGACCCAGTGGTCTCAGCTTCTCTAGAGCACAGCTCTGGCTTACCCAGAGACCTAAGCCCATTTTTACTGGTTGGCTTGGAGTTTTCCTAACTTAAATAGTGAAAATTATTAAATACCTAGGTATTTTGAAGTAACAGTATACTAAAATATTCATTGTTCTCAGTTTGCCTACTTTGGCTTCTTAATGAAGAGAAACTAGAAAGTGGATTTGTATTTGTTAACAAATATATCCTGTACTTTATTTGAAATATGTCTTTTGAAAATATGAATGTTTGTCAATGGAAAAATTCCTGTTTGCAAAAGACATGAAATGTTGATAAAAATACCAATCTAAGAATCCTAATTACTTACTTTTGTTGTCACAAAAAATCAAGGTGTCTAATAATTAAATATTCTAATCAAGTTGGAAAGATATTGTATGGTTTCATAATAGAAGGTGTGAAAACACTTGATGAAGACAAAAGAAATTAATTTGTTCTAACATTGGTTATTTCTGAATGAATTTGAAAAAGCAAAGTAAAAGGGACTGTGTACATTGCAGAATGTCTGTGCCCACCAAAGAGAGTCTATGCAAATTACAGTTTGGTTGAAAGAGATATTAAGGTGACATTATACAATTAAACTTAGTAATGAATTTCTTTAAACAAATGCATTTAATATCAAAAGTAAGTTAAACCGCCCTGGCTGGTGTAGCTTAGTGGATTAAGCGTGGGCCTGTGAACCAAGAGATCACGGTTCGATTCCCAGTCAGGGCACATGCCTGGGTTGCAGGCCAGTTCCCATCAGGGAATGCACAGGAAGCAACCATACATTGATATTTCTCTCCCTCTCTCCTTCCCTTACCCTCTGAAGATAAATAAATTTTAAAAAAATCTTTAAAAAAAAAGTAAGTTAAACCAGAATTTGTTTGGTCCCTCCTCAGTCTGTTAAAAAGGAAAAACTTTTTTTTTCCATTTTGCATAGATAGAAAGCATTCTTGTTTTAAAGATTTTTTTTATTTGTATCTTATTTTTTTTTATTTTAGATTATTCAGTACAGTTTCAATCTTTTACTCCCATTCCAGCCCACCCACCCATCCCTCCCAACCTCCCTTCCATTTCCAAGCCCCGTAGTTTTGTCCATGTGTCCTCTATATTTGTTCCTGTAAACCCTTCCCTTCTCCCCTGAAATTCCCTCCCCTCTCCCCTCTGGTCACTGACATCCC
>CM052546.1:70371080-70452914 GCA_028533065.1 Trachops cirrhosus
TATAATGGAAGGGTAGATAAAGTGCTTCTCAGAAAAGGTCAAGTTCAAGGAGTTCATCATCACCAAACCCTTAGTATGTGAAATGTTGAAGGGATTTATCTAAGAAAAAGAAGATAAAATTATGAACAATAAAATGACAGCAAACTCACAATCATTAACAACCACACCTAAAACAACAACAAAAGCAAACTAAGCAAACAACTAGAACAGGAACAGAACCACAGAAATGGAGATTACATAGAGGGTTAGCAACAGGGGAGTGGGAGAAGGAGAGAGGGGAAAAGGCACGGAGAATAAGTAGCATAGATGGTAGGTAGAAAACAGAAAGAGGGAGGGTAAGAATAGTATAGGAAATGTAAAAACCAAAGAAGTTATATGTACAACCCATGGACATGAACTAAAAGGGATGAATGTGGGTAGGAAGGCGATGGGTAGGAAGGGGGGGGAATGGGGCAACTGTAATAGCATAATCAATAAAAACATACTTACAAAAGAAAGAAAGAAAGATTGACATTACACCCAAACATTTTCCGAAATTCAAAGAAATCTGTGAAGTAGATTCATCTTTGAGGAATTGGATAATCATAATGTCATATAAAATATCATTTGATGTAAATTTTGATGTAATATTAAGATCAAAATAAAGAACAATCTTTCCCTTGACCTGGCTGAGAACCATGATCCTGCAGGTAGTGGTGTGGATGCAGCCTCTGTCCCAGTCCTGCTCCAGGGAATGGGCCACACTGCTCAGGATGTGCTGCCCAGTGTCCATTCAAGGCCCTGAAGCTGGGACAGGTGTCGACATGCTGTGCCCTCCCTTTCATCTCACTTCTCCCAGGGCTGTGAAGTCCCTTCACACAAGTGACCCATTCAGGAGGCCTCCCAAGTTCCTCAACCACATGAGGTGCTGAGACCCTGATGTTACCATCTCCTGGTGACACAGAGGCACTGACTTTGTGTCAGCAGGTGTTCTGAGATGTGTGAGGATGATGGCACCTGCTTTCTCTTCATACAGATCAATTTGGAAACTGCCATTCCTGCATTCACCTGAGACCATGGTCAGGGGATTGGAGACTGATATCCTCGGAAGGGGCCTGGGAACCCACCATGGGCCAAGGTTACAGATGTAGGGAAGGCAAATGCACAGTAGTTGTACTTTGCATTAAATGACTAAACTGAAGTGAAACATATTAGGGGATTTAACAGCCAGGTAAATGCTTAAAACCAGATTTACTTCACCAAATGTCACACAATCCATAAACAGAAAGTCTCCATGGAAGTTCCATTATTTTGTAGGGCACAGCAAGGCCTGGGGTGCATCTGAGAGGCCGAGGACATCCATGGAACACATGTGAGATATTCTCTGGTGATGATTTTCTCACGAGATTCCCCCCTTGTTGACAAGGGTTGTGAGTGAGGAGTTAGTGCAGCCATGTGGTGTCCAGGTGGCATCTTTTATTGGAATGTCCCAACTATTCTGAAGGTGCTGGCAGAAACCTGTGAGGAGCCCTGGGCCTGCTCCAGTGTGACCAGCATAAAGGTAAGGGAAGTGGACATCAAAGGAGAGAAGCAGTGAGAACATCTCCTCCAGTGTGCAGCAACCCGTTCCCCAGAGGACTCCTGTGCTTTGGAACCCTCTCCTGTCCTCTGCACCATCATGGAGAAGGACAACTGAGCCCAGTTATGGCTCGGCCAGCCTAGCAATGTATGTCCTCACCTGCACCAGAGGGCCCTCAAACTGGAAATGCCTTCCCCTCCATCATATGTTCCTGTGATGCTGTCCTAAGACACATTCTGATGAACATCTGGGTGTCTCTGTGCCCTCGTTTTCAAAGAGCTTTAAAGACTCTGATGCCAGGTTACATGGATCCTGTTGAAGGTCTTCCCATTTTTCTCATTCTTACACCAGGTGAGAGCAGAAGGAAATGTTGGTTACCTGCTCAGAGGACATTTCAAAGTGGAAATTCGTGGGTACAAAAAGTCTCTGGAGAAGGGAGGGTTCATTTTGTTCAGGAGTGTCCTGTGTGTGGTGGGCATCATGGACAATCATGCAACCCCACCCCTCTTCCTGGTGACACTCAGAGTCAGAGTGTGTTGGACTCCAATGATGTGCCACACACATAGTATCTCACTTGAAGAGGCAGCAGGCCCCTCTAATGCCCTTCAGGCCTCTCAATAATTGACTCACCCATTGTCCTTGTCCCCACACACCCACATCACACACTGCTCTCAGCTCAGCAACCCCTGTGGTCAAAGGCCCTGAACCAGGCATCCCCTGTTCCCAAATTCCACTTCCATGGAAACATGAACAGGGCAGTCATAACCCTCCTGAAGTTCTTGCCCCAAACACTCACTGTGCTAATCTGTTTTAAGTCGAAACAGAAATGTTAAGCACACTCACAAAGTTGTGCAACCAGCATCACCATACAAATCCAGAAATGTTCACTTTACCTAACTGGCAGGGTGCCCATTAAGTAGTAACTCCCTGCCTCCTGTCCCTGCTCCAGCCACTACATTCTGTGCTCTGTTTCCATGTTCTTGGCCACTCCAGGTTCTCACAGACGTAGATGCACACTGCCATTGTGATTCTGAGAGTGGCATATTTCTCCAGGAGTTGTGTCTCCAAGGCTCATCTGTCTTCTTGCATCTGTTCACTTTCTCACCCTTTTAAGGGGGAATGATATTTTCTGGTGCGATTGGAGCATATCTTGCTTATTGAGTTTCCTATTCCATCTTTCCCATTTACACAATAATTCAATTGATTGTAAATAGGTGTTCTCACTATTTTCCTGAACAGGAAGGAGAGGACACAATACAGGGAAGGCAGACAACAAACTCAGGTTAAAGGAGCCAAGATGTGGTCACCAGAAATGAACATGAAGCACCTGTGAACAGATGATGTGCTGAGATAGAACAAACAGTAATGATTTCCATAGTATTGCCCGTGGTCCTCTATCATGGTTTCCCATCCATACTGGAAGCAGCAGGATGAAGAGAATGTGGAACATGGGACACAGCCTGTTTTATGGGGACAGGGCTGATGGGGCCCTGGGACTGACAGAGACTGGGTCACACTTATCTCAAACTTGTGTTCCTGGGACAGAGGCATACACCCTGCCTCTACAGTATGTACCTGAGGAAACAATAGATTGTGACGGAAAGGAAGGTTTGGTGGAATTTGAGAACCTAGTGTAATGTGAGGCTCAAAGAGGAACCTCAAGGTTATTTCCATCCAGTCCAAGGACTCAGGCCTGAGTTTCAGGAGGAACACTTGTGCCCTGGGTGCTGGAGGCAGGATCAAAACTCATGTGGACACTCCAGTTCCAAGGCCATCAAGCATGATTGTTACACTGGTCCCCAGCAGGCCTTCAATGGTCAGGCAGGGCCTCCCACATTAGTGTCTGAATCTGAGACACTCACCCTGTGGGGTTGTTACCAGGTACAGAAGGAGACCCAATGGTCTCATCTTCCTCTAGATCATAGACCACAGCTCTGTCTTCCCCAGAGACTCAGCCCATGTAAGGAGAAAACTGTGTGCCCCCATAACCCAGGGCAAGATTTACCTTGCATCTAGAAGATTAATTTGCACGTGGGACAGCCTTTTCCCTATGTGGGAAGGCACTGAGGTCCAATGCCCAGGTCATTCTGGGACCTCTGTGGGGCCATCTTTTCTCTTGAAATCGCTCAACCTGTGATTCAGGTATAGGGGATCACCTAGATTATGAGACACATTGGAATAAGATCAATGGTGACCCTCACCTTTTGGAGCATAAAAAGAAAAGTTTGATTAGGTGAGTGGGTGACACTTTGAATTCTCATGTATCATTAAATCAGATTGTAAAAGGATTACCATTTTGGGGGCAGCATCTGAATAACAAAACTCTAGTATAACCACAATTACAAAAAAATAATATTGCAAAACCATACAGACAATATCTATCTTGGCCAACAAATTCACAAATAAAGGATATTCATTCTCAATATCTTGTATCTTAATTTATGATGCCATTTTGTTTCCAGTAATTTCCTCCCAAGCACAGACATTTAGGTCGTTCTGAATACTTTTTAAAAAGATTTTATTTATTTATTTCTAGAAGGAGTGGAAGGGAAGGAGAAAGAGAAGTAGAGAAACATCAGTGTGTGGTTGCCTCTCTCATCCCCCCTACTGGGGACATGGCCCAGAACTCAGGCATGTGCCCAGATTGGTAATCTAACTGGCAACCCTTGGGTTCACAGGCTGCACTCAATTCACTGAGTTACACCAGCCAGGGACACACTGAATTACTGATGTTGGAATATGTTTTTTTAAATTTTTACTAGGACCCCTGTGCAAACTGCTACCTCACACAAGCCCTTTGCACATTGCAGAAACCCCACCAACTGATCACAGAAAAAAATAACGTTGTTACATGAATAAAATATTAGAAATAAAAAAGAAAATATGTTTGTTTATAACTCGAAATTCTACATTAGTTGAAATGATTATGACAGTGGTTTAACTGACCCGTCTTCTCAGTCTAGTGATGCCAGTGATGTTGTGGTTCAGGGGGCAGGGAATGAAGAAAATTCTAAGTACAGATTAGCTCAATGGAAAGGAAACTTCTACTGTCACAGAAAACCCCCACTCTGAGCCTTTCTATGCCCTGTTTGTGGGGATGATCTTTATGATCAGAGGGTGTTGGGATATTCCACACCTCGTATAATGTTTTTAATGTATAATAAACACATTCTTCCATCAGACAGGAAATTTTTGAACATAGTCTGGAAGTTCTCATCTACACATTTATTGGCTTATTGGATCTTTGTGGGGGAAATTCTTAATTTTTAACAAAGTCTAAGGTATCGGTATTTTAATGGGTCTTTTATTAGGTGTGTTTTTCCAAAGATCTCCCCAGAGTAACATCAACCTCCATTATCTGTGTTTTTGGGTACAGCAGACATAGGGACTAGAGCAGACACTTTGCAAATGAG
Organism: Trachops cirrhosus; assembly: GCA_028533065.1. Lineage (NCBI taxonomy): Eukaryota > Metazoa > Chordata > Mammalia > Chiroptera > Phyllostomidae > Trachops > Trachops cirrhosus. Next base: position 70,376,052 of record CM052546.1, read on the forward strand.
TAAGGGGAAGATGCTGGATTTAGAGTCACATACAGAACTATGTCATATCTTCATGAACACAGTTTACTAGACATAAAGGATTTAAAGTCTTTTAAGAGAGGATTCACAAAGAAACACAGAACATGATAGAGATAGTTTATATTATCTTAGAAAACAGGAGTTTGTTAGAGATAGAAATGTTAAAGATTCTGAAGTAGAGATCAAAAGAAACAAGGAACATGTCATTGAAAAAAAGTGGAAAGTGGGTTCCTCATTTCCCATTCACATTTTCACAGTGTCTCTCTCGCATTTGGTAATGAGGTCACTGATCCAGGTAACTAGGACTTAGAAAACTTTCAGGTCATTACCCCTCTGGCCACAGCATGACTCACCAAAGCTGAATAATTCACTGGGGCTCCATTTACAAAATCTCTCAACACTGACAGGGAAGAGAGGACACCCCTGACTGGAGGAACATGATGATGGTGTGTCCAGAGAAACATTGTTTCATTGAATCAAGACAATTGACTCAGTCCAAGTTCATCATCATCATCCTCATCCTCATAGCCATCATTTTCATCACCATCACTGTCGTCATAAAGATAACATCATACTCATCACCATCACCATTTCATCTTCATCATCATCACCATCATTATCAACATCAATCACTTTTTCATAATTGAAATTATTTTCCTTTTCTGTAGACATGTTTGTTGTTCACACATTATGCCATTTATCTCATTTTTTTCTCATTTTTAAGGTTGTTAAGTGAAATAGGTCACCATTTTTATTAGTTTATATTTGATAACTATCAAATGAAGTCTAATTTCAGCCTCTTCTTCATCCACCCCACACAGAAAATTTTTTTCACCTTTTTATTTTAATCATTATTCAAGTACAGTTTCTACCCTTTACTCCCATTTCAGCCAATCCCTCCCCTCCTCCCTCCCATTTCCAACCCCCTAGTTTTTGTCCATGTGTCCTTTATATTTGTTCCTTTAAACCCTCCCCATTCTCCCCTGAAATTCCCCTGAAATTCCCTCCCCTCTCACCTCCCCTCACAGGAAATCTGATAAGAGTCTGGGTCTCCTCTTTAGATGCTACTGGGAGACTGAAACCACACAATCCCCTAAAGCAGATCCCCTCATATGCACATCCACAAAATAAAAACCCTCAGCAAGTCTCTGTTCCTGGCTCCTTCAAAGAATGTTTACCTTGCTGAAGTACTCTTCCTGTTCTTCCCAGAGGTTTCAACTATGTGTGTGATAAATGTTCCATGTCCCTTTGGTGTGGTTTTGTCATCATCCTGGACATTCACATGGAACTGCGTGCCCCCCTGCTTCTGTGGAATGTAACCTACACCTGGTGCTTTGGGCATGATGCCAAGTCAATGACCATCACCACTAGGCATCTTCATTCCCTGGTATTGGGTCTCCTACCCAGCAGGCTCATGTCCTGAAGCTGGCCAGCTTGGAAACTGAGCAGTGTGGGGCTGTGCCATACTGTTGGGTCCAACACAGCCTCTGGTTACATTCAACTAAAAGGGTCAGAAGGTGTGATTGTTCATTGGAATTGGGCATGAGATTGTCTGAAAACAACTCTGCCTCTTGTTCACAAAAGAACATTGTCTATCTTTACAACAGACACTTCTACCTCAGAGAATTCAGAGGTGAGCACAGAAACAGGAAACCAGAGAGGTTGCCTGAGAGAAACTGTGACAGGAAGAGAAAATGGCACAGAAAACCAGCCCAAACCTTCACCCACAACTACTCCTGGTGCTGTCCCCATTCAGGGACACTCAATGTCTTTTACTCAGTGCCCACCCATGGTCATAGCCCCTCCTTCAGGAAGGTGAGTGTCAGGCCTCATACTGAGTTTCCCTCTCTGTATGTCTCACACAGTAATACATGGCTGTGTCCTCAGTTCTCTGAGGGTGCGTTTGGAATAAACTCTTGAGGAGATGAAACTGCCGTTCACAGATACAGTGTATTCTGTTGTGTGACTGTCACCTCTGTTTCTAGTGACACCTATCCACTCCAGTCTCTTTCCTGGGGGATGGCCGATCCAGGTTTTATAATAGTCACTGGAGATGAATCCAGATCCTTTGCAGGAGAGCCTCAGAGACCTGAAGGCTATCTCAGGTCCCCTCAGACTCCATCAGCTGTACCTCACAATGACCATCTCTAGACAAAGGACTCTCATTATCAACAGACACAGGCACTCTCAAGCCCCACTTTCTTCATATTGTTACCATGTAAAATCATCAGAGCAAGCACCCAGCTCAGCTCAAACTTCATGGAGCCTCCTCTGGGTTAACTGATGTAATGAAAACAAAGTGCAGAGGGTCAGGTGCTGGGGCTTCTCTCCCTAAGGTGCTGGGTCAGTGGTGGGGCTTGGTTTATCAGCACATGGAACACCCCATTTGCATGTGCTCCTTCCCAGGGACAGAGAAGTGGAGACTGTGCATGAGAAACACCACTTGACACAGAGGCACAAGCATCCTTGTTGTGATAGTGAACATTTAATAAGAGACTAGTTAGCCTGTGTGCTACAGAGTTGTTGTTGCTGTAGCTAATTTCTACCACCAATCAGTTTAACACAATTTAATTTATAGTGATACTCAACATGCACAGTGTTTCATGCTATTCAGTTCAGAATAAATTCTCTTTGTGACCTTATCCATGTGTCAGTACAAAGGCTGAGGTTAATCCCCATCATCAGCCTCCCAGGGCTGAGGACACTGGGCACTTTTGTTCTATCAAGACAGAATGACTGTTCATTGTATGCCTGTGCAATGAGAGTCTATCAGCATCAAGAAGGGGAGTGGAAAGCAGGAATAAATATATGTGGAGCCTTTTAACTGTCCTGGACATCCTCTGTGCGCAGCTTATTCCCCCTTTGGCCCCAATGGCTTACCAACTGTCACATCAAGTGACTGAGGTGCACACCACACAGGAACCATTCATCTGTAAGGGGTAACTCTGATCCATATGTCACACTGTCATTACAATACCCAATCTCTGCAAAGTTTGAAAAAAAAGACTTGCTTAGTTAAAATGATCAAACCTGCGTGACATCTCAAATCCCTTTGGACAGTGCTCCTCTTGAATGTTGTTCATGTCCATGCATGCAAGCACACATCAGCCATGTCCCTGTGATGGGATGTCTGGGAGGATCACAGATTTTACTTCCAGTGAAACCTGAACCTGGCTCCATGCTGTGTGCTAAATACTGAAAAGGTCCATGTCTTTTACCCACTTCTAATGCTTCCTTCCTATTACATCTGTTTGGGAGTCTCCTATAACCTTCAATCAGGATATTTTTTTCTGTGGAAGAAAAGACCAGAGGAAAATTGTCCTTGAACATCACTGGAAGGACACCCATGCTGCACCTTTTACAACAAAAATAGCAGCAAGACCCCAGGGATGCAACCCATGTGGTCATGTTACACTACAATTATAAACCATTCTGGTTGCTCTGACAAAGGCCTGTCTGTGGACTGGGTCATTGCCAGCAACAGAAGTCTATTTCTCACAGATGTGGATGTGAAAAATCCAACAATAGGTGCTGGTAGTTTTGATTAACAGGTAAAAACCTCTCCCTAATGCTGGTTCCTTGTAATCTCAGAGGGTGAATAGGGCAAGGCCGCTTCCTCAGTTCTCTGTTACAAAGGCCCTAATCCTGTCCAGGAGAGCTCCACCTCAGGACCATCACTTGTCCTAAGGCCACACACCCTAATATCATAACATGAGTCTGAAATTTTAATGTGTGAGTTTTTGAGTGACACTAACAGTCACCCATAGGAACACAAAAGGAATTAAATCATGTTTCTATCCAGTTGGAAGGCTACTCCAGCAGACCTCCCCAAACTGAGGATCCCCATAAACCTGTGGAAATTCCTCATAGTTGGAAGCAGAAAGGGGTTGCAAGTCCTTCAGAACAAGCTGACAAGTGTGTAGAATGGATAGGTTCCACCCTAGAATTTGAACTAAGATGTATGTATAATTTATTATTACTTCCCATTATTCCTTACAAATAACCATTATTCTCATTTTCTGGGGACTAAATTTGTTTTATACTCATAATGTTTTTTTCCTCCGTGTTCTCACACATGATTCCTATTAGTTCAATGGAATAAGAAGTAAGGGTCTAGTTTTTGATGTTCCATGCTGACAAATTAACGTTCATCCCTCTCTCTCCCTTTGTGCAAAGGTAGGAAATTTATAAAGTGGTGACTTTCTCTAGTTTGATGCAGGTGAGAGTTGGAAACCACACAAACCCATCCTGCTGAGCAGGACCTTTTTCGACCTTGTCACAGAAGAAAAGTGAGAACCACAACCAGGCTCTTTACATGGCATGGACCAGACATTCCTGACTTGCTGAAAAGTCTCAAGAGACTCTACAATGAAGTGACAAATTATTTCATTGTCCCTCTTTGTGTGTGGCCTGTACCAAGGCGTGGTGGGGTCATTCTGCATCTGCATGATATCAGCTACTATTGGTCATCATGAACATGGAGTCAAGTCAATGACAGTCAGCACTGGGGCCCTTGTCCTCTGGCATTGGGTTCATATGCCTCTGGTGTTCACTGTTCAGCAGGCACATGTCCTGCTACTGACTGGCTTGGACTCAGGTGTATGGGGTTGGGCTGTAATATTGGCTTCAGCGGAACCTCTGGTTGGATTCAACTAATGTGAATCATGTAGATTTGATGATTCAATAATGATTCATTAGGATAAAAGTAAGCAAATGGTGTGTGTTGCAGTCCACTGGCCCGCGGTCGACCACAAACGTAGATGGCTCGCGAGTGGTGAGAGAAACATACACACGGACTACCGAGTCCTGTGGAGGAATAGGGACGGCATGGCTACCCTCTCAAGGGGAGGGCGCCTCCGAGTGGCCTGGCCACTCTCTCGAAGGAGAGCGCCGCGAGCCGCCGCCTCAATAGGCTTTTATTAGGTAGTATTGGGTAGGTGAACAGATACAGAATGTGGATTCATTGTCTAGCAGAAAAGATCAAAACAGGTAGATAATTTACATAGGGTTCAAAAGTCTCACGCTGGGTTTTGGGGCTGGTATCACCTAACAGATACAGGATTGATTAGTCTTGTTTCCTGCCAGAGCCTACACATCTAAGAGCATCTTAGCAAGCAGGTCTCACAGGATTTTACATATCTTATGCCTCAGGTCCAATTTACCCCAGGTGTCCACGGACTCTAGTCTGAGCCTCACCGCCCCTGCTGTTTCTGCAGGCCGTGAGGCAGGCCCTGAGTCAGAGGAGACAAAGGCAGCCAGGAGACTTGGATTTCTCACATCCAGAACTAGGACTCAGGCTATTTGCAAAGCTGAGGGAGCAGGGGTGATATCGATCACTCCCTCACTTCCACAGCCCCTTGAGTCTCTTCCCTGATGGCTTATTCCCATGTGATCATGTCTGTCTTAGGTCCATTCTTTCCAGAGAATGGTTGCCCGTCATTGACTATCCGACCAAGCTGAAGGGAACAGTAGAGCAGGCAGTGCCCATGTTCAGGGAAATAAGTTTTGTCTCCTTAGGCCTCCCAGTTCTGGGAGATTTCTCACTCAGCTTTAGCCACGGGGGGTTATGGCTCCTGAAACCAGGCAGGGCGGACACCACAGGTGTGACATTCTGTCTTCGGTGCATGTGAAAATGTTTTCCTCTTATTACAGCAATCCTCTGGATTCACTTAGTTAAGAGGCCAGGACAGAATCATGAAGGAAGGGACACTCCCATAAGGAAATTGCTGTATGGAGAGTTAAACCATAAGGTCCAGGAATCCAACAGTTAATGTATATCTGCTGAGGTTCTGGAACTGAACCAAGAAATGAGTGTGTCCTGAGTGCCCCCTGGTGTCCAGAGCAACCCCTGCAGGGCAGCCTTCTTGTCTCCCCTCTGGGAGGTTTGTGTCTGGGCTCACAATGACTTCCCCTCACTGTGTCTCTTGCACAGTAATACGTGGCCGTGTCTTCAGCTCTCAGGCTATTCATTTGCAGGTAGAGCTCATTCTTGGCATCGTCTCTGGAGATGGTGAATCGGCCCTTCACAGAGTTGGCATAGTATGTGCTACCGCCACCATAACTAATGCTTGAGACCCATTCTAACCCCTTCCCTGGAGCCTGGCGGACCCATGTCATCCAGTAGCTACTGAAGGTAAATCCAGAGGCTGCACAGGAGAGTCTCAGAGACCCCCCAGGTCTCACCAAGCCTCCCCCAGACTCCACCAGCTGCACATCACACTGGACACCTGCAAACACAAAGATGCCAGGTCAGGAAACACTCGCCCATCCACTTTATCTCTCAGATGTATCCACTCACATACTCAGTGTCTCCCATTCTCTAGAGATTACCTGTTAAAACAGCAACAAGGAAAACCCAGCTGAACCCAAACTCCATGGTGAGTGGTCTGTGTTTTGTCCTGAGCAGGGACTGGGAACACGTTTTAATCCTGGTCTGGGCTCCTGTCTCAGAGCTGCAGGGTCAGGGCTGGGGTGCTTTTCATGAGCAGAGGGACCCTATTTGCATATCCTCCTACTATATAAGGAGCTCTAGGACTGGATGGTGACATTAAGGACATGGTCCCAGAGTGTGACATGTCTAAAGATGCATGTCTGGTAAAGATTACTACCCACATTTGAGTCTGTGCCATCCCCACTGACCCAACTGCTCCATGAGATTCATAAATGATCTAAGAGAGTAAATTTTCATAAATCAGAGATATTTAAAATGATATATGACTGAAAATATCAAGTCATGAACACAGCAAGGAAATTCAATACTCATAACAACAGGGAGCATTAAAAGTGCAGGAGGTTCCTGTTCACGTCACAGGAAGTTCCATCTGCCCTATTTCTTCTATACAGCAATGAGACTATGAACTAAGAACAGAGTGTGATCCCAGAGCACATGGACCCAGTGTTGTAGGAGGAGGAGCACCTGTGTTGCTCTTTGGGGCACAAAAGTGTGAACTCTCCAGAGGAGCAGGCAGAGATCCTGGTACATGTTTCTTTAGTGGAGTTCGGTGCTGAATATGCAGCCTCTTTGCTTCCTCATTTTTCATTTTCCACATTTTGTGGTAAAACCAGATTGAAATACTTGGGATTCAGAAGAAACTCAGTCATGACTAGATGTGCTTAGGTGAAGATTTATGTAGAAATTGGGGGGAAAGTATGTTGAAATTTTATATATTAGATTATGGAAAACCTTAATGCAAACCACTAATATAAAATAATGAGTATAAATAAAACCATAATTTCTATGAAGAGCATTATTTTCTTTATCTATTGATTACAGGATGAACACATCATTCAAATAACCTCTCATTATTGGAATTGGTGGATCCGATGTTATGTCCAACTGTTCATCATTGTGGGTTCAGCCTGGTGCTGTCTATTAAGATCTCTGTTTACATGGATCTCCAATGTAGCTATTATCAAGGAGCAGGAGAGGGAGTATAATGGAGCCCCCTGATTCTTTGATCATTAATTTGATAAGAACCATCTCCATTGTCACAGACACTATTCATATCAGCGTTTGACCTTTGGGAGTTTGTCACCCTAGACAAACATAGTGGGTGTCTTCTGAACTTGAACATGATGTACTCATAGTATAGATGTGCAAAACGGAAAAAGCAACTCCATGCATGGGGGTTAATTATATGGATGTTGAGTGAACTTGGTTTGAACTGACACTTTTCCTCTGACCTCCAGAATGTACAAGAAAGGTGTGTGCAGATTGCAGTGCCAGGCATGTGATAATTGTTTCAGTTGACATAGGAACATAATACAGGCTGAATGTGGGTCTTCCATTGTCAAGGGTGTCCCTATGCTGTTCCCTGCTTTGAGATGACATCAGTACTAGCCCAGAGATAGGGGCACTGACAGGGCTTTGATCTCAGGTGAGGAGAATACACAGGGTCTCCCCCTGAGGGAGGGCCGAAGGAAGACTATGATGTCATAGAGTGTGCTGTAACCTGGACTTTGCTGCCAGAATGTCATCTGTGTGATGCTGGCCCAGAGACAAGAACATAGAAATTTCCCTTTACTTTCATGTCCTTACTTTTCCACAAGCACAATTCCAGTTTCCACAAATAAACTAATGTACTAGAACTTGGTAGGCATCACCTCATCCAAATCCCCAAAAGTAATCCTGACCAAGGACTCTCAGATGGCACCTCAAAGAAACACTTCATTCAGAGGACAAGGGGGCTCCAAATGGGTCCCCTGCATAATCAGTACAAACTACAGGAGCCCTTTCTACAGCATACTTTCTACAGCATATTCTCTGCCTCTTCCCCACTGTGTATCTGATCTCCTGGAACCTTCCCTGAATTTCTGATGTGCCTGTGGCAGCATCAGTCCTGGTCTTGGATCCTGATTGTGTGTGAAGAAGTCAGGAAGACCATCACCCTGTCATATCCTCTGCTCAGCCGAACTGCCCCACCCATCATTGTCTGTTTCACACTCAGCATGTGGGAAATCACACTGTCTCTCACACAGCAATACGTGCCCATGTTCTTGGCTTTGAGACTGCTCAGCCCCATGTAGGCTGTGCTCATGGACATGTATACAGTCATGGTGACTCTGCCCTGGCATTCCTGTGTGTACTTTCATTTACTATCATCAGGGTGATTCTCCCCATCCACACAAGCTCTTGTCCTAGGGCCTCTTGCATTCAGTGCATCCAATGTCTGATGAAGATGTGTCCAGAATCCTTCCAGAAGATATTAACTGAGGCCTCAGGTCTCCTCACCTTAGCCCCCAACAACACTGGCTGCACCTGGGAGTAGACAACTATGAAGAGGAGACAGGACTGGGTGGAAATGCTCTTTGAATGCCCCTGGTCTCCCTGAATCCATGGACTGGAGAGCTCCTTATCTGTAGTCACTGTCACCAGGAAGAACCCCTCCAGCTCCAGTCCATGGTGAAGGGTTGTGCCATCAGACTTCTGTAGGGGAGAGTGTTTGGGAGTGATGCTCAGGGCACAGAAAGACCCGCATTTAACCTATTCTCATTTGCTTGTGCATAGGGCAGAGTGTTTCATAGCTAAAGACTTGACCCCACCTGAGAGAAGGTAGAGGACACAGGGACAATGATCTGAGGGAGTCTGAGGGTCCAAGTCCTACACAGAGTTATAGGATATGGGTCCCTTGGCAGATCTCTGAGCTTTGTGCTGATATAGCTCCTCCCACTGAGGAACATGCTCTCACAAGACATGCTTATCATTGTGACCCCACCTTTGAGAGACATGGAAACCTCCTGGACGAATCCTGGGCTTTCATGCCTGAATATCTTCTTCCTGGATCAGTATGTCTCCAACATTCTCCACTTAGTGAGTAAATAAAACCATCCCTGTTCCCAGTTCCTTACAATTTATATATAAAGAAGCCCTAGAAATGCCATTGACTCTGGTTCTCATGTATCAAGGATAGTTCACTGAATACCCTGATAGAATAGGATATTTACAGTCACCACATGCACAAATCTTATTTTAGAGGTTTTCATAAAAAGAAAAAGACACAGGTCCTCATAGGAAGTCCCTTCCCAGCTCCCTCTGCGACTGCTCCTGGGGCAGGTGATCTGAGCTTCAGGGTTGTGCCCTCCCCCTGATGGCAGCTTTGCATCATTCTGGGGAGGTTCCTGTCATGGCTCGAACAGCATGAACTGCTCAGCATTTCTAGTCCTGAATTCAGTGTTGTGCCCTGACTTCCAGAAACTCCTTCATGGACACTGTGTGCTTCAATCTCTGGACACAGGAAACTGACCTTACTAAACCCCAGTGACTCTGTAGAGAACCTCATAGCCAGGGCTCTGTGCAGCCAGCAGGAAGCCCTCCCTAGACCTCCCATAAGCACTGACATAGCCAACACCCCTGAGCCCCGAAATTCTGGGGGGGGCAGTATTTGGAGACCCCTGATGTACTCAAGTTGCTCCTTGTTTAAAAAAAAAATGAGAGCAGCCAATCCTGACAAATCTCTTGGCACACCTTCCTTGTCCAACCTGTACATGGTGTGGACTCAGCACAGTCCCCTGCTTACTGGGCCCCCAACACTTCATTTCATGCAACTGTTTGCACAGAAAACAAGGAAGAAGCATCCTGACTACAGGACTGAAAACTGCAGACAAACTTCTGAATTTTCATCACCATGTGCAGGTAAAGACTAACTGAGCCTGTCTGAGAAGTTCCTCCCCACTAGTCCTGTACCTGCATCCCTCCCTTTCTCACAAACACCCCTGGCCTTCAACCCAGCCACAGCAGAATTATGGATTCTTCCTTATCCATGTGTCTCAATGGGCATTTCTTCATGATCTCAGATGAACACTGGTTGCTCCTCATTTTTTTTTATTTTTACAGTATCATTACAATAATTAAAAGGAAATCCTGCTCTAACTGACTACATATATCTACCTTGAGGACATCATGCTGAATGAAGTGAGCGCAGCTGAGCAAACACCAAATGGTTCCTCAGATGTTGGGAATGCAGGAATCCAGAAGCAGCAGCAGAAGGCAGCATAGTGGTTGCCCAGAGCTGGTGGGAGGAGCACAGGAGCTGACTTTCCAGGGGAAAAGCATCTGTGATGCAGGTGGTTAGGTTCCAGAGGTCAACCTTCCATTGCTGCTCCTGGGGTTATCAAGCAGCAGGTTTATTTGGTTTGTGTCAAGGGTAGAGCTCATGTGGAGTTCTCAACATAACATGAAAGGAGAGAGAAGACTTCACCTCTAGTGTGAGGACATGAAGAGTTACAATGACTTCGGTCAAAGTCAGAATGAATAAACTGCATTTAAAGGTCCTACCATGACTGGAGATGGTCCTACATGAGCATGGGTGATGAAGAGGAATTTACTCTGAAAAGACGCCAACAGTGGGAACAGCTAGACAACATACACAAAAACACACACCCTCCCTTCCCCATCCTAGTGTAGCAAATACACTCAAGTCAGAAGTGTTGAACAGCTAAACCCCAAGCTGCCAGCTCCTGGTCACAGGTCCCACTTTGCAGAGGAGCAGACTTCAGTGTCCTTCATTCAAGACCAAGCTGCTGGCCACTGAGGTTGAGCTCAAAACAGCTGCCACTAAATAACAGTATTCTCTCTGTCCAGTTGACCCAAATCCTAGGAAGGTGTCCTTGTCCTGGACACAGCTCCCCAGGGACACTGGTTTGCTAACTGCCTCAGCTGTAATTGCCTGGCAGGTTCACACACCAGGACAGGTGGCCATGAAGACAACAAGAGTTGCCATGTAGTTGGAATGGAGCACTCAGCTCCTTACTGAGTGTGGAGTGCAGCCATCTTTGTCCCCATCAGCAGGTGAATAACCTGCCTCAGTTCTGTTAGGAAAAAGGCTGGAAATTATCCATTAGGCAGAGGTCCAGATCTATTCTCATGATGATGATTCTATTTTCAGCAGCATGTGGAGGTGCTGCAGACCTGCATGTGGTTATAGGACTTTGCTGGTGACAGGAATGAGAGGAGTGTCAGCTTTCCTGGAGTCCTGTGCCCACAGGAAAACCAAAGATGGAGGCACCTGGAGGAGACAGTTGTCATCAGGACAACATTGGAACTGGTCATGGACAATGTGTATTCACAGGAGCCTGGAGGTGTGTTTCCCTGTGTGGAGCCATACATGTATCAGGACCTGCTGAGGAGGGAATGGTCAGAATTCACATAGTACAGCTTCCTACCTGGGAACAAAAAGAAAATGACAGAAAACCCATCCAATCACTCATCTGGGATGGCTGTGTGAGCACCAGTACATAACACTTTGTAGACTCTGAGTCTGACCACTTCCACACTGAGTGACACTTGAGAATCACCTGCATTGATGTCTGTATCAGCTGACCATTTTTGTCACTGCTGATTAGAATCACATTCATGGATGCTCCCTGGTTTTCTTACTTTAATATTAGAAGGACATATGGGTTGTTTATAGATTCTTATTCAAATAAAGAAGCTTAAACATCTGTATGTCTATGTGTATGAACATAGAATTTGTTCTTCTAGAGCAAGTGCTCCTAGAGATATGCAAAGGACTCAGGTTAAATATAATTTCACAAGAAATGGTGATTCACTTTGTCAAGAATAACAGGGCATACAGGGACTTGGTGAAGGAGAAATTCACAGTCAAGCCAATATGTCATTTGCAAGTGGACAGTGTCACCACCTTATGTATTGTTTGCAGTTGGAATATGAGGAAATGGGTTCACAGAGAAGAGGGAAGAGGAGTGAAGGGTTGTAGCTGAGAGAAGGGTTGTAGCTGAGAGTTTTGAGAGGAAACTCCTGCTCCCAAGGAAAGTACCTTACTAATTGCCAAAGTACACAACTCCCCCTAGTGTTATTCACTATGTTCAGTAGAAACTGAGTACCCCCTGGTGTCCTGAGTGACTCTGAAGCACAGTACAGCCCTCCTATCTCCTGCAAGGAGGTTTGAGTCTGCTCTCACGCTGACTTCCCCTCACCGTGTGTCTCACACAGTAATACATGACTTGTTTCTCAGGCTGTCCAGTGTTAAATAAATGTGGGTCTTGGAGGTGTACTCAATGATGCTGAGCCAAATTGCAGCACTGGGTTAGAGTATGTGATTCCACCACTATTTATAGCAGCAACCCACTGCACACCCTTCCCTGGAGCTTTGCTAGTCCACTGCACAGAATACATCATTAATGAGAAAACAGATTCCAGAGAGGGTCTGTGAGGGCTTCACCAGACCTGTGCCCAACCCCTGCAGCTATACCTGAGACAGGACACCAGGGACAAGGGGCATCAGTCTCTGTCAGTAACATTCAATTACCACCTTCCCTTAGAACCCTGTGTGTCATTTGACACACTGACACTGGTGGGCTGTCATTGGTCACAGAGGGAGACCCAGCAGTCTCAACTTGTTCTAGAGCACAACTCTACCTCCCCTAGAGACTTCAGCTATGTGTGAGGAGAGAGCTGGGAACACCCACAGCTCAGGAGAGGATTACCCCTGGAACTGGGAGAGAAATTTGCATATGGGGCAACCTTTCCAATATCAGTGTGGTGAGACTGAGGTCTGGCACTCTGGGCTTTCTTGGACCTCTACAATGAAACCTGTTCTCTTGAACTCACTTACTATGTGTGTCAGGGATAGAGGATCCCTTCTGTTATGAGACACATTGGAATATGATCAAAGGACAGCCTCACATTTCTGAGCATAAGAAAAAATGGTGGACTAGTTGAATAGGGGACATTTATAAATTCTCATGAATCTTTCAAATATATTTAAATGGGATTACCATTTATTCAGATAGTTTATGTAATTCAGCACTTATAGATGTGTATCATCATTACCATTTTTTAATTTTAAAATATTTTATTTATTTATTTTTAGAGAGGGTAAAGGAGAGAGAAAGAAAAGAAGAGAAACATCAATGTGTGGTTGCCTCTGGAGAGCCCCCCACTGGGGACCTGGCTCACAACCCAGGTATGTACTCTGACTGGGAATCAAACCAGTGACCCTTTGGTTCACAGTCCAGCAATCAATCCACTGATCCACACCAGCCAGTGTCCCAAAATTGTATAATAGTTTGTAGCAGTGGCTTAATGATCTGTTCTCTCAGTCTAGAGTTGCCAATGATGTTGACGTGCAGGGGCAGGTTAATGAGAATTTTCACGTGTGCACAAGAAAGGGAACTTCAACCCTGCCATGTAACCCTCTCTCCTAGGCTCCCTGTGTCCTTTTTCTGGGGATGGTCACTCTGGTCAGAGGGTGCTGGGTTCTCCCACAGAGCACATAGCACTCTTAATGTGTAGTAAGTGCTTTCTTCCAGCAGACTTGGGATTTGGAAATACATTCTTCATGTTTGTCTTTTATTCCCTTAATAGACTAGTTCATGGGAGTGCTGGACTTAACTTCAGCAATAATAATTTTAAATACTTTCTTTAATGAACCCTGTCTTGGTTCATTAAAAAAAACAGCCTTAAAATTATTTATTTGCATTTTTCAGTCAATTTCTGAATCCCAAATTCTAATATATTCAAAAGTTCCAAAATTTTATATCTCATTTAAATACAATCAATTTTTACTTTGTCATGAGAAGTTTTGAAAAAGCAGCCATTTTCAGGACCATATTTTCTACATATGTGATGTCATTTGGATCTGAGAAACTTCCTCCAAAGCACAAACAGCTTGAACATTTTTGGTTCTAGATGCTGGAAGTTTTGTGAGTGTGATTACATCTCCCTGTGCAGATACCTTCCTTATTAGAGAGAGCCTAGGGCACATTTCAGACTTGCAACTAATCACATCAGAAATAATCACATTTTTACACACAGAAAGAACTAAAATTGAGAACAATGATTATGTATGTGCAAAACTCAGAATTTTTCATATGTGGAAATGATTATGGAAGTGAATTAACTGACCTGTTTTCTCAGTCTAGTATTCATTAGGGTGACCAGTACACAGTCTGTGAAAGAATTTTGAAAGAGACTAAAATACGGATTTAGGGTTTATTCACTTTCCAAGGGAGGAAATGGCCTTAAGTGTGGAGACTTACATCAGCAGCATGATGTAGGGGCTAGGAGTTTTTATTGGATTAAAGAACGGGGTGTGTGTGCTACAGTTGTATGGCCCCTGGGATGTCAGTGGTGCTGCAATACAGCAGGTTCCAGTTGATTTTGCTTAAACTGCAGTTTGCTCCAACCTTATATTTCACCTGCAGCTGTGGGTCAGTTAGTCACCTTCTGTTCTTGCTTTTCCAGTAGTTCCCAGTCCTGGGGATATAAGCTCAGAAGAGTAAACTGGCAGTCATGCTTAACAAGATCATGGCCCTACTCAGCAAATGGCTCCACAATAGTGAGTGGTGCCAACTTTGTCCTTTCCATGTATTTGGGGTTCAGAAGAAGGAAAATGAGGAGGACTTTCTAGCATAGGTTTGCCCACAATAAGGAAACTTCAACCCTGACAGGAAATCCTCATTCCCAGTCTCCCTTGACCCAGCTTCTGGGGATGGACACTACGATCCGAGGATGTTGGTCTCTCCCACATGTCATATAATGTTCTTAATGCTTAAAAAACACTTTTTATTAAAGAATTAATACATAATTATCCAATCAGAATTGTAATGTAGAAATATATACTTAATTTTTCTGTTTGTCATTTTATTGGCTTAATGGATCTTTGTTTGGGGTCAAATCCATTTAATGTAACAATTTATAAGTTATCAATATTTTATCTGGTTCTCTATTGTGTGTTTTTCCAACAAAATTTCCCAGAAATGTGTCAACTTCCATTGTCCATGTTTGTTTGATACAGCAGCCATAGGGACTAGAACAAGCTCGGGTAGCTGCTAGAAAAATTACCCACAATCTGTGCGTGACTTTGGAACTGGGTAAGGGGAGGATGATGTACTTTCTCTGATTCACATACAGGAATATGCCCCATTTTCATGAATTGAGTTACTAGACACATGGGTGTAAAGACTTCTTATGTGAAAACCTAGAAGGAAATACAAGGCATAGTACAGACAAATTATGTCATCTTAGAGAATACCTAAATAATTAGGAACACAAGTTGGTTAGAAAGAGCAACTTTGGAATTCTACAGTTACAGTTCAAAAGAAATAAGGAACATATCATTGACCATGGGTGGAGAGGGGATTCCTTGAAACACACATACACATTTTCAGTGTGTCTATTAAATAAGGTAACAGTGTCACATGTTCCAGGCAATCACATGAGGACACTTTTGATATTTTTACTGACCTGGTTACAGCATGAATCACATGAGCTTCATAATTCGCTGGGGCTCTGTTTACAAAAGTTCTCACCAGTTACAAGGAAGAGAGGACACTCCTGCCTGGAGGAGCCATGGTGATGATGTGTCCATATGAGGGGCTGTAGTTTCATAGGACCAACATCCCTGTCTTAGATCATTGTCATCATCATCATCATCGTTTTCATCTTTGTCATGGTTTGCTTACTTGTAACCATACATTTCATTTTCTATACACATGGTGGATGTCCACACATAATGTCTCCTTATCTCATGTCTGTTCCTTCTTTACAGCTAGGTGGAATAGGTGTGTGTCAATTTCATTCCATGTTTCACTGATGACAACTGATGGGTCATTCCTGACTCTTCTCCATCTGTCCAGCACAGAGAATCCCATAAGAAAGTGTGGTCTCCCCTTAGATGTCAATGGGATATTGAAATCACACAAGCCACTCTAAGCAGATGTCGTCTTTCCCACCACATTGAAAAAATAAAACCCTGAGCCAGTTTCTTTCCCTGACTCTGTCAAAGCCTGTCTGACTTGCAGAAGGATTTCGCATTCCCATACTTTGTTCACCATGTGCCCACTACTGTTTCATGTGAACAATTGTGTGGGCTCTGATGGGAAAACCTTTACACAATATGCTTTAAAATACCATTGGTCCAGGTCCTCCAGAGGAACTGGCCCACAGAATGTGTATTTTCATTTATAAATATTTGATGCTCTCATTATGACTGTGAGGCATCACAAAGGCCCATGAGCTGGGGTTGAAGACAGCAGACACCGGAGAGCTGCTTTCTTAACTAAGCTTGGTCTGAGTGCTGAGGACCTAGGTGCCTAAAGCAGGAGAATATCTGTTTCCCAGCTCCAAATTCCAGGGCACAGGGGGAAGAGGTTAATTTTCTCTCTTTCACTGTTTGTTACACTCAGTCCTTCAGTGGAGTGGAGGGTGCCCATCTACATTGTTGAAATCAGCCTTTCTGAGACACTGGTTCAAAGGTGAAGTTCAAACACACTATAAAAAGAAATAATTAAAGCAGATCTTTGGATCACACCTTGTGATCCAGTAACTGAAACAAACACCAACTGTCACAATAAAGCTATTTAGGGGAAGAGTTCTTCAGGCAAAGATAGCATGTGTCTGACTAGTGCATTGAGATAGAAGAAGCACATCCACATAAACTCATGGTGGTGATTGCTTTCTTAGGATCTGCATGTTCAGTGTCAGATGGAGAGGAAGCTCCTGGGCCAGAGATGAAACTATGCCTTAACCTCTATGTGTCCTGCTCCTGTAGAACCCATGGGCACTTGGTGCCCCCTTTCAGAAACAGCTTCTCCTGCCAAAGAATTGTGCCTGGTCTCACATTGCTTTCCATTCTATGTTTCTCTTGTGCAGTAATGCAGGGCTGTGTCCTTGGCTTTCATTTGTAGACGGTGCCTTTGAAATCGGCTCTTGTGATAGTGAAACTATCTTTCACTGATGCAATGTATTCTGTAGTGTGGTGGCTTTCTTTCTAATAACACCTACCCACTCCAGTCTTTTTCCTGGAGGGTGGCAGATCCAGGTTATATAATAGTCACATGATGTGAATCCATAGCCATCACAGAAGAGTCTCAGAAATTCACAGGGTGTCTGAGGTGCTCCCTAGACTCCATCAGCCATAACTCATTTTGAACATTTGCAGACAAATTATTCTCATTAGGAGTAGCACACACACAAACTCAATCCCCAGATTTTTCATAACGTTGCAGGTAAAACAATCAGATCAAGTGTTTAGCTCGGACCAAAATTCATGACAGTTCTTGTGTGTTAAATGAAGCAGTAGATGTAAACTGCAGAGATCCAGGTTCCAGAGGCCTGAGGCAGCCCTCCCAAAGGTACAGGGATAGTGACAGGACTTGGATTATCAGCACATGAAGCACCCCACTTGCATGAGCTTATGAACAGAGAAGTAAAGTCCATGGGTGAGGATCCCCACTTGACTCAGAAGGACAAGGATGCTTATTGTGATAGTGGAGAATTTTATAACATGCTGGTTAGTCTGCATGGTGTAGAGTTGTTGTTGCTAATGTCTACCATTGGTAAGTTCAATTAAGTTTACCTAACAATGATATTCTGCCTGCACACTGCTTTATGCTCTTCAGCTCAGAATAAATGACCTGTGCAACCTTGTCCATGTGTCAACTCACAGAGAAAGGTTCATCCCCATCATCAGCCTCCCAGGGCTGAGAACAGTGGGCACTGCAAGGGATGCTTTTTAGTGCTTTCAAGACAGAATCCCTGCCCAATGCTGGTCTGTGTACGGAGAGTGTATCAGAATCAAGAGAGTGTGGCAAAAAAGTATGAATAGATATAGAGCATTTTAACTCCCTGAAAGTCCTCTGTGCTCAACCTCTTTCCCATTATCCCCGGATGGCTTACTGATTGTGACATCAAGTGACTGAGGTGTGCACAGCACAATGATAATTATTCAGTAAGGGGTTACTATCATCCAAATGCCACACTGTCATTATTACACACAATCTCTGGGAAGTCTGAAAAAAATGGCATGCTTAATCAAAATGATCAAACCTAATTGAAGCCTCAAACCCCCTTGGACAATGCTTCTGAGTGATGTCAATGTTCACACTTTCAAGAACATCAGAGATATCTTTATTACATAGTGACTGGGATGACCATGAACTTATGGATCTTAACTCCATTGAAACCTAGTCCTTTCTCCATGCTGATGTGGTGAGTAACACAAGGGTTCATGGATTATACCCACTTCTTTTTTTTTTTTAATGTTATTTTTTATTATTTTTTAAAGATTTTTTTATTTATTAATCTTCAGAGGGGAAGGGAAGGAGAGAGGGAGAGAAACATCAATGTATGGTTGCTTCCTGTGCATTCCCTGCTGGGAACTGGCCTGCAACCCTGGCATGTGCCCTGACTGGGAATCGAACCGTGATCTCTTGGTTCACAGGCCCGTGCTTAATCCACTAAGCTACACCAGCCAGGGCGGATTATACCCACTTCTAATGCTGCCTTCCTGCTACATGTGTTTCGGAGCCTCCTATGACCCTCAACATAGAGATTTTTTGTGTGTAAGAAAAAACTAGAAAAATTGCCCTTGAACATCACTTGAAGGAAACCCATGCTGTACTTTTTACAACACATATGGCAGCAAATCTCCAGGGACTCAGCCTTTGTGGTCATGTTACACTACAACCCTAATCCATCCTGGAGGCTGTAACAAAGCACTGTGGACTGGTTCATTGGCCAACAACAGAAACTTGTTTCTTACAGATCTGGAGGTGGAAAATCCAAGAATATATGCTGGCTGATTTGATGTCTGGTAAGAACCCAGGTCCTAAACAGCTGTTTCCTTGCTATTATGTCAGAGGGTGGATGGATCAAGGAAGCTTCCTCTGCCCTCTGTTATAAAGACCTTGATTCAGTTCATGAGAAATCCACCTTTGGACGGGCACTCACCCAAAGGCTCCACCTCCTAATATGACCACATGGGCCTCTAGTGTTAATATTTGAGTTTTTGAGTGGCACAAACATCAGCTCATAGCAATAACAAATGAATCAAATCATGACTCCACCCAGATGGAAGGCTACTCCCATGAAGTATAGCCCCCCAAATGGAGAATCCCCATAATCACGTGGAAGTTTCTCACCTTTGGGAGCAGAACGGGGACCCAAGTCCTTCAGAACAAACTGAGGACTTTGTGGAGTAGAAAGCTTCGACCCTAGACTTTGAAATATTATGTCATATAATTTATTATTAGTTTCCCTTATTTCTTAAAAATAATCATTATTGTCATTTTTTAAGGACTAACATTTTTTTCTAACTGCAATAATAGGTAGATCCTCATTCTCACTCCTGTTTTCTAGGTTTTCAGTGGAACAAATAGTCAGGCTCTAGTTTTTGATGTTTGATGCTGACATTTTAAAGTTCACCCCTGTCTCTCCTGTGCACACATGAGAAATCTGAAGTGAAAGTGGGGGATCTCCCTAGTTTGTTGCAGGTGGGGATAGAAACAACACATGCCTCTCCCATGAGCAGGTCCCTTTTCAACCTCATCACGAATGAACAACTAGAACCTGAATCAGTCTCCTTACTTGACATGATCCAACTATCCGTGAGCTACTGAAAAGTCCACTGTGCTCTCAACAGACTCCTCAATGAATTGAGAAACTTTTATATAGTCCCTCTGAGTGTGTGATATCATCACCCTAGACATCCATGCCAAGGAATAGTGGGGAGTCTCTCTACCTCCGTTTCATGCCAATTGTTATTGGTGTCATAGACACAAAGTCAGCCATCATCACCACCAGAGTTTTTGTCCAGGGCATTGGGTTATTACGCTTCTGAGGCCTGCTGTCCAGCATGCATGTGCCCTTTTACTGGCCAGCTTGGACTCTGAGCTAGGTGAAGCTGCTGCATTCTTGGGTCCTGCAAACCCTCTGGTTGGAATCAGGTGATGTAAGTCAGAAGGTTTCATGATTTACTGATTATTTATTGTGAATCATCAGCAAATGTATGAGACTGGCTTTGGAGCATATGGGAATGTTTTCCTCTGATGACAACAAGCCTCTGCAATTCAGATACATAGGAGGTCAGCACAGAATCTTTAAGGGAGGGAAACTTCTCCCTTCAGGAGGAAAAGTTCTGTGTAGAGAGTTAACCCCACACCTGCCAGGAAACAGGGCCTTAAACTGAATCTGAAGCTGTTCCTAAGCTGATCCATGAGCTCAGTGTGCCCTGAGAGCCCCTTGGTGTCCCAAGCTACCCCAGCAGCCCAGCCCTCCGGTCTCCTGCATGGAGGTTTGTGTCTGGGCTCACACTGACTTCCCCTTACTGTGTCACTTGCACAGTAATATAGGGACATGTCTTAGGCACTCAATCTGTGCATTTTCAGGTAGAGCTCATTTTTGGCATTGTCTCAGGAGATGGTGAATCAGCTCTTCACAGACTTGGCATAGTATATGCCACCACTAACACTTATATATGAGACCCACTACAGCCCCTTCCCTGGACCCTGGAGGATCCAGCTAATATTATGACTACTGACAGTGAATCCAAAGGCTGCATAAGAGAGTCTCAGAGAGCCCCCAGGCTGCACCAAGCCTTCCCCTGGACTCCACCAGCTGCACCTTGCACTGGACACCTGCAAACACAAAGATATCAGGTCAGGAAACTGTCACCCATCTACTGTTTCTATCATTCATATCCACTCACATACTCAGGGTCTCTCATTCTCCACAAATTACCTTTTAAAATTGCAACAAGGAAAACCCAGCTGAGCCCAAACTCCATGGTGAGATGTTTGTGTTCTGTGTTGAGCAGGGACTGGAAATACCTGAAAATCCTGTGTTCAAACCTGTCCTAGAGCTGCACGGTCAGGGATGGGCTGTTTTTCATGAGCAGAGGAGCCCTATTTGCATGTCCTCTTACTATATAGGGGGCTCTTAGGCTGGAAAGTGATATGCAAGACATGGACCCAGAGTGTCCATTTTCCAAGGGTCATATCTGTTGAGAATTACTCCCCACATTTGAATTTATAATGCCTCCACTTCCCCAACAGCTCCAGATGATGGGTACATGAGCTAAGAATGTACGTTTTCATAAAATAGAGGGATTTAAAATGAGAGCTGCCTTTGAATGTCACTAGTAATGAACTCACCAGAAAGTTAAATCCTCATGAGCACAGGCAGAACTAAAATGCAGGAGATTTGAGTTCAGGAGATGGACATTTCCATGTGAACCTATTTCTCCTACAAAGCAATCAGAATATGAACTGAGTACAGAGTGTGTACCTAGAGTTCATAAACCTAGTGTTGGATGAGGTGGAACATCTGTGTGGATCATTGGGATAGAGAAGCATGGAATCTACAGAGAAGCAGACAGAGCTCCCAGGTCACGTTCACTCAGTGGAGTTTGGCACTGAGTGTGCCACAACCTCACTGCCTCATTATTTTTCCTGTTGTCAAACCAGTTTCAAACACTCAGGACACAAAAGAAACTCAGTCACTACTAGGTCTGCTTTATTGAGGTTGTGGATAGAATTTGAGGAGTAACTAGGTAGTTTGAAGTATTAGAAAGTTGATTTTGAGAAACTTGATTTAAACCACTACTGGAAAATAACAGATACAAAGTACATTCATAATCGACATGTAGAGCATAAATTTTCTTTATCCATTGATCACGGACTGAATAAATCATTCAAATAACCACCCATTACTAGAGCTGTTGGATCTAACTTTATATTAAACTGTTCTCAGTGGTGGTCCAGGCTGATGTTCTCCATCAGGATCTGCATGTACATGGACATTTGACATAGCTCTAATCAGGGAGTCGGAGAAGAGTATAGTGGGCCCTATGGTTCTTCGTTAGTTAATTTCAGAAGAACCATCTCCTCTCTCTCTCACTGTCCCTATTCACATCTGCATGTGACCCACTGGAGTCTGTCACTAAGGTCATACCTGGTGGGCATCTACTGAACTTGAACCTGATGCACTGGATGTATTAATGTGCAAAGTGGAAAAAAAGAACTCCATGCAAGGGGATGAAATACCATAGATGGTGATTGAAGCTCATTTCAGCTGGCACATTTGGTCTAACCTCCAGTCTGCCCAAGAATAAATGTATGTAGATGGTAGTGCCAGGTGTGTGATTGGTTCAGTTGTCATAGGAATATACTACAAGTTGGATGTGGGACTTCCATTGTAAACAGTGTCTCCACACTTCTCCCTGCTGTGTGAGGACATCAGTACAGCCCAAGTGTCAGGGACACTCACAAGATTGTGGTCTGAGATGAATAGTCTTCTTAAGATCTCTCCCTGAGGGAGGATAGAAAATAATGCTGTGATATCATAGACTGTGTTGGAACCTGGAACATCTATCAAACTTTGACTCTGTAGGGTTAGGAGACTCCTAACTGGTGGAAGGGGGATTCTGTGATACCCACAGTCAAATTTTAAGTGCCCCCACTTATATTTGACAGCAATTTCATAGGTCCATGGGATTATGAAATGCACACATCTGAGGTCATTACTCACCTGATTATGCTGTGAGTCACAAGAACTGCATAATTCACTAGGGCTCATTTATGAAATTTTTAAATACTTACAGGTAAGAGAGGGCATGCTTGACTAGTAGAACCCTGGTGATGGAGTGTCTGTATTGGGAGCCATAGTGTCATAGCACCAAGAGCCTTGTCTCAGCCCACCACCACAACCACCATGACCACCACCATCATCATCAACATCATCCTCAACATTCATTGCCTCCATTATTATCATTATCATCATCATCAAAATACCCACCATCATCTTCACCATCATTATCTTCATAATCATATCATCACCACTACTGCTGTCATCATTATTATCATAATTTTCTTACATGCAAATATTCTTCTTATTTTCTGTATTCACGGTGGATGTCCACACACCATAACACTGTATCTGTAAATAAACCAGATCCCTCCTTGTTAGATGCTTTTGGGAGATTGAAATCACAAAGACCCCAATGGTAAGGTGACCCAAGGTCTTCCAAAAAGCTAATAGCCATGGATAAGAAAGAGTTTCCATTTAAGACATTGGGCCAAGATCCCTACCCAATTCTATCATTATACTGGATACCACCTCCACTGCCACCACCACCAATATCAATATCAATATCAATATCAATATCAATATCAATAGCGATAGCAATAGCAATAGCAATAGCAATAACAATATCTGTTGGTTCTGTCCACCTTCATAAGGAAAAGCTGATAGTGAAAAACTGGTTTTGTAATTGCTGGGCTTGCAGTGGGAGGGATTTCAGAAAAGGTTCTTTTATTTGTTAAGGAATGTCTTTAAAGGTTTTGAAAACCCCTCAGCCATGGGGAACGGGTTCTCAAAGGAACAGGAGAAATGTTTTAGTCTAATTCAGTAGCTTTTTAAGGCTGCTGGATGTCTCCCTGTTAAGGGATCTTTAGATTTGGAAATATGGGAAAAAGCAGGTCAGAGAAGCCCTCATAATCAGGGAAGCTTAGACAAAAAGAGAAGGGACCTAAGGGATGGCAGCAGTGACTCTGTTGCACCAGCAGAAGCAGGCATGACAGTTATGCCTGGTGAGCGCCAGTGCATGCACACTCATAGCAACACAGGGCCAGGTCTTTCTGCCATGTAAGGATGGCAGCGACAGAGGAGGGATTGATCCCCCTTGACTCCCTTCCTCCCTATGTTTGTGGGAGCAACCTTTCCTGCTCCCAGTGCCAGGAGCGGGTCCTGGCCTACTGCATCACCCCCCGGGGTACAGTTCCATGTAGTGACTAGAAGCAGACTTAGCACTGGTGCAGACAGCATGCCATAAAGTGGAGTTCCAGCCAGGTCATCTCTGAGGTAAAAGGCAGCAGCCCCCCAGCTTTGGGAGGCTGCTGGAATGCTTAATTTTGTGAAAGGGATTTCTATTTTATTTACATTTCAATACCTGGGATAGGGGGCATTTCTCATCCCCACAAAAAGTGTGTGGACTCTTAAGTGTTTTGGTCTGGATGGGCAAGTTGGATGAATTCAGCCTTACATCCTTCCCTCCCCAACTAAATACCTGGGGCAGAGACCTCCTTACACTGGGGATTGCAAATCACCCTACTCTGGGCATTAACCACAGGGGGTTACATTCTCAAATAATTTGGCAAACAGATATTAGTCTACCCCTGTTGGGAACAGCCCTGCCTGGCTTCAAAAACTGTAACCCCTCGTGGCTAAGGCTGAGTAGGAAGACCTTGGGACCATATTAGGAGACAAAGCTTATCTTCCTTGTAGAGGTAGCAACTCTGCCCCCTTTCACCTCACCCTGCTTGGCCACTGGTGGATGACAATGTAGCCAATGATGAATAAGATAACTCAAAGGAGGGATGACCTAAGACAGGCATGGTCACTAAGGGGCCCTAAGGGAAGGATTGAGATCTATAAAAGGTGGGGGGTGATGGACCCTCACCCTTTGGCTTTGACATAGCCTCAGTCCTCATTCTGTCTGCAAGAAGTCTCCTAATCTCTTGGCTGCTTAGGGTAATTAAGCCTGAAACAATGCCATAAGCCTGAAACAATGCCATTAGCCTGAAACAATGCTGGAGGTGGGTGAAGCCCTGTGCTTGTAAGGGCATGTTCCCTGAGACCATCAGGCCTAAGAAAGAATTAATACAATCTTATGAAACCTAATTTGTTAATTCCTTCAATTTAAAGGATATGGGTCCAAGCATATAATGAGTTTGTTTCTCCAAGGTTTTATGGTCCTTTAGCTATTTGACCCTGACTCCAAATAAGCCTTCAGAGTTCTCTGAATGTTATCTATTGTTTTATCATTACTGCCTGACAGTGATTGATGAACTTTATGTATACACCCTGTATTCCTATGCAAATTAAACCCATTAAAAGCCCATTGAGGAACAGGCTCTTGGGCCTTCTATTTTGAGAGATTGGCCACCTTTAATCCCCAAGCAGATCATTTCTTAGTAGACTTACTCACCTGATTATGCAGTGAGTAAGAGGTGCCAGTAGGGCAGAGCACCCCACAGAAGACTCCCCACTACAAGAGATAAATGAATTAGAAGCAAGCAAACTATCATATATAGAATTCAAAAGAATGGTAATAAGAATGCTCAAGGAACTCACAGACAACTACAAGGAACTGAGGGAGAAATACAATAATATGAAAAAGGAAACAGAAACTATAAACAGTAACCAGGAAGGAAAGAAACTATGATTTCCAAAAAACACCCTAAAAGAAATTAAAAGCAGGCTGGATGAAGTAGAGGATGGAATTTTTGAGCTGGAAGACAAGGTGGAAAGAAACACATAGGTAGAGCAGCTTCATGAAAAAAAGACTCAAAATGCATGAAGACAGCATAAGGGAATTCCAAGACAACATGAAACACAACAACATGTGAACCATAGGAATACCAGAAGGAAAAGAAAAGGAAAAAGGGATAGAAAGCTTATTTGAAAAAATAATGACAGAAAACTCCCCAAACCTACAGAGGGTAAAAGTCACTTCAGTTCAGGAAGCACAGAGGATCCCAATCAAAATGAACCAAAAGAGGACTACTCAAAACAAATTATAATTAAAATGCCAAGTTAGAGACAAAGTGATCATCTTAAACACAGCAAAAGAGAAATGACAAGTAATATACAAAGGAGCTCCAATAAGGCTAGAAACTAATTTCTCAAGAGACAAATTTCAGGCTAGAAGAGAATGGCATGTAATGTTTCAACTAATGAAAAGCAAACTCATACAATCAAGACTACTTAACCCTGCGAGGTTCACAATTAAAATGAAAGGTGCGATAAGAAGCTTCCCAAGCAAAAGAAGGCTGAAAGAACTCTCTCCACCAAACCAGCAGTGCAAGTTATGCTAAAGGGCTGCTGTAAGAAGAGAAAGAAAAAGAAAAAGAAAAGAAGAGAAAAAGAATGAGAAAGAGAGGACACAGGTACAAAAGGGGGACAGTGAATAAATACCTCTCAGTAATAACCTTAAATGTTAAAGGATTAAATGCTCCAATCAAAAGTCATAGGGTAGCTGGATGGATAAGAAAACCTGATCCACACATATGCTACTGAAAAGAGACCCACCGCAGGAAAAAAGACCTACACAGAATGAAAGTGAAGGGTTGAAAAAAATATTCCAAACAAATGAACAAGAAAAAAATCTAGGGTAGCAATGCTTTTATCAGGCAAAGTGGACTGCAAAACAAAAGCCATAAAAAGAGACATAAAGGACACTTCATAATACTCAAGGGAAGAATCCAAAAAGAAAACGTAAACAATGTAAATGTAAGTGCACCAAAAATAGAAGCAACCAAATGCATAAGGAAAATCTTGGAGGATTCAAGAAGTATACAGATGGCAACACACTTATACTAGGGGATTTTAATATCCCACCGTCAAAAATGCATAGATATTCCAAACAAAATATCAACAAGGATGTTGCAGTATAGAACAATAGGATTTAATGTATATGTATATGTATATGTAGATATAGATATATATAGAAAGATATATAGATGATATAGATATATAGATGATAGATATAGATGATGATAGATATAGATACATAGAGATATAGATAGATATAGGTGATATAGATATAGATAGATATCCTTTCATCCTAAAGAAGCAAAATACACATTTTTTTTCAAATGTGTATGGAACATTTTTAAAGATAGGCCACATAATAGGACACAAAACAAGCCTCAACAGATTCAAGAAAATGTAAATCATATTGTGCATATTCTTGGACCACATGGAACTGAAGCTGGAAAACAACCTGAAGGAAAAAACAAACTTAACAACACTCAAAATCATGGAGATTGAATTACATGTTATGAAACAACAAATTGGTTAACAATGAGATCAAGGAAGAAATCAAAAACTATCTGGAAACAAATCAAAATCAACTAGCAACAGTCCAAAACTTATGGGACACAGCAAAGGCAGGCTTCAGAGGGAAGTTCACAGCAGTACAGGCTTACCTAAAAAAGATAGAAAATTTTTAAACAAGCAACTTAAACCTACATCAACAAGAACTGGAGGAACAATGAACAAAGCCCAGAGCAAGTACAGGGGAGGAAAAAAATCCAGATGACAGCAGAATTAAATAACATAAAGAATAAAACAAAAATGAAAAGATCAATAAATCCAGGAGCTGGTTCTTGGAAAAGATAAACAGAATCAACAAGCCTTTAAGCAGACTCATCAAGAAACAAAGAGAGAGAACCAAAATAAAAACAATCAGAAATGAGAGAAATTACAACTAATACCACAGAGATAAAAAGGAACATAAAAAAATATTGCAAACAAGAATATCCCAAAAAATTGAAAACCAGAGTGAAATGGACAAATTTCTAGAAAAATACAATCTCCCAAAACTGGTTGTAGAACAAGCAGAAAGCTTGCATAGACCAATAACAGCTGATGAAATCAAAGCAGTAATCAAAAAGCTCCCAACACACTACAACAATGGACCAATTGCTCTCACAAGAGAAGTTTACAAAACATTTAAGGAAGAGCTAACCCCTATCCTTCTCATATTATTTAAAAAAAATACAATAGGGAAGACTCCCCAACTCTTTCTGTGAAGACAAGGTGGAAAGAAACACATAGGTAGAGCAGCCTTTTTCATGAAAAAAGACTCAAAATACATGAAGCATCATCCTAATTCCAGAAGTGCATAAAGACTCAACAAAGAAAGAGAACTACAGGCCAATATCGCTGAAGAACATAGATGCTAAAATCCACAACAAAATATTAGTAAGCCACACACAGCAACACATTAAAAATATCATACACCATCACCAAGTGGCATTCTTCCCAGAGATGGAAGGATGGTACAATATTCTCAAATCAATAAAGGTAATGCATCACATAAGCAAAAGGAAAGACAAAAGTCACGCAATCATAGCAGTGGTTGTGGAAAAAGAAAGCATTTGATTATGGACAACACCCATTTATGATAAAAACACTCAGCAAAGTGGGAGTAGAAGGAACATTCCACAATATGATAAAGGATTTATAAGGGAAACATTCAGCCAGTATTATACTCAACAAGTAAAAACTGAAAGCTCTCCCAATAAGATCAGTAACAAGGCAAGGTTGTTTGCTTTCACCACTTCTATTCAACATAGTATTGGAAGTACCAGGCACAGAGGTCAGACAAGAAAGAGAAAAAAATGGCATCCAAATGGGAAAGGAGGAAGTAAAACAGTCACCGTTTGCCAATGACATGATAGTGTACATAGAAAATCCGATCGATTCCACCAAAAAACTAGTCAACCTAATAAGTGAATTTGGCAAAAGAGTGGGATTCAAAGTCGGTATTAAAATTTCAAAGGCATTTTCATACACCAACAATGAAAGATCAGAATAAAAATCAGGAAAAATTCAATTTGCTATAGCAATGAGAAAAATAATTTACCTAGGAATAAACCTTACCAACGAGGGGAAAGACTCAGAAAAGTACACAACAATGTACAAAGAAATTAAGGAAGACACCAAGCAATGAAAGCATATACTGTGTTAATGGATTGGAAGAATTAACATCAACAAAATGTCCACATTACCCAAAGCAATTTATAGATTCAACACAATCCCTATTAAAATATCAAGGACTTATTTGAAAAAATAGAGCAATCATTTCAAAAATTCATATAGAACTGTAAATGACACCTGAATAGTCACAGCAATTTTCAGAAAGAAGAACAAAGTTAGCAATATCACAATACTTGATTAAAAAACTATATTATGGCTCCACTGGAATCAAGTCAGTCTGGTACTGGCATAAGAACGGACACATAGACCAATGGAACACAATAGAGAGCCCAGAAATAAATCCAAGACTCTATGGTCAAATAAAATTCAAGAAAGGGGGCAAAAGCATAAAATAGAGGCAAAATAGCCTCTTCAACAAGTGGTGTTGTTTCATCTGTACAGCTATAGGCAAAAAAATGAAACTGGATCACCAACTTACATCATACACAAATATTAAATCAACATGGATGAAATACTTTAATATAAGTTGAGACACCATAAAAGCCCTGGAGGAGAACATAGGTGGGGAAATCTCTGATGTTCCATGCAACAGTATTTTCACTTATATGTCCCCTAGAGTAAGGAACATAAAGGAAAGAAAAAATAGATGGTTCCTCATCCAAAGAAATAATTTCTGCACACATAAAGCAAACAGCATTAAAATGAAAAGACAGCCAAATGTATGAGAAAACGTATTTGCGAATGATACCTTGGACAAAGGCTTGATCTCAAAAATACATAAAGAACTCACAGGACTCCACTGCAGGAAGAAAATCAACCCAATTAAAAAAACAATGGGCAAAGGACTTTAACAGACACATCTCTAAAGGAGGTTATACTCGGGGCTCAAAGACATATGAGAAGATGCTCAACATCACTAGCCATCAAAGATATGCAAATGCAAAAGACATTGAGATATCACTTCACACTGGTGAGAATAGCAATCATAAACAAACAACAAACAAGTGTTGAAGAGATTGTGGAGCAAAGAGAAACCTGACACACTGTTGGTAGGAGTGCAGACAGGTGCAGCCACTGTAGAAAACAGTATGAAATTTCCTCAGAAAACTAAAAATGAAACTAAATTTTGTCACAGCAATACCACTCTTGGGATCATACCCTAAGGATCCTGAAACAGCATTTCAGAAGAACCTGCACACCCTGATGTTTGCAGCAGCACAATTTACATTAACCAAGTGCTGGAAGCAACCCAAGTGACCATCAGTAAATGAATAGATCTAAAAACAATGGTACATTTACACAATGGAATTCTATGCAGCAGAAAGAAAGAAGCTTCTACCCTTTGCAACAGCATGGATGGAACTGGAGAGCACTATGCTAAGTGAAATAAGCCAGACAGTGAAAGACAAATACCATATGATCTCACCTATAAGTGGATCCTAATCAACAAAGTAAACAAGCAAGCAATACACAACGTGAGACATTGTAATAAAGAAGAAACTGACAGTAACCAGAGAAGAGAGGGGAGAAGGATAATAGAGGAAAATAAGGGAATGGCAATCAAGGAACTTGTATAAAGGACATATGGACAAAGTCAAAGGGGATCGTTTTGAGGATGGAGGTTGGGGTCCAGTGGGGGCATGTGGTGGGGTGAAAATGGAGACAACTGTACTTGAACAACAATAAAAAATGAAATCAAATTTAAAAAAAAAGAGTATCTGGTTTCTGCAGTCTGCAGAATGTTAAAATAATGCACCCTGGTTATTCAATAATATTTGTTGGATGAATTAAGTAATAAACTCTACCTGCCTGAATGTAGGTTATTGAAGAGTCACTAGCAGTTGGAGGAAGCATCTCACAAATAAAAATCTAAGCCCTTTGGTTAGAACCTGAAAATGTGGACTGACCTATTACAGGCCAGCTGAGAGGAAGAGACAGATCCTGACATCCAGAACCAGGGAATCCCACATTCATCAGGTGGTCTTTGGCCTCTTGGTTTGAACTGATGTACACAGGTCAGTTCTGGCAGTAGGGAGACTATGAACCTGGATGCAGCTCAGTGCACACTGGTGCCCATCGATAAAAATATATATATATACAGGTGTGCATATGTTGATGTGTGTTTAGAAGGGCTACTCAGGTGTTCTCATACCCAGGAAAGAAAATATTAGGTGTACTTGGAAAAACATCTGTGATATTGTGGATATTAATAACTACTTTGGAGGGACAACATATATGGCCATGCCAACAGTGGGTAGACCCAGTAGAAAAATTTCATGAATGGTCATATAAGAAAGTAAGTAATGATAGGAAAGAGATGGCTTTCAAGGATACCAGTAAGGAACACACCCAGAGATATTAATCTTCATGATGAGAGGGAGGATGAAAACTGCAGGAGATTTGTGCTCAAAAGATGGAAATATTTCATCTGACTCTATATTCCCTACAAATGATCAGAGTATGAACTAAGAACAAAGTGTGACCCTAGAGCATGGGGGCCCAGTGATGGAGGAGATTGAGTGTCTGTGTTGATAATTTAGATACAGAAGTGTTAACTCTACAGAGAGTGAGAGCATTCTTCCAGGTCATGTTCCTTCAGTGGAGTTTGTTAAAAAATGTGCAGCAGCTTCACTGCCTCATTTTATTTTATTCTCCCCATGGGTGTCCAACCTATGGCTTGTGAGGCACATTTATATAGATGCGTTTAAAACATTATAAGTTTGTTTGTTTGTTTGTTTGTTTATGTGCTGCAATGTATTTAATGTGTGACACAGACAGCACTTCTTATTCCAGTGTGGTCCTGATATTCCAAAAGATTGGACACCCCTGCAGCTAGATAATGTGGTAAAACTGGGTTCAAACACTGGGGACACAGAAAAGAGTCATGACCAGATCTGTATTGGGAGCCATCCTGCCTGGTTTCAGAGACTGTAGCCTCATTAATGGACATAAGGGTCCCACAGCTATGGCTGAGTAAAAAGTCCTAGGGGAAAATAGCCACTAAGGAGACAAAACATTTCCTTCTGGCAGGAGCACAGCTCCTGTGTCCCTCACTTCCTGCTGCTTGGCTCAGGTGTATGACTGGTTAGCCAATGACAGGTAAAAACCCTCAAGGGAGGGGCAACCTAAGACAGGCACAGTCATGATGGGCCACCAGGGAAGGACTTAGGGGTCTACAGAGAAAGGGCAGAAAGACCCTCAACCCTTGTCTACATCATAGCCTGAGTCTGCATTCTTTCTGTAAAAAGTCTCCTAATCTCTTGGCTGCTTTGCTCTCCCCACCTGACTCAGCCTGGGAACTATGCCAGAGGCAGCTGTGAACTTGTACTGGAACAGAGAGCTCCAATTGAAATTTGGCCAGGGAAGTAATACACACTTTTTCCTTTGAGGTTTTCTCTGCCCTGTTTCTAGGAAACAGACACATGAGCTAAAGCCACATTTACCAAAGACAATCCCTTCAACTATTATCTGTAAATGATGCCAGTAGTATTTTGAGCATTGGTTGATGAGATTTACATGCATACTATGTATCTCTTAGTGGGCTGAACTCAATAAAGATACAGGGAAGGGGATGTTCAGGGCCCTTCTCCTCTGAGATATTGTTCATTTCCTCCCCAAGCAGATCATGTCTCAGTAGATTTATTCTCATCTGCAACAGCAGAGCTCTGTGGGCAGAGACCCCCACAGATCTTCTTAGGTGAAAATGTAGTTGGAGATTGGGGAGTGTGTGATTAAATTATAGAAATTTGGTTATAGAAAATCTTGATGCAAATCACTATATGAAATTAGAGATATGTGCCCTGGCTGGTGTGGCTCAGTGGATTGAATGCCAGCCTTCTGATGATAAGATCGCTGGTTCCATTCCCAGTCAGGATGCTACAAAACAGACCTGTGGGAGGTCAAGATACTACTACCAAATGTACCCCCCTCTCCTGAGATGCCTCTGTACTAGGTTCACCTTGCCCTGGGAATTATAGCTCTCAATGCCAGAGATTGGTAAAAACTACAGGAACTATTTATTTAAAAGTTATACAAACTTAGAGTATTGATTTAATGTCTTCATTAAATATCCCAAAGTCTCTTAAAACACTCACAAAGACAAACAGTCCTTCTGTTTCCCCCTTTGCCCAGTCTGGATACCATATCTCAGGAAAAGAAATAGAAGTCCATGACTCAGGTAGACCCTGGTTCTTCCCAGTAATCCATGTTCAACAGGCAGGCCTCCCACCATTCCCAGTACTATTAGGTTTGTTGCTGTCTCGATCTCAAGTTCTTAATGTAAATCCATGTGGCACCTTCTCCTGACCCACCAGAAAGAGTTCTTTCAATCCTTTCCTTCCCACAAAGTCTCTCCTGCATTCTCCCAAACTTCTAAGAGAGAGTTCTGCATAACTGCTACATCTTGCTTTCTAGCTCCTAAGTTGCATGGCAAAGGGAGACCCAAAGCCCTGCGCTTCTCCCTCCCATGTCTGCTGAGACTGGGTTTAATTTCCATCACCAATCTTCCTCTGAAGCCTAATTTTCCAACACTTCCTACAATCATCTATATCTACCAGCATTCCCGTATTTTCAAAGCTTTACTGGGCTGCCATAGTAAGTCCGGGCAAGTGTGGCCCTGTGGTGTGGAGCCAATCATTGAGAAGCTCTCACTCAGGCTCTGTAACCAGTGGGAGTTGCTTCCCAGTTAAGTCATGGGTGGAAGTCACTCCCATATCCCTGGCTCAAGGCATGGCCCCAGATATGTAGAATATCCATGAAACCAGTTAAAAGTTATAGATATAGTAAATGGTCATTCTAGAGGTTATTTGCAAAATTGCCTCTATGCAAAACAGCACAAATGGCCCTGCTCCATGTGTCCCATCCCCCAGTTCAGACTTGTGAGGGTGAGGACATCTGGTATTTTTAATATATCCTGGCCACCCTGAGTTCTGGACCTCATTAAATCCCTGTTTGGGGGCACCCTGACTGCACCCTGTTATGAGGGCACATGCCTGGGTTGTGGGCCATAGTCCCAGCAGGGGCTGTTTGAGAGGCAAACACACACTGATATTTCTTTCCCCTCTTTCTCCCTCCCTTTATCACTAAAAATAAACAAATAAACAAATAAATAAATAAAATATTTAACAAATAATTGATGGGAATGTAGAATGGTGCAACCACTATGAAAAACAGTATGGAATTTCCTCAGAAAACTAAAAATGGAACTGCCTTTTTACCTGTCAATTCCACTGCTAGCATTATATCCTTAGAACCTTGAAACACCAAACCAAAAGAATCTATGTACCCAATGGTCATAGTAGCACAGTTGACAATAACCAAGTGCTGAAAGCAATATAGGTGCCCTTCAGTAAATGAATGGATAAAAAAATCTATGATACATTTGCACAATGGAATTCTACACAGCAGAAAGAAAGAAGGAGCTCCTACCCTTTGCAACAGTATGAATGGAACTGGAGAGCATTATGCTAAGTGAAATAAGCCAGGTGGTGAAAGACAATTACCATATGATCTCATCTTTAACAGGAACCTAGTCAACAAAATGAACAAGCAAGTGAAGCATAGCCAAAGACATTGAAATTGAGAACAGGCTGACAGTAACTAGAAGGGTGAGGGGAGAGGATAAAGGGGGAAGAGGGTGAAGGATTTACAGAAACAGTTATAAAGGACATATGGACAATAACAAGGGGGTAGAAATGGGGGAGGGAGGCAGGGAGGGCTGGGCTGGTGAAGAGGGGTGGGGGGGCAGAAAACTGTACTTAAACAACAATAAGAAAGGAAAAAGCAGATATAAATATAATTGTATTGATATGAAAAACAGTATTTTTCTGTATTCATTACAGAACACGTACAACATGGATATACCCTCCCATTACTTTAAATAATGGATGTAACTTTAAACTCTTCATCTTTGGCATCTCAGCCTTATCCTCATCGTCATGATCTGTGTCCATGTAGACCTGTGATGTAGCTGTAATCAGGGAGCAGAGCACCGATTATGTTGGGACCCCCTTGTTCATCAATAATAAATTTCTGAAGGGTCATTGTTTCTGTCTCACAGTCCATATCCATGCCTCTATGGAACATTTGGGAGTGTAGTCACCATGTGCAAATGTTATGGGCATCCAATGAACTTGAACCTGAAGCACTGGGTGTATCTATGTGTGAATGGGAAAAGGAAGCCCATCCATGGGGATACATTAACATGGATGGTGAACGAAGCTCATCTGAGCTCACATACATTCAGGATTGTCATTTGTTATAGTGTGCTTTTCCTCAGTATTTATTCAATTCAATTTGTTTCCCTTTTGTTTATGAAATAGCCACACATAATATTGGGAGTCACTGAGATATTGAAGCACTGGCTTGAAAATTTACCCATGTTCCAAGTTCTTGGTGACACTCACACACATCTGTGGTGAATCTTGGACACGCAGGTGTGATAACTACATTCCAAAATGGGGCTCACAATTGTTTAGTCTCCATTAGGGGAATTTCAGTGCAAACCTTCATTTTAGTGGAGACTCATGAGAACCTGAACTTGGTATTATTTGTTAATAGATCATACATCTATTTTAAACCTGGAGGCTGTTATTCAGAATGCAGTACAATAAAACAACTTTCTGACTGAATCCACACTTCCATATGATGTAAAATCACCCTAGATGTTGCAAGGTACTGTCATTCCTAGGGCTTGTCCATCAAGATGGGATGAGAGAAAAACAAAACAACAAAACAAAACAGCAGTCTGGGGAGCAGTGCATTACAATTCCCGGATTCTGTGCAAACAAAGTGGGTGCTCATATCTCCAGGAATCCTCATCCCATGAACAATTTGAGGAAGCCTAAGGCACTGATCCAACCCAGACACTGAAATAACACGAGGGTGGAAGTCAATACAAAAACATATTGTGCAGAAGCTAAGCAAATGCTCTAAGAAGTCATTATGCCAAATAAGCAGCCTTAAAACCTGGGTTACTATCCCATCTGAACCCTTAAATGATTAATCTACTGAGGAATCCAAAGCACTTACTGTGACATGTCTATGTTTAACCTATGATTTTAAGTAAAAAGGAATGGGAAACTTTATAGGTGCCCACTTCACTCAGATAAACCAACTTGGTTGGAATCGGATAATTTCAAATGACTCCTGTTAAATTTTGCTGTGGAACTGCACACATGGGATAGGCACACTGGTATCATCTTCAGTTAATGCTGGAATCAAAACTTCCAAAAATAGCAGAGTTTGTTTCCTTCTTCTGTGTTACAGAAACAGCAAATCCTGGGACAGCAGTGAAGATGAGGCCTTGAGTCTTCAAGGATCCTTTCAATGATTTGGATGGTTTCATCCAATTTCATTCCCCATGGCTTGTGAACATGCTGTATTTATTATGTGCACTTCCATGATGCCTAGAGGTAATTCCCTGACAGAAACCTGTGGTCCATTCAGGTGACAGAGGCTGCTTGAATTTGAATTTTCCCCACTTACACGTGCAATGACAGAGGTGCTCATTTTATGGAATTGTCTCAAATCAGCGCTGTGTTGTGTGCCCAGGACACACACATGTCATGGTCACCACCACCCACTAACTCTACAGAGATTTAAAATTATCATTTTTACATAAAAATATTTACATGCTAATTAACTATAACTGTTGTGTCCAAAGATTGTCCACTTGCACCTGTGGCCCATCATCTCCCCATAAGGACACATCAGTTAACAGATGTGACATATGAATAGAGACAGCCATGAATTCACTGACTTTCACTCACAACTGGTCTCTGCCCACTGCATACAGGCAGGAAAGAATAGTGAAAATGGCCCATAATGTGTACTCCTTCATGTCATCCACAGATTAACAATGACATTCTATCTAGTAGATCTTGCTAACAGGTTCTGTGGTTTTCAATCAGTGAGTTCTATATACTGCAGTGAATATGACAGGAATCTTGCTCTTGAACCTTATTGAAAGGTATGTTTCCAAGTATTTGAACAGCAACTGCAGCAGTGAAACTCCATGAAATTCATCTTTGTGTTTTGTTTTACATCCAAAGAATCACACACAATTCTATTCAATTGGACATTTAGTTTATTAGGGCTACTTAAACTCATGGGCCTCATAGATTTTGGGGAAGCCTGTCATCTTTGGAAGCAGACATCTGAGGCAAGGCCTTCCAAAATCTAATGACCTTGGATGGGGAAGGATCCCACCAAAGACATTGCACCAGGAAACTGATCTAACTCTATCATCATCATCATCATCATCATTATCAATCACCTTCATTTGCTCACTTATAATTATTCTTTTCATTTTATAAAGGCATAGTCAGTGTCCACACAAAATTACCATTTTTATCATTTTTGTTCATTTCTATAGTTGATAAGTGAAATAGGTATTCAGACTTGATTTTATTTTATATTTGACTGCTGACAACTGATTGGTAATTTCTTCCCCTTCTTCACCTGTCCACATAGGAAATCTGATAAGAAATTCCCCCACTTTAGATGTCCCTGGGAGAGGCAAACCACACAATCCCTATAAGCAGAAATCCCCCTTGTACCACCTGCTCAACAAAATAAAATCTTGATCTGGTATCCTTTCCTGGCTCTATTGAAGCACATCTGACTTGCTGAAGGATTTCCCCAATCCTCCCAGAGATTTCAAAAATGTACAGTATAAACCCTCCACGCCCCTTTGGTGAGTTTGATTTAGTCTCCAGCCTGTACATCCACACCAAGCTTTTGTTGGTCCCTCTGTCCTATGTGGTATCACCTATGCTGGGTGCTATGAGCATGATGCAAAATCAGTGACCATCAAAACAGAGGGTATTTCACCTTCTGGCATTCATTTCATTAGCTGCTGGTGCCCACTGTATAGCATGAATGTACCCTGGTGCTGGCCAGCTTGGGCACTGGGCAGTGTGGGACTGGGCAACACTGTTATGTCCAACAGAGCCTCTCTAGATTCAACTGACTTGAGTCAGAAGGTTTGATGATTCATTGGAATTGGGCACAAGAGTGTCTGAAAGGGAATCTGACTTTGGTCTATGTGAAAATATTGTCTTTATTTACCACAGACTTCTCTAGCTCCGAGACTAAGAGGTGAGTGCAGAATCAGGAATCCAGAGAGATTTCTTGGGGGGAAATGTTACAGGAAGAGGAAACTGAACAGGAAACCTGCAAAGAACTCCTAGTGAACACGCTCATCAGAAGGTCCTTGTGTTCAGGAACTGTGAACACCCCTGGTGTTTACAGCCCCTTCTGCAGGGAGGTTTGTGTCTGGGCTTATGCTCTGTTCCCTTCACTGTGTCTCTTGCACAGTAATACACGGCTGTGTCATCGGCTCTCATGCTGTTCAGCTCCATGTAGGCTGTGCTTGTGGACTTGTCTGCAGTCATGGTGACTCTGCCCTTAAACTTCTGTCCATAGTTTGCATTACCATTGCTGGGATTAACCTCTCCTATCCACTGAAGTCCTTGTCCTGGGGCCTGTCGCACCCACTCCATCCAGTAGCTGGTGAAGGTGTATCCAGAAGCCTTGCAGGAGATCTTCACTGAGGCCCCAGGCTTCCTCACCTCAGCCCCAGACTGTAATAGCTGCACTTCAGAGTGGACACCTGTGGAGAAGAGACAGGAGTAGGTAGAATTCCTCCTCCCTGGTCCCCTTCTCAACACAAAAACTTGGAATACCCTTACCTGTAGTCACTGCCACCAGGAAAAATACTCTCCAGCTGTAGTCCATGGTGAGGGGATGTGCTGTCAGGATTTCTGTAGGGGAGGGTGTGGCTGTGGGTGATGCTCTCAGGGCCCAGTTAGACCCTCATTTAACCTAGTTTACCTCTTCTCATTTGCATAGTCATGAGGCAGAGAGTTTCATAGCTGAAGATTTGACCTGATATGACAGAAGGAAGAGGGTACAAGGACCATGATCAATGGGAGTATGAGGCTCCAGGTCTAATCACTGATGCAGGGTATGTATCCCCTGCCATGTCCCTGAGCTCTGTGCTGACATAGCTCCTCTCACAGAGGAAGAAGCCAACACAGGACATGCTCCTAATTGTGAGCCCACCTTCGAGTGACATAGATAACACCTGAATCAGTTCTGGCCTCACTACCTGAAAGTCTTATTCCTTAATCAGTGTGTCTCTAAACACTGCACCTATTGAGGTAATACAACCATGCTTGTTCCCAGGTCCTCACAATTCTGTCCTGATAACCCTTTACTCTGGCTATCATGTCTTATCAAGTTTTGTAAATTCTCAGATATAATAGGATATTTACAGTCAACTCATGTCCAACTCTTGTTTTAGATGACATTATGAGAAGAGAAAGACCCAGGAACTCACAGTCAATCCCTCCTCAGCTTCTCTGCACTTGTTACTGAGCAGCAGCCCTGTGCCTGTGGGCCCTGTGCACCCTCTTATGCCCACACCATGCTCCACAGGGGAGGGTCCTTTCTACACTCACAGTGCATGGACCTCTCAGGATCTCTAATCTAGAATTGAAAGCAGTGTCATGACTTCAGGATTCTCTCCAGGGACACCATGTGCTTGTACATCTCTAGGTACAGAAAACTGACCTTACTAAAAACCCCAGTGACTCAGCAAGGAGCCATGAAGCCAGTGTCTTATAAAGTCCCCAGGGATCCCCTTTTCTGGGGCTGCCAGGTGCACTGACTCAGCCAATACCACTGAGCAAAATTCTTGGGAAGTTTGGGGGGCCTCTGATGTCCTCAGATTCCTGTGCTTGGAGGTCCCATCTAGGAATCTGTGTGTGAGGCCCGAACCCCACTGCACATCTACTGCTCAATAAATCATACACACACATATTTCTCTGTTGGTGTTCACTGTCCTGCACACACCTGTCCTGATGCTGACTGGCTTGGACACTTAGCTGTGAGGGGATGGGCTGCACTATTGGCTGCAAGGCAGACTCAGACTTTTGTCTGCAAACAGGTTCTGTGGAGAATATATTCTCTTCCTTTACAACAGACTTGTCTAACTCAGAGCCTTCCAAGGTGAGTATAGAACCAGGAATCTAGAGAGTTCTGAGGGACAGTGTTACATGAACAGGAAACCAGACAGGGAATTTACCCTAACCTCCAACTGCACCTGATCCTGGGAGTGACCTTGTGTTCCAGGCCCCTGAACACCCCATGGAGGTCACAGCCTCTCCTACATGGAGGTTTGTGTCTGGGATCACACTGACTTCCCTCAGTGTGTCTTTCATTTACTAATTCATGGCTGAGCTGTTGGTTCTTAGGCTGTTCAGTGTTTCAAACACCTGGCTCTTTTCTTAAAAGATTTTATTTACTTTCAGAGAGAAAGAAAGGGAGGGTAAAAGAGAGGGAGAGAAGCAGCATTGTGTGGTTGCCTTTCACAGGCCCCCCACCTGGGACACGGCCTAGAGCTCAGGCACATGCCCTGACTGGGAATCGAACTGGCGATGCTTTGGTTTTCAAGCCAGCACTCAATTCACTGAGCCATACTAGCCAGGGCTAAATATACTTGGCTCTTGGAGGTGCCCCTGCTGATGCTGAGCTGGGATATCAGCATTGGGTTAGAGTCTCTGCTTCTATCACTCCATATAATATTGACTCATTCCGGCCCTTTGCCTGGAGGCTGCTGGGTGCAGTGGACACCATAGCTCATTAAAGAGAATCCAGGGAGATTGCAGGTGAGAGAGAACATCTGTGAGGGTTTCACAAGTCCTGGGCCTGTCTCTTGCAGCTGCATCTGGGATAGGATACCTGAGAACAAGAAGCATCACATTTTGTCAGTCCCATACATTCATCACCATCCCACAAGCCCTTGTCTGACATCTGATACACTCATCCTGGGGACTTGTCACCAGGCACAGGAGACCCAGTAGTCTCATATTCTTGTAGAACACAACTCTGCCTTCCCCAGAGACCCCAGAGCCATGTGAGGAGGATCTGTGTGACCCTATTGCCCAGAGGAGTATTTACTCAGGAGCTGGAAGTGGAATTTGCTTGTGGGACAGTCTTTTCCCTATAAGTGGGGAGGGTCAGAGGTCCAACACCCTGATGATACTGGGACCTCTGTGAGGATGCCTTTGCTCTTGAACTCACTTACCATGCCTATCAGAGAGAGGGAATCAAGTGGTTTATGAGAGACATTGGAATTGGATCAAAGGATGGGTTCACCTTTCTGAGCATAAGAATTAATGTTGCACTAGTTGAGTATGTGGCACTTCTGATTATTCATGCATCTTTGAACAACATTCAAAAGGGATTACTATTTGTTCAGATATTTTCTGAAAACCAACAATTATGAAATATTTATCAATGCAATTTTATACATAAATAATGTCTACCTTGGTACAAAAACTTAAAAAAAATAGACAAAACCAGTTTGAATATAATAACTTCTTTATTTCTGACATTTTTATCTGACCAACTCAATCCCAAGCAGAGGTGAGAGAGTCATCAGCTTTTGCTATTTTATTTTTGGAAGATTTGATTTTGTCTACAACTCCTTGAGAAAACTCTATTTTTATGCACACCCATTACATATTGCAGTGACCCTAAATAATTACATGAGAAATGATATTGTTATTACATGGAAAATGTTGGAAATAACAATAGTAATTATACATATGTACTATGGAGGATTTTTCAAATCATGGAATGATTACAAAATATTTTTAAAATATTTTATTTTATTTTTTTAGAGAGATGGGAAATGAAGGAGAAGACAGGGAGAGAAACATCAATGTGCAGTTGCCTCTCATGTGCCCCCTAATGGGGAGCTGACTCACAACCCAGGCATATGCCCTGACTGGGAATCCAACTGGTGACTCTTAACTTTGCAGTCCAGCTTTCCACTTAGCCATGCAAGCCAGGGCTGATTACAAACCTGTTTTAACTGACCTGTTTTATCAGTCCAGTTTTGTCAGTGATGTTGGGGTTCATAGGGAGATAATGAAGAAAATTCCTAACACAGATTTTCTCACTGGAATGGGAACTTCTACCCTGACAGGAAACCTCACTCCAAGCCTCCATTGTCCCTGCTTATGGAGATGGTCACAGAACTCCAGTGGTGCTGGGCTCTCCCACAAAACACATAACATTCTTAATGTACAATAAACCCTTTCTTCCATCATACATGTGGTTTAAAACATAATCTTCCTGTCTATTCTTATAATTTAATTCCCTTAGTAGAATCTTTGGTGGTAGAAATGTTTTTTTTTTTCTCTTTTTTTCCCTGTTAACAAATTTCTTTTTATTACACTTTTTAAAAATTGGGTCTTGTTTTTGGTGTTTTATTTAAAATCTTTACAAAATTTGGTCTCCTCCATTGTCCATTGAATAAAAAATCTTGATGTGGACAGAAAAGAACTGAAAATTGTTGAAGCAATATTGGTTGGAATCCTTAATATGATTGAAAATTGGATTTCTGTGGTAGTGTGACCATAAGAGCAATGTTCCACAGCATGTAGCCGTGATTCATGTCAAAATTTGATTCACTTGATAGGAATTTATATTGTGAATCTCCTTACAGTATGCAGTAGAGAAATCTAGACTATCCCTTGAGAAAATATATCACATAACTGCCAGGCAGATGAGAGATGAACTACCCAGGATGGGATGGAGACCCTAAGATGGAATGACAGGGACACAGTATGAGAGCTTCCTTCAGGAGACTGAATGTGGCCAGGCAGGGCCAAGGTTGCAGAGAGACTGAGAGATCCATAAAAAGATGAACTGGAACTGACACCCAGGCATGTGAACAGCTCAATGAGAGTCCTTTGTCAACCTCTGTGTGCAGAACTAATGCTGGGAAGAGGGACAGGGAAAGGACCTAGTGATTGTGCAGACCTAGAGTGGATGGCAGTCTCAGTGTGTCTGGGAGGAGGAATGGAGGGGTACCCCTGGATGGTCAGTGGGGTATTCAACCTTGTTCTTTGGTCCAGAGGGTCATACATCCAACTGCTCAGGGGATGTATGGGAACAGGGTTGTGGACTTTTCCCTGTCCCCCAGTTGTCACTCTGAACCACAGAGGCAGCAAGACCCTTGTAGTTAAATAGCTTCCTTTCTATCCATCTGAGACCTAGGGCAGGAAGAGCTCAATACAGAGGCAGGTTTTACTCTCTGAAGAAGAGAGGAACACAAGGACATTAACAATGAACCTGTTTAGCATAATTTCATTGTCCTTAATAGTGACACACGTGGGAACATCTCTGGGTGACTTGGTATTTGCAACTTCTGTGGTTTGATTTTAAATGAAAACACAGTTCAAATGACAGTTTACAGATTTTGAGTGACTGGAAATAAGACAAATTTAAAAAGTGACCATTTTGACTCTAAGATTTTAAGATGAAAATTGGTATCTGTGGACCTCTGTTTACTGTTAAATGGGAATGAGTTCAGTCTCCCTGACCTTTCCTGCTTTTTCTCTTTACCAGCCCTCCTGTGATTTGGTTCTCATCATCTCCAAGGGCTCGATGCATTCTTACATTGTTTCATTACATGAGTTTCAGACAACCCTGGGAACCATCCATCTGTGCCTTTGTGATTAGAGAGGACGTCCTGTGGTGAAAACTTCATGTGGGACCATAGGATGTTCCATTCTGTCACACACACTGAAAAATACATTCTCTCTGTGTTCTATCTTTTATTGGACCAACTCCACACTGATGTTTTTATGCCATAACAGGCATAAGGAAAACAGCATTTTTGAAGTCAATAGCCTCACAGCAGATACAAGTGTTATGTTAGTTTGCTCAGCATTGAAGTCACATCGCTAGGACAGCTCTATGGAATGTAAAGAGGAATTTTCAGAGGTGGGGCACAGGACTGAGAATTGATGAGCTGAAGGATGTGAAGTTTTGTTTGAGTGGAAGAAAAACTTTTACCATGATATAGTGATGAAACAGAGTGATGTGACTATATTAAGGTATAGTGAATAGCATATTTAAAATGCTAAAATGATGAATTTCATATTTAAAATGCTAAAATGATGAATTCATGTTGTATTTCATATATGTGTATATATATATACACACACACTATATATGTATATATGTATACATATACATATATATATATATATATATATTTGTATTTAATATCTGTTCTACATTATAAGCTGTAAGACAAAAGAAGCCAGAGAGTTG
The DNA here is from genome assembly GCA_028533065.1 of Trachops cirrhosus. NCBI lineage: Eukaryota > Metazoa > Chordata > Mammalia > Chiroptera > Phyllostomidae > Trachops > Trachops cirrhosus. The sequence continues at coordinate 70,419,949 of CM052546.1, forward strand.
GAAAGGGAGAAAATAAGAATTTCAGGGTAATGCCCTGGCTAGTGTAGCTCAGTGGATTGAGCACAGACTGCAAACCAAAAAGGTCACCAGTTTGATTCCCAATCAGGGCACATGCCTAGGTTGCAGGCCAGGTCCCTAGTGGGGGCCCTGTGAGAGGCAACCGCACATGATGTTTTTCTTCCTCTCTTTCTCCTTCCCCTCTCTCTAATAAAAGGGAAAAAAAGAATTTCGGGGTAAGAGTTGCTGAGCAGAGACAGGAAACACCAAAATTAGGAAAAAAGACATCTAAAATATAGCCTGCACCTGCTCCTGGGCTGATCCTCTGTTTGGTGAGTCTTGAGCAGCCCCTGGTGTCCTGAGTGCCCACTGCAGCCCAGACTTCCTGTTTTCTGCAGGGAGGTTTGTGTGTGGGCTCATGCTGGCTTCTCCTCTCTGTGTCTCTTGAACATTAATACACAGTCATGTACTCAGGTTTTAAGTTGGTCATTGTAAGAGATACTGTGTTGGTAGGGTTGTCTGTGAAGATTGTAAAATTTCCTTGAACTGATGGAACCTAAAACTGAGTTTTTCTGTTGGTTGACTCATTTGGCTATAACTTTATATAAAACTGTTCATCCTTGGAGGTTCAGCCTTAGGTTTACCATCAGCATCTGTGTATGTGCACATGTGACGTAGCTGTAATTGGGGAGCTGGAGAAGGAGTAGTTTTGGGACCCCATGTTGGTCAATACTTAATTTCAGAAGAACCATCTCTTCTCTATTACAGTCCCTACTTATGCCTGTATGGGACCTAGGTAGTGCCATCACCATGTGCACACATGATTGACATCCAATGAACTTGGACATGATGGACTGAATGTATCAATGTGGCAAGTAGAAAAAAGATCTCCATGCAGGGGGATGAATTAACAAGGACAGTGAATGACCCACATCTGAGCTGACACATACTGTCTGTGACCTTGTTGTTGGAGCAAACTGTCCTGGTCTTGTGTGTTTCCTAGTGTCACGAACACCCTAGTGTCCTATGTGTCTCCTACAGGCCAGCCCTCCTTTCTCTTGCAAGGAGGTTTGTTTGTGGGCTCACACTGACTTCCCCTCACTGTGTCTCTCACAGCGTAATAATACATGGCCATGTCCTTGGTGGTCATAGAGCTTAGCAGTAGAGAAAACTGGTTCTTGGGTTTGTCTCTGGTGGTGGAAACTTGACTCTTGAAGGTCGGGCTAGAGAATATGTTCCTATTAACATATATACACCAATTCACTCCAGCCTTTTCCTGGAGCCTGGCAGGACCAGTGCACATTACTGTTGTTTAAAGATAATACAGAGAGAGTGAGGGTTAGGGAGAGGGTCTGTGAGGGCTTTGCCAGCTTCTGGGCACATTTGAGACTCCAAACTAATCACATAAGAAATAATCATGCTTTTACATGGACAATTACTAGAAATGAGAATAGTGATTTTGTATTTGTAAAAATCTGGATTCTTCATATAGTGAAATGACTGCGCCAGTGGATTAACTTACCTATCAGTCTAGTATTGGTAAGGGTGGCTGGTACAAAGGCTGTGAAAGAATTCACAAAGAGAAGAAAATGCAGAGAACAAAGTTGATTCACTTTCCAAAGAAGGAAAGTGGCTTAAATGTGGAGACATACAGCAGCGGTGAGATGTAGGGTTTCTTGTTTTTTATTTGATTATTAAAGAGTTGCTGTGGCTGCATTTGTGTGGCCACTGTGCTTTCTGGGGCATTGCAACACAGGAGGTTTTGGTTCTTTTTTATAAGCTGCAGTCTTCTCCAGTGTTATCTTTTGCTTATGTCTGTGGGTCAGTTGGTCACATTCTGTTCTTGTTTTCCAGTTGTTTCCCAGTTGTATAGAAATCAGCTCAGAAAAGTAAAATGGCAGTCATGTTTAACAAGGTATTGAGCCCACCTGGTAAATGGCACCACAAGTAAATGGTGCCAGATTTGGCCCTTCAGAATTATCAGTGATGTTGGGGTTCAGAGGGAGGGAAAATAGGAGAATTCCTTGACCAGCTTTGCTCACAGGAAAGGGGATGTCAATCCTGACATTAAACCCTCACTCCTAGACTCCCTCAATCCTGATTTTGGGGGATGGTCAATGTGGTCAGAAGGGACTGGCCTCTCCCACACAACATACAACATTCTTAATGTACAATGAACACTTTCTTCTTTTAGACATATGATGTGGAAATATATTCTTCACTTCACAATAGTCTTTTCATTAGCTTAATGGATTTTTGTTGGTGTAAATTTGTTTAATTTCAACAAATTAAGTTAACAATGTTTTTATTTTTTAATGGTTTTATTTATTTATTTTTAGAAAGAGGGGGCGGGAGGGAGAATGAGAGGGAGAGAAACATCAATGTGTAGTTACTGCCTCTCATGTGCCACCTACTGGGAAATGGGTGAGCAACCCAGTTATGTGCCCTGAGTGGGAATTGAACTGGTGACCCTTTGGTTCACAGCCTGCGCTGAATCCACTGAGCTACACCAGCCAGGGCTATCAGTGTTTTTATTGTCTACTGTGTGTTTTTTCCCAAAATCAACTCCCCAGAAATTGGTCAGCCACCATTGTCCATGTCCTTTGGTTACAGCAGCCATAGAAACTAGGATTTGGTAACAGGAGTGGATCACTGCTGGAAAAATTAACCACAAACTTGGAAGTGACTTTGGACTGTGTAAGGGGAGGATGCTGGATTTAGTTTGAGTCACACAATGGGAATATGCCTGATTTTCATAAACAAAGTGTTACACAACACATGGGTGTAAAACTTTTTAAGTGAAGACCCGCATGAAAGAACAGGGCATGATAGAGGCAGATTATATCATATTAGAAAATACCAAAATAAGTATAAATACTGGTTGGTTATGAAGAGAAACTTGAAAGAATCTGCAGGTACAGATTAAGGGAAATAGGGGACATGTCATTGACCATGAGTAGAAGGGGATTCCTTATAACCCACACACACATTTTCACAGTGTTCCTTTATATAAGTAACAGGTCTAGAGACTCACACTTGGGCACTTTTTGATTTTCACTGACCTGTTCACATTATGTATCAACAAAGCTGCATAATTCTCTTGGGGTCCATTCATGAAATCTCTCCCCAGTTATAGGGAAGGGAGGGCAGGCCTGCCTGGAGGGGCCCTGGTGATGGTGTGTCTGAGTGAAGGGTCATAGTTTCATGGGAACGAGTGCCCTGTCTCAACTCATCATCATCATCATCAATCATCATCACCATCACCATCATCACAACCTTCCTGTTTATCATCATTGGATTACTAAAATTACATTATATTTTCTATAAATATGGTGGCTGTCCACACATAATGAATCTTTATCTCATTCTTTACTCATTTTTTATGGCTGTTATGTGGAATGGGCGTCAGGATCAATGTTCTTTTATGTTTGGGTGCTGACTATGATGTATCATTCCTGCCTCTGCTCCATCTGCCCCACATGGAAAATCTGATAAGGCTGTGTCTCTTCTTTAAATGTCACTGGGAGATTGAAGCTACACAAGCACTTATAAGTAGGATTTCCCCTTAACCATTTCCTTCCCAGCCTCTATCAAAGCACATCTGACCAGCTAATTGGACTTTCCTGTTCCTCCCAGTGATTTCAACTCTGTGCAGGATAAACACTCCATGTCCCCTTGGTGTGTGTGTTTGTCCTCAGCCTGGACATGAACACCAAGCTGTTGTGGGTCCATCTGCTTCTGTGGTGCCATCTGCACTTGGCGCTGTAAGCCTGATGCCAAATGTATGACCACCACCACCAAGGTTCTTTCTCCTCTGGCATTGGGTTTGTATGCCTCTGATGTCCATTGCCCATCCTTAAGGAGCCCTGCTGGTGGCTAGCTCAGAACATTTGTGTGGGACTGGGATGCAGCATTGGGTCCAACAGAGCTTCTGGTTAGTTTCAACTGACATGGGTCAGAAAATTTGATGATTCATTGGAATTAGGAACGAGAGTGTCTGAAAGAGACTTTGTCTTTTGTCAACATGAGAATTTGCAATAGACTTTTCTAACTCAGAGACTTCAGATGTGTGGACAGACTCAGGAATCCAGAAAGTTTCTATGAGGAAAACAGTTACATGAAGAGGAAACCAGCCCACATATCAAAGTGCACCTGCTCCTGAGATGGCCCTTGTGTTCAGGGACATTGAGCTTCCCCTGGTAATCACAGCCCTTCCTGCAGGGAGGTTTGTGTCTGTGCTCACACTGACTTCCATTCAATGTATTCTTGCACAGTAATACATGGCCTTGTCCTTGTTTCTCAGGCTGTTCATTTGTAGATACAGCATGTTTTTGTCATTGTCTCTAGAAATGGTGAATTGGCCTCTCATGGAGTTGGCATAGTACGTGGTATCACAACCACCACTAATGACTGATATCCACTCCAGCCCTTACCTTGGGGCCTGGCAGACACAGTGCATGGCATAGTCATCAAATTTGAATCCAGAATCCATGCAGGAGAGTCTCAGAGACCCCCCCCACCAGGCTTCACCAATCCTCCCCCAGACTCTGCCAGCTGCACCTCATACTGGATACCTGCAAACACAAAGACATCAAGGCAGGAAGCTGCCACCCATTCACTGTTTCTCTCAGTCATATCCACTGACATACTCAGTATTTCTCATTATCCCTATATTACCTCTTAAAATTACAACAAGGGAAACCCAGCTGAGTCCATTCTCCATGGTGAGTGGTCTGAGTTCTGTCCTGAGAAGGGACTGGGAACACCTGGGAATTCCTGGCTTGGCTCTTATCCCAGAGCTTCAGGGTCAGGGCTGGGCTGCTTTTTGTGAGTAGATGGGCCCTATTTGCATGTCCTCTTACTATATAGAGAGCTGTGGTGTTGGAGACTTGCAGAGAGCCCTGTGCCTCAGTGCAGGTGTGAGTGTCCTGGGGATGGTGGTCATGATAGCATTTCAGTTACTACATACAGAATCCTGAGCAGGTCTGGGTTGGGTCCAAGAGGCCATATCTGGTGTCAGTGAGCCTAGTGTCTGGGTCTGTGCCCTCCTTGCTGGCCCCCACTGCAGCCCTGGCCCTAATCCAGAAGAGTGGGACAAAACCATGAGGTTTTAGGACTCCTTTTCAGTAATGAGAGCATTAATTAGTGTTTGTATGTAGTGTTACCTACTGTGTAGGGCTGTATACACCTATGGAATTAGAGTGGATATGCTGGTGTATGACCTGTGGTCCTCAATCAGCTAACGTAAGTCAGGTTCACCTAGAACTGTCACAGACAACTGCTGCTAAAGTCTGTGTTGGGTCCAGGATCACTGTTGTAGATCCACACTGTCCCTGTTCTGTCCTTTCTGTTATCAGTGGTCTGAGATAATCTCAGGGCCTCATGTAAATGGATATCACAATGTGAGAGTTAGAAGGTCATCAGTAACTGTCACTGCTGCAAGTAGTACTGTGGCTATAATTGAATCCATCATCATCCCCTCCCAGGCACACTATGAATCACCTAATACTGCCCCACACTGTGGGGAGTAGGTTGCCATGTGTGACCTGTTTGTTGGGAAGACCCAGACACAGAGAACGCATGGGCCGTGAACCTTGATTTCCTGACCTTCATCAGGCATTTGAATGGTGCAAGGTTTGTTCCTCTTGTGGAAGGCAATTATAGAAGGAATAATCTCTGCCCCTGCCAGACTGACCCCTCTCTGTCTTGTTGGGCATTGCAACTTTGTCCGCAAAGGAGAACAGAGTGAAACACCACCACCTGCACAGAGCTTTTTGTTCTGCAGCTGGTCCAGAGCTGTGAGGCCTCTCATGGATGAAGCAGCAGTCACAGCCTTGATTTAATTGCTCCCTAAATGTGTCAACTATGGATGAATCCATTTCTGAGATCCAGAACCTCTAATCCATTTCAGGTCTGACTGTTGACAATAAAAGAAACCTTCTGCAAGTTGTGTCCACAGCTGTGTTGGGGACATTGTCCTGCTCAACACCCTGTGCCCCATGATTGCAGTAGCTCCTGGTTACTATATTGTGTGCTGTTTTAGGGGCATGGGGAGTGGGTGAATGGTGCCTACATCATTGACTTATTTAGGAACTAGTGTGTTCCTGGAAGATACTGCTGTGAGTCATTTGTTCCAAAAATATTCAGGCATGAATCCAGACCCTGGAATCTACCCTCCACAATTCTACCAGCCTGTCTGCCTCTGGAATATCTAAATGATGCGGGTTGACTGTGCCCCATGCTCTTGTTCCTGCTGTGCACCTCTTGTCCCTCCATGGCCACCAGGTTCACTGGCCCAAGAGACCTCACATTGGATTTCACTTCAGGGAATCAGACATCAGCACCTTGGAAACTTCTTGTAACAGAAGCCATTCAACAGAAAACTAACACCCATGTGTAAATAAGGTCCATCCTGGGGAAGAGTAATTTCTACCTCTCCATGGTTGGCTAGGGCCTGAATTAGTTGACACACCTTGCAGTGACTGGTGGGTAGCCCACAGGATGTGACCATGGTAACAGGTGGGTGTGGTATCTATTCTGTGTCAGTTCAGGGTCTCAAAGGGAGGAAGCCCTGATATTTACAGACTAGGTCTGAGGAACACTGGAGCAGTATTGGAAAGACCACATCATATCCCTGAACTCTGACCTCCCTTGACCTTTGACTCAACAGAATAGCCTTCCTTTGCTTGGGTCTGTCAGCTCACTCTAATATTTATGTAACAGAATTGGACATTCAATGTTAATTACTTAAGAATATCACCAGGGTTGAATATAAATTATGTTTCTTTTTTCCATGGAAAGGCCCTATTAGAGAGCTTAGGTGCCTTTAACTTCATTCAAAACAATTTTGTTAGATTGTGTTATGATACCTGTCATATTACTGCATTTAAAAAATATCATCAATAATCACTAGACAACTCTTGACCTGAGATGCACACATTACAGGAGGAAAACATACACCCTCACTTTGTTAAGTGAGTCACATTTGGGGGTTATTGTTAACACAGTGTTGCACATTCAATCCAGACTTAGACAACTTCGTCTACCAACTTCCTGCTACCACGCTCAACAGAGACCTGCATCAATGGTTTATAAAAGTTAGGAAAATTTTTTCCGTCAGTGTATATTCATAGTTTCAAAGACAGTTTTGTAATTAAAATCTGTCTAAACCACATTTCCCTAACCATGTTCTGCATAACATGAGTCCTAGAATATAATTGTAGATATTCCTCTTAAAGGGATCCAATGTTTTAATAAACCTGATATACTCCAGACCTTTCTTAGTAAGCAAAAATAATAAGAACCACAGGAGACCCTGCAGTTAAAAAGCTGGTTTAACTTTATTGAACCAAAATGTATTTGAGGATTGATGAAGAAATCTTTCTACAATAAAACAACCACTTTTCATAATTTAAGCAAGTTAAAGGCCCAGCACAGTAATAGCTCTGCAGTGTTTAACTCAACAAACATTTTGATCTTTTTCAGATATATGCTATCAGCATCCTTTGCAAACAGCCTCGTGAAGTTTGCCAAATTGTGCCTACAGAGAGGGACTTCCCTTACTGTGCTAAGCATCCAGGAACCATCTCTCATCTACCTGGGTGGCACGAGCCTCTCTTTCCTTGCTGACCCAAGGGGCTTCTCAAAGAGATTCTTTGGTTGTGTCTTTGCAAAAAGTAAACCTAAACATTTTAAGCATTATGGAGTTAGGTATGAAGACTCCAAAATTTGAACTACTGATCAGTTCCCTCTCTTGGGAATTTTTTTTTTAATTTTTATTTTAGTTTATTCAGTACAGTTTCTATCCTTTATTCCTATTCCAGCCCACCCACCCATTCCTCCCCTCCTCCCTCCCCTTTCCAACACCCCTAGTTTTGTCCATGTGTCCTCTATATTTGTTCCTGTAAACCCTTCCCTTCTCCCCTGAAATTCCCTCGGGAATTTTTAGTAAACAATGGTTTTATTTAAAATTCGGAGTCTGCAGTCTCGTATTCCACAGTAGCACTGACCTTTTGGAAAGTCTTTCTGCAGTTTTGGAGACACCTGACAAAAAATCCTGCTGTCCTGACGAAAGTCTCAGAGTATCCGTTACCTACTAGCCAACCTGACTGGCGTAGGTTACCCAGCACTGGCAAAGATAACATGAACTGAAAGTTTGGTTTTACATTTGAAGCCATGACCTCAACTTCTCCACTGACTTTCTAGGCCTTTGATTTCACCAGAGACCCCATAATCTAATCTAAGAAGTGTCTCCATTCATAGTAAAGGGAAGATAAAGAAGGCAAAAGTTAAACGGTCTAAGCAAGGGAAGTATTTTACATCAAGAAACAAACAACAGAAAGAAGAAGAGGACACAAAAGATAATAAAAAGGATAAAAAGGATTATTTTAAAAAATCATGAATTTTTGTGTAGTCATTTTACTATTAAAGATTGGAGAAAATAAACACCACTTTTGGCATAATATGCTTTATTAGTTCAAGAAAGGTATCAATGTAATTGAAATTCAAAAAAAATGTGAAGTGTGTGGAGAATGTGGTGTGAGAGACTGAGTGTCTCAAAAGTGGTTTGTGAATTTTCATGCTGGAGTTTTGTCTCTGCTTGATGCCCCGCTGGATTTGGGTAGACCTTCTGTTTTTGGGTAGACCTGCTGAAGTTGACAGTGAACAATTTGAGCCATTAATTGAGAACAATCAATGTTATATCACACTGAAGGTAGCTGACATACTCAAAATATCCAAGTAAAGTTTTGAAAATCATTCACAGCAGCTTGCTTATGTTAATTGTTTTGATGTTTGGGTTCCACATAATTAAGTGAAAAACCCTTCTGGACCATATTTTCACATGTAATTCTCTCCTTAAACATAATGAAAATGTTTTGCTTTTAAAACAAATTGTGATGGGTGATGAAAGTGGATATTTTACAATTATGTGAAATGAAAGAGATCATGAGGCAATCAGAATGAACCCCCACCAGGCACAACAAAGCCTAGTCTTCATCCTACGAAGGTGATGAGGTGTATTTGGTGGGATTGGAAGGGAGTCCACTATTATTAGCTTCTTCTGGAAAACAAGATGATTAATTCTAATGAGTAATGCTCACAGTTAGACCAACTGAGGGAAGTGCTCAGTGAAAAGCATCGGGATTTTTCAAAGCAAACCACAGATTATTCCATCAGGATGAGGTATGTTACTTTGATAACCAGGCAAAAACTGTTGGGACTCTCTGCAAAGGTGACTGTGCTGAATCCACACCCTGCACAGGTTGTAGAAGGAAGATGTGCCAGGTTGAGAAGTTCTTCTCAGCCTGGCTGAGAAGTTCTCATTCATTCACTGTATTCACCAGACATTGCAACTTTGGTTTCCATTTATTTTGGTCTTTACAAAATTCTCGTAATGGAAAAAAAATCAATTCCCTAGAAGACTGTAAAGGGCACATGGAAATGTTCTAAGCTAAAATAATATAAGTTTTCAGAAGATGGTTTATGAAGTTGCCTGAGAAATGGCAGGAGGTGGTAGAACTAAATGATAAATGCTTTGTTCAATGAAGTTATTGGTGCAAAAGAAAAATGTGTCTTTCATTTTTACTTTAAAACTGAACTAACTTTTTGGCCAAACAACAGCTTAAGCTCAAGAACATATGACATTAAACACAGTCAAAATGGAGGAACCATGAAAAGGGCATGATAAAAATACAGAGTTTGCTGAGAAAGCTAATGGAAGACATTAATTCCAGAAGTTGAAAGTGCTCAGTGTAGACAGAAGCCGCGAGGAGGTTATGAATAATGTGACTCATGGCAAAGATGGAAATACCTCTGGTTCACTTGAGATTTGCCTTTTTATGGCCCACCGTTAATGGAGCCAGAAACTGACCTGACAGTGTGAGAGTCTGAGATGATTCATCAAAACACAATATCCTCCTTTCAAATATAAACTAAGAGTTGTACTCATTTCAAACACCCGTTCTCTCACATTCTCCACCTTGTTAAGTGCAAGTGTCAGCTCATGATATTTGCTATTTGTCAATGTTCCCATTGAAGTATTTCCCAAAGTGGATTTGTCTCTCAGTTCTCCAGTAGGTTTATTCCACAGTGCTGGGCTCACAGACATTGACTGTGTGTCTGGGCTCTGATCACTGGGGACACTGGGGGTGGCCAGCCCATGTTCCTGTTCATGGACTCTCATGTGCTGAAGCCACACATGAACTTGTCCAACAGAGTGCCCTGCAGCTTATCAGACCACCCAGTTAACTCAAAACTAAATCCATGTGACCATTTGATGTGCCCTGGGGTCAGTCGCTTTCTGGACTTATACACGACACAGGTGTGCCCTGAACCAGGGCCCAGGATATGTGCCATGATAACTGATACCCTAACAACCCTGAGGGGGTTTAAAGACAGGCCACACACTCAGAGAATATACATTGAAATGGTGTATTTGATAAATGACTAGTGTCACAAGCACACAATAATTCTGCAAAAAGAAGAAAACAAAAACCAAACCAAACCTAAGCTCAGTCATCAGAACAGATCCCTGCCCAAATGATGCAGCCACTTGAGAAGCAGCATGGAGTTTGCCCCACAGCATGAAAACAGAAGGCCCACGTGTGCAGCAACTCAGCATCCAGTGCTTTCCTCCAATAGAACACAATTGGGATCTGGAAGAGAGGACCCCTCCTCATTGCCAAAGCATGGGGACCATCTGCATGCCCATCAGGGGATGGATAGATGAAATGTGTTATATATTCACAATGCAAACTTCCTACTCAGCCTTGAAACAGAAAGGATGCTACCATGAACTACAAACATGTGTCTCACAGCAAGATGCCAGGCCACGTGCACTAAGCCATTAGGGAGAACCCGCACTGTGTAACCCATGGAAACAATGTATTTGAGTTAACATAGCTCATGGAGAGAGGCAGCAGTATGGTGCTTGCAGTTTGAGAGGAGGAACTTGGGAAACGGGTGTTCTCTGGCTGGATGTTTTCACCATGAGGCAGAGTCAGGGCTGGCAGTGGGCTGTAGTGCTTAAGACTGTAATTAGTTACACTGTGTTGACACTCAGGGATTTGTGGTGGACACATCACATGTGACAGGTTCTCACTGTGAGAAGGTGACAGGAGAGGGGCCGCATTAAAATAGAGTGGAGACAGCCATTCCAGACAAATCACCTGGCACATCTTCCTTCTACAACCTGTGCAGGGTGTGGATTCAGCACAGTCACCTTTGCAGAGAGTCCCAACACAGCATTTCACCACTGTTTGCACAGCTAACAGGGAAGAGGTATCCTGACTACAGGACTGAAAATTGCAAACAATCTTCACATTTGCACCCCCACATGCAGCTAAAGACTAACTTAGTTTGTCTGAAGTGATAGAAGTTCCTCCCCTCTAGTCCTGTACCTGCATCTCTCCCTATCTCACAAACACCCTTTGCCTTCACCCCTAGTCAGAGCAGAGTTAGGGCTTCTACCTGAATACCTGCTTCCCAAATAGTGTTTCTTTTTTATCTCGGATAAACACTGGCTGCCAATCACTTTGTGCTTTTATTTTTACAGTATCATTGCAATAATTAAAGATACCTACTTCATGAAACTACAGGGATAAACCTTGAGGATATCATGTTGAGGGTAGGGCACATACAGAGAAGCAAACACCAAATGTACCCTGTTATGCCAGGGCTCACAGCCAGTCCAGATGCATCAGCAGAGGGAAATGTGGTGGTTTCCCTGTGATGGTAGGATGGGTATGGTGAATGGTCTTCCCAGGGAAGAGTCATCCTGTGATGCATGGTGGTTAGGTTCCAGAGGTCACTGCCCATCGCTGCTGCACCTGAGGTTATCAAGCAGTATGTGCATTTGGTTTGTGTCAAGAATAGATCTCACATGGAGTTCTCACCACAACAAAAAAAAAGGTAGACAGAAGTTCAACTCAAGTGTGAGGGCATGAAGAGCTGCAAGGTCTTCAGTCCTAGTAAGGAGGCCAGGATTGTTTTTAAAAGTCCTACCATGACTGGCTATGGTCCTATTGGCACACCAACAATGAAGAAGAATTGACTCCAGAAATGGTGCTAACAGTGGAAACAACTAGACAGCATAAATAAATTAAGGTCCATACCCTCCCTTCTCTGTCCCATCACAGCAATAGAAACTCCCCAGACAGACACATTAAAGAGCAACAATTCCATGTTTCAAGCTCCTGGTCAGAGATTCCATTTCCAAAGGAGAAGACATCAGTGTCTCTTGTTCAGCCCCAAGCTGCTGGTTTCTGAGTTTGAGCTCCAAGCTGGTGCCACCGAAAGACAGGACACACTCTGTCCACTCCACCCCACTCTGGGGATGGAGGATGTGTCCATGACACAGCACCATTAGGACCCTGAGTCCCTGACAGGCCCCCCTAACTCCCGGCAGGGTTCACCCATCAAGGCAGGTGGTCCATGGAGACAGAATGTCAGCACCCAACTCTGAGCACTCAGTCCTTACTGGGTGAGGAGTGAAGCTGCCTCTGTCCCCAAAGACAACTGAAGAACCGACCTCAGAGCTTTACTGGAACAGGGCTGGAAATCGGCCATCATGTAGATTTCCACATTTATCCCCATAGTGATTATGTCATTTTTCAGCAGCATGCAGAAGTGCTGCAGGACTGGGTGTAGTGAAAAGCCATTCCAGGGGACTGAGGATCAGTGGAGTGTTGGCTGCCCTGGGGTCCTGATCTTGTGGAAGAGAACAAAGGACAAGGAACCTGGAGGAGACAGCTGCTGTCAGAACAATATCAGACCTGGTCATGAATGTGGTGCATTCATTGGGGCCTGGAGGTGTTTGCTTCCATGTGTGGAGCTGTCCCTCCCTCAGGACACAATTGAGAATGAGGAAAATGTAGGTCTGCACAGAGGGCAGCTTCCCACTTGGGAATGGGGAGAAAGAAATAGAAAGCCCAGTGAAGCCACTGTCATACTGGGGTGGACATGTGATAACCAGGATGGGCCCCTCTGTAGTCTCTGAGCCTGGGTCTTCCATGCTGAGTGATCAGTGAGACCCACCTTCATTGATGTCTGTATCAGCTGATCACCATTTTTATTGCTGTATAGATTTGCATTAATGGACGCTTTCTACTTTGCTCATTTTAAAATGATAATGCTTTTGTGTTGTCTGTAGCTTTCAGAAATAGAAAGAATCTATACATATTTGCATATATTTTTGTGTGAACACATAATTAATTCTTCTGGAGCAAACACACCTACAGGGATGTGATGTGAAGGTCTTGTGTTAAATATTATCTGATAGAAAAGTGTGGTGCACTTTGTTAAGATAGAAAAACAGGACATAGAGGGACATGGTAAAGGAGAGATTCGCAGTCATGATGATATCTCATCTGCAAGTGGACAGTGTCACCTCCTGTATTGTCTGCAGTGAGTATCTGAGGAATCAAATTCAGAGAGGAGGGAAGTGTCCATGGATGCTGCTGAGAGCTCTGAGAGGAAATGCCTTCTCCCAAGAGGGAACCCCTTCTTTCCCCACCCAGGTCTACATCAGATCTTGGGTTTGTTCTCTCTAGTGGGTGGGACATGAGCACCCCCTTGTGTCACTGACTGCCCGTGCGGCCCAGTCCTCTTGTCTCCTGCAGAGAAGTTTGTATCTGGGCTCACATTGATTTACTTCTCTACCTCTGTTGTACAGTAATGCACAGCTGTGTTTGCAGCTCTCAGGCTGTTCATTTGCATGTACAGTATGTTCTTGGCATTGTCTCTGGGGATGGTAAATTGGCCTTTCATAGAGTCTACATAGTATTTCTGAATTCCATCACTCCATATAACTGCCACCAACTCTAACCTTTTCCCAGGAGCCTGGTGGACCCAGTGCATCCAGTAGCTACTGAAGGTGAATCCAGAGTCCTTGCAGGTGAGTCTGAGACCTCCCAGGCTGTACCAAGCCTCCCCTAGACTCCACCAGCTGCACCTCACACTGGACACCTGCAAACACAAAGATGTCAGGTCAAGAAACTATCACATGCCCACTGTTTCTCCCATATCTGCTCACATACTTATTATCTCTATTTCTCCATGAATTACCTCTTAAAGTAGCAAAAAGGAAAATCCAGCTGAACCCAAACTCCATGGTGAGAGGTCTGTGTTCTGTCCTGAGCGGGGACTGGGAACACCTGAGTATCCTGGTCTGGGCTCCTGTCCCAGAGCTGCAGGGTCAGGACTTGGCTGCTTTTTTGTGAGCAGAACATCCCTATTTGCATGACTTCTAACTATATATGGAGCTCTTGTGTTGGGCAGAAGCATGGAGGACATGGTACCAGAGTGTGTCATTTCCGAGGGCACATGCCTATTTAGGATTAGCCCCCGGCCTTGAACAGTTTGGCTCAGGTGGTTGGGGTATTGTCTTGTACCCAAAAGGATGTGGTTTTGATCCCATATTTTTCGAGTGCATATGATCCCTGGTCTCAGTGTGTACGGGAAGCAACCAATCTCTCTCTCTCTCTCTCTCTCTCTCTCTCTCTCTCTCTCTCTCTCTCTCCCTCAAAGCAACAGAAAATGTCTTCTGGTGAAGAGAAAAAATAGGAATAAAAATAAACAAATACCTACGTTTTTTCTGTGCCCTCTCCAGTGGTCCAACTGCTCCAGGAGATGGGCACTCAACCTAGAAGAGTAAATTGTCATAACTGGGAAGAGATTTAAAATGAGAGATGCCTTTAAGAGTCACCAGAAATGAACTCACGAAGGGGAATTCAACCCTCATGGCCAGAAGAGGTTTGTGTTCAGAGGATGGGAATTTCCTTCTCAAGCCATTCCTCCTGTGAACTCATCAGAGTATGAACTAAAAACAGTGTGACCATAGAGCACATGGACCCAGTGTTGGAGGAGTAGGATCTTCTGTGTGGATCACTGGGAGACAGAAGCGTGAACTCTACAGAGAAGCAGACAGAGATCTTGGATCACGTTTCTTCAGGGGAGTTTGGTGCTGAATGTGCAGCAGCATAACTGTCTCATTTTTTTTCTAAACTCTGTGGTAAAAACAGGTACAAACATTGGGGACACAAAAAATACAGTCATGACTAGATCCTTAGGTGAAGATGTAGGTAGGGATTGGGGAGTAACTATGTTTAAATTACAGAAATTTTATTATGGAAATATTGATACAAATAATTAATAGGCAATAACAGATATAAGTAAAACATTATTGATATGAAGAATATTATTTTATTTATTCATTGATTAAAGGATGAGAAATCACTCAAGTAATCTCCCTTTACTGGAACTGGTAGATCTAACTTTATATAAACTGCTTATCCTTGACAGTTCAGCCTTAGGTTCACTGTCAGGATCTGTGTTTTTGCACATGTAACATAGTTGTAATCAGGGAGCAGGAGAGGGAATAATAGGTTTGGGTCCCCTGCTGTGTCAATAGTTAATTTCAGAACCACCTGCTCTCTGTCACAGTCCCTATCCATGTCTGCATAGGACCCTTGGTAGTGCTGCCTCCATGGCCATGCATTATGGGCATCCACTGAACTTGAACCCAATGCACTGCGTGTATCAATGGGAAAAGGAACTCCATCCAAGGGGATACATTAACATGAACGGTGAGTGAAGCTCATCTGAATTGGCACACATGCAGGATTGTCATTCCTCTATGATGTAAGTTTCCTCATTGTTTAATCAGTTTCTCACCCTTTATCTAAAATAGCCACACATAATATCTGGACTCACTCAGATAAGAAAGCATTTGCTTGAAAATTATCCATATTCTGGGTTCCAGGTGAAGCCCACACATCTGTGTGGTGCATCTCAGACAGACAGATGTCATGGCTAACTTCCAAGATTGGGCTCACTATTATTTAGTCTACATCATGGGCAATTCAGGGCAAACCTCCAATTTATTAATGACTCTCATGGAGAATCTGAACCTGATAGCATTTGTTGATGGATCACACATCAATATTAAACCTGGAGGTCAGTGACCAGGACTAGTGGAATAGCAGAAACTTAGTCAGCATCCATTCCTCCCCTGACGTAAAATCAGGCCATACTTCAGAGGACACTGCAGGTGCTAGATCTTAGCAATCAGGGTGAGAGCAGGAAAGGAACACAGGTGTGAATAGCAGTGTATGCTTTCTATTTTTTGCCACAAAGTGGGTTCCCTCATCTCTGGGAAAACCCATCACATGAACACCTGAGGAACTCTGGAAGCACACATCCATCCTGGAGACTGGAATAATGTGAGAGTGGAACTCAGTAAAAAGCATAGTATGGAAGCTAAGAAAATGCTGTAATAACTCATTGTGCAAATGAGGAGACTTAATCAGGGTAATTATCTCATCTGAGCCCTCAAAGGATATATGTAAAGAAACCCAAAGCAATTGCTATGAAAGGTCAAAGTTTAGCTTGTGCTTTTAGTTTAAAAAAGAATGGAAGACTTTATAGCTATTTATCTTACTCAGATATTTGATGTCTCAAGAAAGGTGCTTTTTGGAATCAGATAATTTGAAACAAATCCTGTTAAACTCCCCTATAAAAGTGCATATGTGGGATAGACACACAAATTTTACATGCAATTAGTGCTGCTGTGACAACTTCCAAAAACACCAGAGGTTGCTTCCTGCACCTGTGTTCCCAGAAACAGGAAAACCTTGGCAGCTGGGAAGGTAAGACCTGACCAGATACCAGTCCCCAAGGGCCGTTTGAACCATTTGCATGGTTTCATCCAGCTTCACTGTCCATGGGGAGTGAATATGTTACATTTCTTGTGCAGGTGTTTTTGTGATGCCTGGAGGTCATGCCCTGAAAAATCCTACTGCCTGTTCAGCTGATAGAAGCTGCTTGAGTTTGCATTTTCCCACTTGCACATTCAGGGAAGGGGATGCTCACAGTACAGCATCATCACAAACCAGCACTGCACAATGTGGCCAGAGCTCCTACACTCACAGTCACCATCACTCACAATCTCTGCAAAGACTGAAAACAGCATTTTTACATAAAACTTATTTAAAGTCTCAGAAACCCTGAACAGTTGAGTCCAAAAGTCCTCCCACTACCATTGGTGGCCTGCTGTTCTCCCCCCCAGAACACATCAGTTGTCCTCTGTGACGTGGGAAGTGAAAGAACCATGCAGTCAGTGACTTTCACTCACAGCTGGCCTCTGCCCTACTGCATTTAGACAGGGAAAATGAGGAAAATGGTCCCTAGTTTATACTCCCTCCTGAATCGTTAGATTCAGCTGATGTGGGTCAGGAGGGCGATGTTTCATTTGAATTGGTCACGAGAGTATCTGAAGAAGTCTCTTCGTATCGTTCACGTGAGAATGTTATCTTTACAACATATTTCTCTAACTCAGAGACTTTAGTGGTGAGCACAGAATCAGGAACCCAGGGAAGATTCCTTAGGGAAACTGTGAAGGAGGTAGAAACCAGCAGAAAACTGGCCCAAAACTTCAAGTGCACCTGCTGCTGGGATGGCCCTTAGGTGCCCAGAGCGCCACCTAGTGGTTGAAGGTCCTCCCACAGGTGAGTTCGTGTCTGGGCTCACTCTAACTTCCCTTGACCATGTGTCTTATACAATAATACGCAGCTGGGTCCTTAGATCTCAGGCTGTCAGCTCCATGCAGGCTGTGCTTGTGGATGGTCTGTAGTCATGGTGACTGTGCCCTGGATCCTCTGTGCATAGACTGCAGCACTAAATTGAGGATCAACTTGCCCCATCCATCCTGATCTTTTCCTTGGGTCTGTCACACCCACTGCATAGCACACCTGGTTAAGGTGTGTACAGAAGCCTTGCAAAGTCCTCAATTCAGCACCCACCTGCACCAACTGAAGCTGTGAGTGGACATCTGTGTAGAGTCCTAAAGAGTGGGAGTAAATCACCCTTCACTCTCCTTGGTCCCCTCCTCCACTCAAAAACTAGGAAGCCCCTTACATCTGGTAAGTTCCACCAGGATGAGGGCTCTCCAGATCCCATACATAGTGAGGGGCTGTATCCCAGAACTTCTGTAGGGAAGGGTGTCTGTAAGTGATGCTCAGTGAACAGGCAGACTCACATTTAATCTAGTCTACCTCTTCTCATTTGTATATGAATGGGGCAGAGTGTTCCATAGCTGAAGCGTTGAACCAACCTGAGAAAGGTGGAGGACACAGTGAGTCTGATAGTCCAAGTCCTATGCAGTGTTGTAGGATATGGGACCCCTGGCAGATCTCTGAGCTCTGTGCAGATATAGCTCCTCCCCCTGAGGAACAAACTCCCCCAGGACATGCTCCTTATTGCACACCCATATTTAAGAGACATGGAGATTTCCTGGACCACTTCTGGGCTTTAATGTCTGAATGTCTTTTTCCTGAATCAGTGTGTCTTCTAAATTCTCCACTAAGTGAGGTAATGAAGCCAACCCTCTTCACTGTTCTTTATAATGCAAGTATAAAGAATCCCTAGAAATACCATTGACAGTGGTTTTCATGTATCATGGAGTTTGGTGAATGCCCTGATAGAATAGGACATTTACAGTCACCACACGTCCAACTCTTCCGTTAGAGGTTTTCTTGAAAAGAAAAAGAAACGGGTCATCACAGGAAATCCCTTCCCAGCTCCCCCTACACCTGCTCCTGGGACAGCTGCTCTGAGCTTCTGGGTCCTGCCCACTCCCTAATGCCAGGTGTTCACCATGCTGGGGAGTTTCCTGTCAGGGCTCAAACAGCATGAACATCTCAGAATCTCTAGTCCAGAATTCAATGTTGTTCCCTGACTTCCAGAAACTCCCTCAGGGACACCGGGTGCTTTAATTCTCTGAACACAGAGAACTGACCTTACTAAACCCCAGTGACTCTGCAGGGAACCTCATAGCCAGGTCTCTGTAAAACCACCCATAAACTTCTTCACCGCACCTGCCAGATGCACTGACACAGCCAACACCCCTGAGCCCTGAAGCTCTTGGGGGATTTGGGGAACTTCTGCTGTCCTCAGGTTCTTCTGGTAGAATGTACCACCTGAGTGTCTCTGTATGTGGCCCAGATCCCACTGCAAGTCTACCGCTCAATGAATGATAAATACAGTGTGATGATTTTCATGGTAATGCACTCCATGTCTCCCTTCTCTGTTGTACCTATGACTTGGGCAGTGCCCCCAGTGGATTCGAGGCCATGGTGTGTCTTTCTAAGTGAGATCATTTCTGTACCTGGGACCCAAGTTTTTTTGCTTATTCTTGGTGCTCCATCCATATGGTTATCTTCCCTTCTGACCATACACCCATGAACCTCAGACTCTACATCCCACATGGAGACAGACTTACTGATCAGTGACCCACAGCTGTACCTCTAAATCCCTGCAGGAATCACCCTTTCCTCCTGTACCTGGGTTTCTTGTTCAGCCCTAATGGACTTTCCCACACTGAGCAAAGCATCAGGGATAAAAATCAGACACCACTGATTGTTACTCAGAATCCCTTTCAAAGGAGACATTCTCTAGGGTTGGTCATGGAGGAGCAGTGGTGATGTTTTTCATGTGGGTTCCATGCCTTCCAAATCCAGCAGCCAAGGAGGCACTGAGTTCTCTATTAGTTCTGGGGACAGGCAAGAGTGTCTCTTTAAGTTTTCACTGTTTGTGGAATGTAACAGGTGCCTCCTATGGAGGGGGACACTGAGAAAGTTCCCATTTTTAGGACCACAGGTCTGTGGAGGATTTACAAATATGTGTCAGTTATGTGTCCCACCACATCATTTAAGTCACTGCATATTTACCCTCTTTGTCACTGTTGTTATCATAATGTATTATCACATTGGATCCTGCATCTACCAAGCATTCTTTTTAAATAAATGTTCACAGTAATCTTACTGGTTGAATGAATCTGTATGATTTCAGTAAATGTTCATGAGCTTTTCCACATGAAGGCAAGTTGCAGCTGGTTATTGTGCAAGATCAAGATGGAGAACATTTGTTTACAAGATCAATCACTGGGGACCCAATTCCTATGCCTTGTGTCAGCTTTGTCTGGTGAAGCCGTCTCAGTGAGCTCTGATGCCATGCAGTTCTGCTCTATCCATCCTCAGTGATCTTTCCTGAGTCTTCATGAGGTTCTAGAATTTTCAATGGGCCTCACAGGTCTAGGGAACAGGGACTGTGTTACATAACACCTTTGGAAATTAATGTGACATCAAGTAACATGATCCTCCTGTTTGTCCACTGAATACATATTGAAAATTACATTTATATGGAATTGATGCTCATAGTACAGACTGTGAGATGCCCCAAAGTCTGTGAGCTCTAGTTTCAGTCAGCAGATGCAGGAGAGCTGTTGCTGTCAGTCAGCCTGGTTGGAGGCCGAGGGCCAGGGTGCCTAGGGCAGAAGACCTCTGTCCCAGCTCCAGAATCCAGCACACAGGAGGGAATAGGTTAATTTTCCCTCTTAAGTTTGTTTCAGTCAGGACCTTGGTGGAGTGTAGGGTGCTCTTCTGCATTGGGGAAAATAGTCTGCTTTTCTGAGACGCCATTTCAAAGGCAAGTTTACCTGTACTGTTGTCCCTCACTATGTTGTGGTTCACTTATTGTGGCTTCACTGTATAATGGGTTTTTAATAAAATATATCTAATTCCGTGTCATGGAGTTTTTGCTATATCATGAGATTTTGCAGTATATAGGTATTCATATAATATGATTTTAATTATTTTTGCTTTAAAATTTACAATAATATAAAATATAAAAAATGTTAATTCAAACATATTAAAATAATATGAAATCAAAATAAAATACAGTATGTATTTCATCAGCAGATGAATACCATACTGTACACAATGGAAATGCAGTACGCCACTACCAAGTGCGCAAGTTTGCCAACATGAAATTGTACACAGCACACTATTGGCTGATGGAATGGAGGGTGAAGAACCACAGCACTGTGCTCTGTATCCTGGGTGCTGATTGGCTCAGTGACCATAGCATCGGTCTCTTTGCTTTCCCGCACTGTGCCCATACCTTCAGCATCTCTCCTTGTACACTACGCATCGACATCTGATCACTATGCATAGTGTTGCCCTGTGGTGTTGTGTTTTTGTGAAATTTTCATAAAAGTTTGAATTTATTTCAAGCCCTATGATGCCACCCATATATTCTGTGCCTTCTAAGGCTTCTGGCAGTGAACCCAAGTGCCAGAGGAATATGCTTACTATCAAAGAAAAGGTGGAACTTCTCAACATGTTAAAAGAAGGCAAAAGCTACGTGGCTGCAGGCCACCATTATGGGATCAATGAATCTATTGTTTCCTATATTAAAAAATATGAGAAGACTATTAGGTCTATGGCAACAAAGACTTTTAACAAGACTGCAAAGAGGTGGTCACTTCCTGCAATAAAGCCATTGTGAGAATGGAGTCTTCGTTGGTCTTGTGGATAAATGACTAAAGGAAAAAGAATATCTTGCTGGATACCAACACCATCCAGATGAAGGGCAAGCCACTTTATGATAGGTTTGTGGAAAGAACGGATGTTCATGATGGTGACAAGGATGATGACACAGAAGCAAGACCGTCGAGTGCTTCTCTCACCATACCTACCCCATTCAGTGCCAGCAAGGACTGGTTTGACAAATTTCAGAGATGCTTTGAACTGAAGAGCATTTCTCTGCATGGAGAAGCTGCCTCTGCAGATAAAAGGCAGCACCAGCAACTCCCCATAACTATGTTCATCACTCGGACCAAGAGATCAGTTATGCCTATGCCTTTAGCGGAAATAGAAGTTAAGACCCAGGGCGAAGATACTGTACCACCTGATGAAGTGCCTGATGAAGTGGTGCCTTCAGAAGACCTGTAATGCTCTTCTTGGCTGTGCAGTACATTCACCTTGTCGTCATCACCTTCACTACCATCAGTACTGCACAGCTACATAGTTCATGGTCTTCATCATTCAAGTTGTAGTAGACTTTACTGGTGAGTGCCTATATAGAATTTTATATGTTGTTAAAATCACATAAATTTAAGAGTGTAGAAAGTGTTTAAGAGCATATGAAGTGTTTATAAGAGAGTGTGAAATGTTTATAGGAGTGTGGGAAGGGTTTATAAAGCCATATATATATATGGCTTTATATATATATATATTGGCTATATATATATGGCTATATATATATATATATATATTAAAATTAATATAATGCTACTACTTCAGGGATCTTCACCTATTGCGGTGGTTTCTGGAATGTAGTTCCAGGTGAGGGATCACTGTAAACACATTTGGACAAACCCATGAATAACTATCAGCCAAATGTTTGGGCACTTTGTGATCTAGTCAAACTAACACAAAACCAACAGTCACACAGAGCTATTTAGGGGAAGAGTCCCAAGGCAGAGATAATATGCATCTGCCCAATGCGTGTAGATAGGGGTGAACCAACCACTTTAGACTCATTGTGGTGAATGTTTTCTTAAGTACCTACAAGCTGGATGACAGTTGAACAGGAAACTTCCTGGCAGAGATGAAACAAAACCTTAATTAATCTCCTTGTGTCCTGTGCCTGCAGAACACTCTCCTTGAGTGCCCCCTCTAGTTTGCCGCTCCACCTGCAAGCAGGTTTTTGTGTGGACTCACACTGACCTCCTGTCACTGTGTCTCTAGCACAGTAATACAGGGAGGAGTCCTTGGTTCTCAGGCTGTTCATTTGCAGATAGGCAGTGCTTTGGGAATCATCTCTTGAGATGGTGAATCTGCCTTTCACAGACACAGCATATTCTGTTGTGTGACTGTTAGCTTTGTTTCTAATAAACCCTACCCACTCAAGTCCCTTTCCTGGAGCCTGGTGGATCCAGCTTATATAGTAGTCCCTGAATGTGAATCCAGAACCTTTGCAGGACAGTCTCAGAGACCCTCCAGGCTGCTTCAGGCTCCCACCAGACTCGACTACCTGCATCTCACATCAGGCAACTGCAGACAAGATAAATTCATTACTAGCGGACACACAGACACACACACACAGAGAATTCCCCAGTTTCTGTGTAATGTTACCATGTAAAAAGCATTAGAGCAAGTGCCCAGTTCAGCTCCAACTTCATGGTGATTTTTGCTGGGTTAACTGCAGCAGTCAGTGAAAACTACTGAGACATGGGGGCTTGAGCTGCTCTCCCTGAGGTGCAGGGACAGCAGCTACTCTGGGTTTATCTGTAAGCAGTGATGCCCATTTGCATGCACCACTCCCCTGAGTGTCAAATAAGTCAAGTGCCTTGGCGACGTTCCCCACTTGGCTGGAGGGAAAAGAACTCTCATTGTGACAGTGGAGAATTTTATAAGAGGCTGGTTAGTCTGTGTTTTATAGAGTTATTATTATTTTTCCTAATTTATACCATTGGTCAGTTTAATACAGTTGAACTCACAGTGATATTCCACATGCACAGTGTGTCATACTATTCAGCTCAGAATAGTGTTTGTATGACCTTGTTTATGTGTTAACACACAGAGTGAGGTTCATCCCCATCGTCAGCCTCCCTGGTTGAGGGCAGTGGGCACTGCAAGGTCTGCTGTCTTGTGCTTTCAAAAAAGAATCCCTGACCATTGTGCATCTGTGCACTGAGAGTCCATAATTGTGGAGAAAGAGAGTGGGAAGAAGGAACAAACAGAGATAAAGCCTTTTACCTGCCCTGAACACCCTCTGGGCTCAGCCTCTTCACGCTCCTCCACCAATTGCTTAACAACTGTCAGTTCAAATGACTGAGGTGCAAAAAGTACATTAATAACTATTCAGGTAGGTGTTACTATCATCTAAATAGCATGCTGTCATTACATACCATCTCTGGGAAGTTTGAAAAGTGGCATGCTTAGTTAAAATAGTAAAAACTACATAAACCCGCAGTCCAACTTGGTCAATGCTACACTCAGGTGGCATTCATGCCCACACCTTCAAGTGCACAGCACCCACATCCCTGTGACATGGTGACTGGAAGAAGCATTCAGTTATGGATTTTACCACCAGTAAAATGTGGACCTGCCTCCATGCTGATATCATCAATACTGAAAGTGTTCATGCATTATACCCACTTCTAACTCGGCCTTCCCAGTACATCTGTTTAACAACCTGCCATGATTTTCAACCTGGAAATGTTTCCTGTAAAAGAAAACACTAGAGAAAAACTGCCCAAAAACCTCTCTGGAAGGGAAACGGTATTGTGATTTTTACAACAAATATGTCAGCCAAATTCCAGGGAGTTGACCTTTGTGTTCATGTTACACTGAAGTCCTAATCCATTTTGGGTGCTGTAACAAATTAAAATGGATTGGGTCATTGGCCAATTACATACATTTATTTATCATGGATGTGACAGCAAGAATTCCAAGAATAGAAGTCAGCAAATTTGACCACTTCTAAGAATTCACTCCTAGGAGACTTTTGTTTGCTGTAGCCTCAGAGGGTGAATACAGCAAAAGAACTTCCTCAGTCCTTTGTTATAAAGGCCCTAATCCCATTCACGAGAGCTCCACCCTAAGATTGAAGCTCATCCCAAGGCCCCACTTCCTAACACAGCCACATGAGCCTCAGTTTCTGTTGTGTTGATATTTGAGTGACTCGAACACAAGCCCAAAACAAGAAGGAATGGATCAAATCATAATTCCATCCAGTTGGAAGGCTCCCCCAGCAGAGCTCCCCAGACTGAGTACCCCCTTAAACCTGTGGAAGCTTTTCATCTTTAGAAGCTGCAAGGGCACCCAGTTCCTTCAGAAAAAAAAAATGAAGGCCTTGCAGGATGGACAGCTTCCACCCTAGATCTTAAACTAAGACATCCATATAATTTATAATTTCCCCTTATTGCTTACATATAACCATTATTCCCATTTTCTAGGGAATAAAGTTATTTTCTACCCATAAGGAAAGGTAGCTCCATGTTCTCACTCATGTTTCCTAGGTGTAATATTTCACGTTTGATGCTGGCATGTTAAGATTCATCTGTCTCTTACCTCCTGTGCACACCATGGAGGAAACCTCTAAAGAAAGCAGAGATTCACAGTAGTTTAACACAGGTGGCAGATTGAACCCACACAAGACTCTTCCATGAGCAGGACCCTCCTCAACCTTGTCATGGAGGAACAATAAGAACCAGAACAAAAGTACTTACCAGGTGTGAACCTGCCATTTCTGAGTTGCTGAATTCAGCCCTGCTGCAAATGGGTTCCACACTGAAGTGACATTTTTAATGTTCCTCTGTGTGTGTGAATTCATGGGACCATCTGTCCCATGGTATGGTGGGGACCCTCTAGCGCTGCATGATGTCAACTGGTATTTATGTCATGAGTATGGACTCAAGTCAACAACCACCACCATCAGGGGCCTTTGTCCTCTGCATTGGGCTCATACACATCTGGTGTCTGCTGTTAAGCATGCCTGTGTACTGCTGCTGGCCTGCTTGGACTCTGACCTGCTTGGGGCTGGGCTTCACTATTGGGCCAAGCAGAGTCTCTGGTTGGATTCAGCTGATGTGCATCAGAACAACTGATGATTTATTAGGACAGGGGTAAGTAAAAATGTGCGGCTCTCTGTCTTGGTGCATGTGAGAATGTTTTCCTCCTATTATCACATGCCTCTGTAACTCAGATATTTAAGAGGTCAGCACTGAATCATGAAGGAAGGGAGGCTCCCAGAGGGGAACTGTTGTGTTATCAGTTAACCCCACACCTCCAGGAAACCAGAACTTAATGTACAGCAGGCAAACCTGGGGTGATCCTGTATTCAAAGTGCCCACAGTGCCCCCTACAGTCCAGCCCTCTTTTCTCTTGGAGGAAGGTTTGTGTCTGGGCTCACACTGACTTCCCTTCAAAGTGTGTCTTGCTCAGAAATACAGGGCCCTGTAATGGACTCTCAGGCTGTTCATTTGCAGGTAGAGCTCACTCTTTGTGTTGTCTCTGAAGATGGTGATTTGGCTCTCCACAGAGTTGGCGTATTAGGTTGTACCACCATTGCTATTAATGACTGAGGCCCACTGTAGCCCCTTCCCTGGAACTTCACTGGTCCACGTCATATTGTAGCTACTGAAGGTGAATTGATACGCCATGAAGGAGTCTCAGACACCTCCCAAGCTGCACTGAACCTCCCCTAGATGCCACCAGCTGCACCTCACACTGGACACCTGCAGACCCAAAGTTGCCAGGTCAGAAATGTCACCTGTCCAATGTTTCTCACAGTCATATCCTCAGTCATACTCAGTGTCTCTGTTTCTCCATAAATAACCTTTTAAATAGCAGCAAGGAAAACCCATCTGAGCAAAAACTAAATCGTGAGTGGTCTGTGTTCTGTCCTGAGCAGGGACTGGGAACACTTGAGAATCCAGGCTGGGACCCTGTCCCAGAGCTGCAGGGTCAGGGCTGGGCTGCTTTTCATGAGCAGATGGGCCCTATTTTCATGTCCTCTACTATATAGTGAGATCTGGGACTGGACAGTGACATGAAGGACATGATCGCATAGTGTGACCTGTCTAAGGATTTATGCCTGCTTAGAATTCCCCCTCACATCTTAGCCTGCCATCCCCACTGACTCAAGTGCTACAGGAAACTCCATGACCTATGAGAGTGCATTTTCTTAGAAAGAAGAATTTAACATGAGAGATGCATTTGCATATCGCCAATAATGAACACACCAAAAGAAATCAACTTTTATAAACAGAGGAAGAATTAAAAGCTCAGGAGGTTTGTGTTCAAGTGATGGGAAGTTTCATCTGATCATGTTTCCTTTACAAAGCAGAGTATGAATGAAGAACAGAGTGTGCCCCTAGAGCACACAGACCCAGTGTTGGAGGAGGTGGGAGTATCTGTGTGGATGATTTGGAGACAGAAGCATGAGCTCTATAGAGAAGCAGTCAGTTTTCCTGGGTCATCTTCCTTCACTGACTGTTGGTGCTCAATGTTCAGCATCCTCACTGCCTCATTTAATTTTATTCTATAGACTCTGGCAAATCCAGGTTCAAACAATGGGGATGTGGAAGAAACTGAGTTATGACTAGGTCTGCTTAGATTAGGATATAGGTTGAAATTAGGCAGTAAATGTTAAATTACAAAAATTTGATTATGGAACATTTTCATGCCAACCACAAATGATATAACAGCTATAAGTAAATTTATTTTTATTTTATTCATTTTATTTTATTTTGTCATTTTAATTTTTCAACTACAGTTTGCTGCCTTGATCTCCCATCCCAGCTGAACCCGCAAGCCTTCCCCACCTCTCTCCCATTTCCACCCCCCTTGTTTTTGTCCGTTTGTCCTTTATACTTGTTCCTGCAAACCCTTCCCCTTTTCTTATTGATATGAAAAGAAATACTTTTATGCATCCATTGATTATTGAAGGTGAATTAATCATTCAAATAGCCTCCCTTTTTCCAGCAGGTGGATGTAACTTTATATAAACTGATCATCATCTGCAGTTCAGCTTTATGTTCAGCATTTGAGTATGTGTCTGTGTGGACATGTGGAAAAGCTCTGATCCTGGAGCAGGAGAGGGCATATATAGTGGCCGTCTTGTTCATGAACAGTTAATTTCAGAACAATCTCTGTTCTCTCACAGTCTCTCTTCATGTCTGCATTGGGCCCTTGGTAGTGCTGCCTCCATGGCTGTACATGATGGGCGTCCCCTGAACTTGAATCCAATACACTGAGTGTATCAATGTAAGAATGGGAAAATGAACTCTGTCCATGAAGGGGATGCATTAACATGGAGGGTGAATTAACTTCATTTGAGCTGACATACATTCAGGATTGTCATTTCATTATGTTGTGCTTTTCCTCATTGTTTAATTGGTCCAAACATTTCAGCGCGTCTCCCTTTTTCCTGAAATATCCACACATAACACCTGGAGTTGCTTAGATAAGAAAGTACTGGCATGAAAATGGACTGTTGTCCCAGGTTCGAGGTAAGTTCCACACACCTGTATAGTGCATGTCAGACAGACAGGCATCATGACTAAGTGCTTCAGTTGGGTTCACAATTGTCTAATGTCCATCAGGGGAAATTCTATTTAAACCTCCAGTTTATTAGAGACTCTCATGGAGAACCTGAACCTGGTTATTTTTTGATGGATCTCACATAAATATTAAACATGCATGATCATAACCAGGACACATTATGATGATAGAACATTCTGTCAGTATCCATCTCTCCATCTGATGTAAAATCAGCACAAACATCAGAAGGCACTGTAGTTCTTAGGGTTTGTAAATCAGTACAAGACCAGAAAAGAAACAGGACAGTGTATGGATTGGGATTCTTTGCAAATCAGGTGGCCTCTCAGGTCTCCTGTAAACTCAATCACATAAACAACTGAGGAAATCTGTAAACACTCGTCCATCCTGAAGATAACCTGAGGGTTGAAGTCAATTCAAAACCATATGGAATGAAAGCTAAGAAAATGTCCTAATAAATCATTATGCCACAATGATCATACTTACCCTAGATTGTATCCCATCTGACCCCTCAAAGGATATATCTACAGAGGAATCTAAAGCCGATATGATAATATGCCCATGTTTAGCTTATGATTTTATGTAAAAATATGGAAAACTCATAACTGTATACCTCACTTTGGTGTTTAAAGTCAGCTGCCTGTTACATCAGATAATTCCAAATGAATCTTGTTAAATTCCCCTTTCCAACTGCACACCTGGGGTAGACACACTGATCAATCTTTTCAATCAACAATGGTGTGAAAAATTCCAGAAACAGTGGAGGTTGTTTCCTTCCCCTCTATTACCAGACACAGCAAATCCTGAAGCAGCATTCAAGGTGAGACTGGACCAGGGAGCATCATCCAGGGTCCTTTTGAAAAATTTCTTCCAGCTCATCATTCATGTGGCATGAATGTGTTGTATTAATACTGAATGCATTTCCGTGATGCCTGCAGGTAATTCCTTGACAAAATGTATGGTCCATTCAGCTGACAGAAGCTGCTTTGATTTGCATTTTGCCCACCTGCACATGCAATCATGGAGATGCTGCATCATCACAAACCAGCATCATCACAAACCAGCACTGTGCCATGTGGCCAGGAATCCCAAAACCTCATGGTCCCTGCCACCTACCATTTCTGCAGAGAATTAAAAAGAACATTTTTACATAAAAATAATGTAAATTTCAGAAACCATGAACTGCCACATCAAAAGTCCCTAACAGTATCTCTGGAGGACAATCCTCTTCAAATAAGGACACACAAGTCATCCCCTGTGACATAAGAATGGAAGGAATCACACTGTCAGTGACTTTCACTCAAAACTGGTCTCTGCCCTGATGCATCCAAATGAGAAAAATAGTGAATATGAATCATGTTTATACCCCACCTGTCACCCACATATTAAAGGTGCCTTTCTAGTATGTCATTCTAACATGCTCTGTGGTCTTCCGTCAGTGAGTTCTATCTATTGCAGTGAGCAAGATAGAAAACTTGCTCATGAAACTCATTGGAAAGAATCTTATCAGGTGTTTCAGTAACAAATGCAGCAGAGAAACTCCATGGATTTCTCCTTTGGATTTAGTTTTTTATCCATGGAATCACACAAAATTTCAATCATTTGGAAGGGGAGTTTAATAGGGCTCTTTAAACATGGTCCTTGTAGATCCTGGGGAAGTGTCTCATCTTTGAGAGAAGAAAGCTGAGCCAATGTTTCAAACAACTTTTATATGGGAGAGATATTGCCAAAGATATTGTTCCAAGACCCATTCTAACTCCATCATTATCATCATCATCATCATCATCGACTTCATCACCTTTATCTTAATCTTCAATCATTTGGTAACTTAAAATCATTCTTTTCTTTTTCTGTAGACATGGTGGTTGTCCACATATAAAGATCGTTTAGTTATTTTTGTTAATTTTTATGTTACTTAAGTGTAATTGGTGTTTGTATTCTACATTATTTTGCTTTGCTGACATGTGAAGACATATTTGATGAATGCTCCATACCCCCCTTGGGGTATGTGTCTGCCATCAGCCTGACATCAGCCTTTGTGTCTGACATCCACACAAAGCTGTTCTGGTACCTTCTGCTCAGTGTGGTTTCACCTAAAGTTAGTTCTGTGAACATGATGTCATGTCAGTGACAGTCACCACCAGTGGTCTTTGTTCTCTGGCATCCTATCCCTACTCCTCTGGTGCTCACTGTTCAGCATGCAAGTGTCCTGCTGAAGCCAGCTTGGACAATGAGTTGTGTTGGCCTGGGCTGCATTGTTGAGTCCAGCAGAGCCTCAGGTTATATTCAGCTGAGGTGGGTCAGTAGGATTGAGTTTTAATTGGAATTGGACACAAGAGTGCCTGAAAGTGACTTTGCATTTTTTCCACATGAGAATATTTTCTTCCTTTACAACAAAATTTTCTAACTCAGATAATTCAGAGCTGAGCTAGGAATTAGGAATTGAGAGTTTCCCTGAGGGAAACAGTTACAGGAAGCAGAAACCAGACAAGAAACCACTCCAAACTTACAACTTCATCTGCTCCTGGGATGGTCCTACTATTCAGGGACCCTATCCACCCCCAGGTATTACCACATGCTCCTGCAAGTAAGTCTGTGCCTGGGCTGACTTACCCTCCCATGTGTCTCACACAGTAACACACAGCCATGTCCTTGGATCTCAGGCCTCTCAGCTTACTATAGGCTGTAGTCATGGACTTATGAGCATTCATGGTGACTCTGCCCTGTAAAATCTCTGCATACTTTGTGTCACTATCTACAAGGTGAATTAGCCCATCCTCTCAAACCCTTGTCCTGGGGTCTGTCCTACCCAATGCATATAGTAATCTGTGAAGGTGTATCCAGAAGTCTTGTAGAAGACCTTCACTGAGTCCCCAGGCTTCCCCTCAGCCCTAGAGAACAACAGCTGCACCTGAGCCTGGACACCTGTGGAGAGGATATAGGAGTGGGTGGAAACCCCCCTTGACTGTCCCTGGTCCCCTCGTCAACTCAGGCCCTGGGGAGCCCCTTACATGTAGCCAAGGCCACCAGGAAGACAGCTCTGATTTTGCAGTCCATGGTTAGGCACTGTGCCACCAGGACTCCTGTAGGGGAGTGTGTGGCTGTGAGTGATGCTCTCAGGGCACAGACAGACTCACATTTAACATAGTCTACCTCTTCTCATTTGTGTATGCTTGAGGCAGGGTGTTTCATATCTGAAGACTCGACCCCACCCAAGTAAATATAGAGGACACAGTGATCATGCTCACAGGGAGTTAGAGAGTGTAAATGCTATTCCATGCTGTAGGATATGTGTCCCCTTCAAGTCTCTGAGCACTGTGTAGACATAGCTCCTCCTACTGAGGCCTCTACAGGACAAGGTCCTCATTGAGAATCCAACATTAAGTTACACACCAGCTGTACTTGTTCTGGTCTTGAATGCCTCAATATCTTATTCCTGTGTCAGTGTATCTTCAAAATGTTTCACCTAGTTTGGTAATAAATCCTTCACTGCCCCTAGCTCCTTAAAATTCACTTATAAAAACACTTTAGAAATATCCCCATTGTCTTTAGTTCTCTTGTCTTATCAAGCTTGGTAAATGCTCTGACAGAATGGAATATTTAAAGTGGCCTCTTTCCAACTCTTATTTAAGATTTTTCCAATGAACAGGAAGACCCAGGCAATCAGAAGTAATAACTACCCAGAAACCTAAGAACCTGCTACTAGGGCAGCAGCCCTGAATTCACTGTTCTCTTGTGCCTTCTGCTGCCCAGCACATGCCCTGCACAGGAAAGTTCCACATGGGCACACAGGGCATGGATGTCTTAGTGTCTTCACTAATGCAAGACACTAATGAAGACACTAATTAGTGCATTCACTAATGCAAATAAAAGTATGCAATGCATGGAGAAGGTGTAGCGATTGCTCAAACATGTCAAAACCTTTTTGCAAAGTTTTATCATGGAATTTCTTGCTGAATTATGCTCCACAGCTGGGTAGACTAGTTGAAGTTGATAGTGATCTAATTGACATATTAAATGAGAACAATCAGTGCTATACCACACAGGTAATAAAATTATTGGTGAAAATAAAAAAAAAATACTTTTTGACAAACCAACTGATTTGAAAATTGATCCAGCCTCTTTATTCAGCCATTAAAAATGAAATTTTTCTATTTGTTCCATGTGAATTGGTCTAGAGTGTTTTATGCTGAGTGAAATAAGTGTGACAGATATACAGACACACCAAATGATCACACTTATTTTTGAAATGTAAAGAAAATAATTAATGAACAAGAATAGAAACAGACACATATACATTGAGAACAGACTAGGGATTTCCAGTAGGGAGAGAATTTGAAAACCTGGGTGACAAAGGTAAAGGGATTAAAAAGTACAAATCAGAGAGTCCAAGATGGCGGCGTGGTAGGATGCAGCACATTCTACTCTCCCACAACCAGGAAAAAAAATCCGAGTCATTTTAGGTAGGAACAGAGCAAAGAGCCAACATTATCACGTCATAAATGAAAATAGGAGATCGCAAATTATAGCAGACATTGAAAAACCTGAAGAGAGAGCATGGTTTGGTGAAAGTCTTGGAAACCACAGCATTGAAAAAGGGAAAGGCGCAGGCACTCGGCGGGACCGGTGCGGCCCAGGCCCTGGAGGTAGGAGAAGTGGGCGCCCCTCGGGACCCAGAGAGTGTGCACCCATGAACCCGAAAAAGGCCAGGCGCTCCCTGGGACCTGTGAGGCCCAGGCCCTGGAGGTAGGAGAAGTGGGCGCCCCTCAGGACCCAGAGAGTGCGCACCCGTGAACCAGAAAAAGGCCAGGCGCTGCGCGGGACATCAGAACACACGGCAGTGGATTCCCAAGGACGCACATAGCTGTACCCAGACCCCCCAACACACGGATCCCTTCTGGGAGGCACCAGACGGGCTTGGGGGAGAGCGCATGCCTACACTGCAAACAGTGCACCGGAGGCTGACTGGGTCCTGAACGGGAACAGAGAAAAACTGTCTCCAGTCACCCCTCAGTGTGCTGAAGACAGCTAGAAGACCGGTTTGGCCAGTCTGAAACCAACAAT